>JAMKCF010000006.1:8504171-9056671 GCA_023634235.1 Pisaster brevispinus
CTATGTATCAGCCGCTAGTTCACTGCATGGTCGCGGTGAACCATCTCTGGATCCCAGCAATAGTTGGGCCGTCCCAACTGTAACACGCAAGTTGGGACCAGTCCCAACTATAGCTGGGACAATTCTGAAGATGGGACGGAACAAGCATATCAAGTCAACAACGTCATTAGAGAACTAGATTTCTAGCTCCTGTGGTCAATTCTACAAGAGTTGCCACCAAACTACCCTGTATTAGGGTAAAAGCAGGTGGAGGTCAAAAACACAACTAAATTTTTTGAACTGTTCATTTTCAGTCGTACATTTGTGTCAGCTCTGTCGGGATCTTCAGCAGGAATACTTGGCCTCACAGGCTTGGAAGGTTTTTTCTTCTATTTCATCGTTTCATTTGTATTTTCAGTAAGTATATTCTGACCTTTGTATCCAAAGATGAATCTAGTTGACTGGCAATGAATACAACATTTCAGGCCGGATACTTCATGGAGGCAATCGCCTCTGTTGCCCCTGGGCATTGCCTTGGAAATGTTCCAGTAGAAATTTACGATTACCTCATAGAGGTGCCCTAACAAGGAGAAACGCCTTGGTGCCATTCCACTTTGGCTTGAAATTTGTTGGTGGCACAAGATTCTCTTATGAAAGTACAATGTGCAATATAGAAATCAGATTAATTACTTGAAAAAAATTGGTCTCAAAATGTCCATTAGAACTTTTTTTTTTAACTGTGTCTCATTCCAAATGAGGCTGGGTACAAACTAAGATCTAAATATTGCAGTGGTTTGAGTGGTCAGCATTTTGATCTTCAAATTACTCTTGAATTTATCATTGAATATTTTGATAAGCTGCTAAAAACTTTTGTTTCATTTCTTTGTACAGACTTGTCAACTCAACATTGTAGATCTTTTCTGAAATTGTGCATGATCTATTGTGGGGTTGAACAAAGAGGGCTATCTATTGAAATAAACTTTTTGTGTTCATTCTGATGTGCGTCTCCCTAATGCAGTTCTTCCCAGGAAAAAATGTATAGCCCTAATTACCCTAATAGGGAGACCGCCAATAAGGGCAGATAGCTCAGTTGGTAGAGCGCAAGCAAGTTAATCCAGAAGTCGTTGGTTCAAATCCCGCTCTAGTCAATTTATTTTAAATTTACCCCCTTGTGGATTATTACTGGATGATTGATTTTGTACACTTATTTCTTTACATCTGTCAGTTAAGTGATACACCACACCAACCAAACTAAACCAAAACAAACCAAACCAAACCAAAGTACCAAACAGATAATACATGCACCACTGTGCAATTTCTGTACTGAGCAATTACATATAGCAGGGAACCTGTCCAAACCAGTCACCACAGCTGGCTTGGGCTTTGGTTTACTATTTTGATTGTTTCCTTTCTTTGTGGCAGGCGATGCTCTTTATAAAAGCCGGCAGGAATTGGCAAGAATTTTTCAGATTTAGACAGCCACTCATCACCAGCGGACTTCTAGGGGGACTCTTTGTATCCTTGTTGATCACTCCTTCTGGGCCACTCCGTTGGTTTTGCTGCAAGGTGCACCAAACTGCCTCGTCTAAAATCCAGTGAACGAATTCCCTTGTATGGCATTGCAAAAAGCTTCAAAAAAATGGATCAGTTGCTACTCAAAAATGGCTGTTTGCCAGTCAATATTAGCACTCAGTGTGCACAAACCTAGCTCTAGTCTATCGTTCCCTGATATCTATTAGTGTCTCTCTTGCAAAGATTCTCTGCAAGTTTGAATTCTCCTTCAGAATATATCTGTTTTTTAAACTGTACCGATTCAAAAATGTCCTTGTTTATAATGTTGACACCCTGCATGCTTTAGCCATCATTTAAATATATGGAGGTCTTTGAACGAATCAATTTGGACACCAGGGCCCAATTTCATAGAGCTGCTTCAGCGCAAAAAAGTAGCTAAGCACAACAAAATTATGCTTACCAGAGTAAATAGCATGTCACATGTACAACCTGTAGTATTCTGCTTATTTTTGCTTAGTAGCAAAATTTTAAGCAATATTTGCTGCTTAAACAGCTCTATGAAATTGGGCCCAGGCTTTCATACATGCCACAAATGGAAATGCCAGTTGGAAATCAGCTTCAATATACAGCCTCCCCTGCCTCCCCACCCCCCCCCCAAAAAAAAAAGATGCCCAGAAATAATAATTCTTTATACTTGATAGAATTACACAATTTGTTTCCTTAACCCAATTTTATTTCAGACATATGTACTGTTCTGGACGTATCCTTTTCATCAGTGATGTGAGGTGGTGGTTTGAGGGGTGTGTGTGAACATTCAAACAAAGGGCTTATAACAAAAGGGTTTACTAGGTCCACGATTGCCTCACAAGACAAACAATTGGGGTACACGATTGTCAGGACAAAGAGTTGAACAAAAAGAGGGTCCATGATTGGAGGCCATCACACAGTTGTGTGTGTAGGGGGAGCTACTCGGGTAATTTGTAAAGTTTGAGGGCGAGGGTTTTGTTTTGGGAATGGGATGGGACGGGAAGGTCATACCGACTGAATTTTCAAGGTAGAGCGAAAGTTTGTTTGGGGGTGTATTAGAATTGATGTCATTTAAAATTCCAACTTATTCAAGGATACTTTCATGTCTGCTCATGCAAAAATCTAAAATGTTGTCTTTGGACCTGGGCCCAATTTCATAAAGCCTGTAAGCACACCAAAAAAAAACCAGCTAAGCAAGGCAGAAATTGGCTACCAGCCAAATACCATATAGTTTTGCATTGCAGCGACTGGTGCCCCACTCATTTCTTGCTTTGCAAAGAAGTTTGGTAAGAAGAGTTTCCTGCTCAACAGCTTTATGAAATTGGTCCCAGGTACTGTCATGTACCCTCTTTTAAGCAGTTTCAGTTTCCTTAACGTTTTACCTACAGGTTTCTTTACGGGATGGTTCACGTATACTGATGAACGATGGCCGGGAATATTTGACCAAGGGGTTTTGTTGTGGACGGACAATGGACATGCAAGAACTTTTCTTAATCCAACTCAAAAACAAATTGCTGATGATTTACATGTATACAATTAAGTACATAGTGGCAGAGAACCGAGGACAGTATGGAGATCAATGACGGAACCGTTCTCCAGTGAAAGTGATTCTGCCTTAAGAAGGCATCTGATGATTTGGCCGATTTCTTTATGTGATAATCATTCAAATGCCAAGCATCGTGGCAAAACAGGTGCTGAATGTGAGGGTTACACAGTTTCTAAAAATGTGTCATGATGAGGCCATTTTTTGGTCTCTCGATACAAATCCGTGGGACCAACTGGAGGCCTGGTCCCTTTTTAATGAGTGAGAGCGAGTTCTGTAGATACTTCAATACAGACAAGCAGAAAGAAGTTGGGTTTGATTTTTCGCCAATTTGACCCAAATATTTAGTTATAGCCATTGCTGAAGCCATCAAATCAGATATGGTTCATCATAGCAGAGCTGCCAACTCTCCCTGATTCTGCAGAAACTTCCCTGAAAATAAACCAATATTTCCATGCTCTGATGAACAAAAATCTCCCCGATTATTATACTTTTTCCCTATTATGTTTAATGTAATTCTAAACATCTCCCTGATTGTTGTACAAAATCTCCTTGATTGCTAAATGCAAATGTTGGCAGCTCTGTCAAGCTTTGCATTTACTCAAACATTTGGTCCCAAGAAGGTGTCATTTTTTCCCTTTCCTGTGATGAATCTGGGAACCAACAGTTCCCAGAGAGTTTGAGTTTGTGCAAAACTTTCATGGTTTATACTGAAAAGAATTGTTGAGAAAACCTACTTTTGTATTTTTGTTGCTGGCCTTGTGTAGTAGAAATAAAAAAAAAGTTATCTACAATTTTAAGAACATCAGACGCCAATTTCATAAAGCTTCTTAGCGTAACAAATCTAGCTAAGCAGAAACATAACAACAACATAAATACCATGAAAAGTATAGCGTTAGCACTCATTTATAATTTTTGTTTAGCTAAAAAATTTGTTTAACAAAAGTTTTCTGACTTACAGCTTTATGAAATTGTGGCCAGGAATAAAGAGCACAACAAATATTTAAGCCTCTGTTGGGAGACTTTTGGGGGGCAGACTTGTCAGGTAAATCCATTGTTCTTTGAAATGTGCGCATGCTCGGAACTATAAATCCATTGTTCTTTGAAATGTGCGCATGCTCAGAACTATAAATCCATTGTTCTTTGAAATGTGCGCATGCTCAGAACTATAAATCCATTGTTCTTTGAAATGTGCGCATGCTCAGAACTCTAAATACATTGTTCTTTGAAATGTGCGCATGCTCAGAACTCTAAATCCATTGTTCTTTGACATGTGCGCATGCTCAGAAGTATGTAAACAATGAACATTTACCTGGTGTATCTGCTGCCACCTAGCGTTCCAAAGACTCCCATTGGTCAATTGCACAATGTTCTGCACCAAATTATTCCACTACTACTGGGCCACAAAATGCTCATGTATGCATTATGCACAGGTTTTTATCTTGAGACGCGCTGGTGTTTCGTTTGGTCGCTTCAGCATCATGGGTTGATGAGGCTTATGATGATTTTTTTTTATAAGGAACGCTTGGCACAATGAGTGGAATAGATTCTACCCAATAATGGTCGCACAAGATTGTCACCTGGATTGGTCTACAGTTATAAGGTCCTTTTCCTTAGCTATGTGCAGTGGCCTAGCTGGGGGGGGGGGGGGATTTGAAATCTGGACTTTTGAGATTAAGAATTACCGGAGACAATGTAACATTTTCTCCATTTTAGTGTGATAATTTCAATGTTTTAAAACTTGTTTTCCATTTACACGCAGACATGACATAACAAGGGCACTGAAAAGGGGCTTGGTTAAAAGAAATGCAAACAGAATCTAATTGGCCAGAAGTGCCCCCTAGAAAAAACGTGCACCCCCTTGTTCCCCCCTAAAATTTTACCACCCTAGTTTCGGTGCTGGCTATGTGAGCACCTGTTTCACTGAGATGATAGTTTTATGTTCCTAAATTAAAATTACTGTCAGCTAGGATCATTCCTGTCCCCATTGTGTACATTAACCAGTTGGGGACCCTTACGTGTTTTGTATTGAACTTATTACACTTCTTGTAAATTGTAGGAATTGGTATTAAAAGTATCAAAATTAGTGCAATTTGTGAAAGATCAATTAACTTGTCTTTATTTTGTTATTTCTAAAAGATAAAATACTAATTTCCCAAGACCGAAGGGACCGAAGGGCTTGTAGCTCAAAATTTTTATCAGACCAGAATTACAAGCCCAGAGTCAATATGAGAAAGAATTTTCTACAAAGTTTAACATGTAAACTGTTTTCATTTGAATAATCACTGAGGAGAGAGAAGACTTGTCTCATGGGAAAGCATATTTTGATGCTCGACACAGAATTGAAAGATTTTACCACACTCGCACTCAAAGTCAACATTTGAAGATAATTTCTTTAAAATTAAAGATAATGCACAGCGAGGTACATGTGTTATTATTCAATTGAACACAAGACTGTAAGACAGCCAGACTTGTTCGGTCCTCAGTTTACTGGCCAGATGCTAAAATCACGAACGAAGGGGGGGGGGGGGCAATTAGCAGCGATAATCTCCCCGCTCGGCTAAAACAATTGGTTTCAGTTGTTAGAACTAGAGCTTCCCAGCCCCAACACGGTGCGCCCAAACGGATGGGAATAAGCGAGTTTCACAAGTACTTTTAGTGCCAGAGAGTGAAAAGCAAGATCGCTGGATTGATCTTGCCAAGTGAGGGCGCTGGATGAGAAAATGGCTACCTCCGGTGTGGACGGATAAGCACGCGTGGTTAAATGTAAGAATAGAGAAGTGTGTGCAATCTTTACCTCCAAAGTTCTACTTGATGGAAACATCGCCCAGGTAAAGACATTGATATCTGTATCAACGAAATGACTAATGTAGCTCTTTCCGTAGGGTGGATAAACCCACCTGATCATCACCTTGTTGAATACGAATAGATAGTTTGAATGCAAAATTCACACACCTCTGCCTTCGGTTTCATTCTGTACAGACAGACAGACAGAGGTTGACTGCTTCCGCCACGGCACTGGTTTCGCACCTGGGTCAGAGGCGGGTTGTTGCATTGGGTTCACCGATTTGTCTTTGAAAGGCAGGAAAACTGAAGATTAAAAATCCAAGATTAAACTAACTGTTTTCTACCACTACCACTACCAGAAAAAAAAGAAACAAAATCGAACTATATTAATTAAATTTATTTATTTATTATTAAACAAGTTTTAAGTTATAAAATATACAAAAAACCTATTATATAGTTATAATTATAAATAATAAAATGAAGACTTTATTTAATACTAATTTATTAGTCAACTTCAACTTTACTTTTTTAAAGTAAAGTTGAAGGTGACCTGTTGAAGTTGAACTATTATTTCGTTTTGCAAGGGTAAGGCCAAGGCGTAGGGAGGGCGTTACATTTTGTAGAATCATCCAGCCAGATAGACTGTGTTTCAAATCAGTGGACATCAGATCATGCATACATTCATTACAAATAATCTACGACTATGCAGACTTTGATTTTGATTATATTTCGGACTATATAGGCCTATTTGATTAAATGTAGTAAAAACCAAAACTGTTCTTTAATTGCACTTGCAGATGATTTAAACCAAATTATTGCTGACGTTATGATGCAACATTGACTGTGTTAAGATCAACAAAATGGTAAGCTGACAAACTGAGCATTATATATAAAAACCAACAGAGTTGTTGAATCTGACCAGTAAGGTCAAGAGTCAGTACCTCGTTATGTCTCTGAATGAGTGTGGTTGCCAGATCTAAAAAGAGATAATGGTTTAAGCCTTCGCCAGGAAAACCCTGCACATTGGTGGGAAACTAGAGTTGTTACTCAACATCAATAAAGTGTAGTTGCGATAATCGTAACCCTCCATCCTCCCAAGCAATGCAACCCTCCATTCTCCAGACAGTCGTGAGGAACAATGGAGGGTTACAATTATTGCAACTAAATAAATCTGAAGCCCCATGGCATAAATCCCTACTTCAAAAGGGCTTCACCAGAGTGCTAAAGTTTTTGGGTTTTTCTTGGAAAAAAGATAAGTATGCATTTTGTGTAAATTAAATAGTATGATATCAAATTAACTTTTGGAATATTTTTTAAACAATTCTTTTAGAATCGTTACCATTAACTCATATTTGATCCCATGCCAAATTCCGACCGATTTTGCTAGACCTAACTTTGGTTGATTATTTCAACAGGCCTTGTTTGGTGCTCAGTTGATCCTCAGCATCATTGCAGCCAGCATCCTGCAGAAATTCACCCCTTATCACTCACTGGCAGAGTGGCTCCTAGCAAGAGGGTAAGTATGCTGGAGATTTATGAGGAAAGTGTAAGTTTGGGCCTTAAGATTTTTCATTGGAAGTGTCCTTTTGCAAAATGAAAATGGCCTTGCCTTCTCAAAGATGAATTGGCCATTAACCAGCTGTTTGCCATGGAATTCGGTGATTAATTCTGGCCTATATGGCCAGACTTGTTTGATTTTGTGCCAAATCAACATAAATAGAACTCCAGAAAATGCTGTTTGTGTATTTATTAGTATACTTGATCTGCTGTGAGGCAGTTCGTGCATGCTGCCAGTCTAGCCTTATGACCAATTTTAGTGTCCCGTTGGTTGATCTGGTAAATGCGGTTGCACAGGAATGCTGCAGAGCATTGATACACTGTAATGACAGCTGACATAGAGGGCGTGCACAGGGCTCGAATTTTTGGGGAAACCCACAAGACTGCAGGGCTTGTAACTCAAAATATTTACTGGACCAGAATGCTGTGTACAAGAGCAGAATTGAAATAAGACGAAAAAATGCCTGCACAGTTTAACAACTGAACTGTTTGAATTATTATAAAAAAAAACACTAAGAGAAGATTTATCTCATTTGTATCATGGGCAAGTATTCTTCAATAATCGGAAGAATTATATTTTATCAGACTGAAAGTCAACATTTGAACCCAAACACAAGGCCGCCTAGTCCGGTTATGAGTTTACCGGCCTGATGCTAAAATCACTGGCCTCGGGCCTGCGGTCCAGTGTTAAATTCAAGCCCTGGTGCACAGCAGAATCAGACGACAATTGAGCTTAGCATTTTCCATTTCTATGCTCAAAACTAAGAGAATTGTGCTGTTGCATTTTGATCGGTTTCAAAAAGTTTTTAAAAAACCATAAGTCGGTGACCAGTCTAGAGACTGAAATTTACATAAATGTTGTTGATTATAAACAGGAACCTTGTACGTTACATGTACCCCAAAGACGAGGAGTTGCGTAAACTTGCTGGAATCACCGTCAGTAAAGCACGACATCGGAAAAACAGGTAAATAGTATGACAACAATGTTCCACACTCCACCGTCAACTGCCGTTGGTAATTTAATCCCAACTTCAAAATGCAAGTACCTCTTCTCAACTGAATGCATTCAGAGGTGATTAAGTCAGTACAGCTTAAGTTGGGTGGTATTTCTGGTGAGTTAGTAATAATTGGTTCTTATATAGCACACAGATATCCTAGTAGCTAGATCAAGGCACTTTACAACACTATTATACCTGTTCATTGGGCATACGTTTAGACCATTCCTCTAATTTTGTCAACCTTCTGGGGAGCATACAACCCCAAGCTGCTTAAATAGTGGTAAGGGGTTATTCCATCCCAATACCGTCTCAGCCCTCTCGGGTTCCCATTTATACACCCGGGTGTGGAGAAGCAATTATGGTTGAGTGCCTTGCTCAAGGACACATTTTCCATGACTGGAGTTCAAACTCACACATCGATGGTTTGTATAGCATGTTAAAAATCAGTCAAATCTCTGAAATCAAATGTTGAAAACATCAAAGTACCTCTGTACTAGGTCATGGAAATACAAAACAAAAGAAGTTGGTGCCAGGAAACATAGAACAATGAATACATTTCTTTTCTGGCGTAAACAGGTCCGACCATCGACGACCCAACCTGCTGGAGAATTCAGAAGACAAGTCCTTCACCGTACCAAAGAGCATTGACTTAGAGCTACGCACCCGCATAATTGAACCATTCCACGTTGTTGTGCTGCGATTCTACGATGAGTATCGGTGGCTAGTAGATTTTTCCGTCATGGCCGTGATTGTTTACTGTATCACAGAAGCTTGGCTGCATACAGAGGGAGAGCTAAACCTGAGTCTGATTTGGCTGTTGATGGTGACGGGCTTCGCACTGTATCCTTGAGATTCCTTGTGGTTGTTGTATTCAGAAGTTGAATGTTTGATGAACTGCCGACTAGCAATAATAATAGTAATGGCTTCTTATATAGCACTCAAGTCCCACACTCAGTGATGCCCAGTGATGCTCATGGGGCTCCAACATTAGAATCCCTGGTTGCTGTTTACATCACTGGTCACATTTATTTCATTTCTTAAACCATCTCAGCTCCCTTCGGAAGTATACAGCCTAGTGCTGTGTCTTGCAATAAACCGTGAAAGTTGACCTTTATTTGTGGGTATTTACTCTCGGGCATTAACCAAAACATAAAACATCACAGTTATGCAAATAAAAACGAGCCAAAGAATAACCCACAATCAGACTCTTTCACTATCTCAAAGGCAATCCAGGCACACAGAAATACAACAAAGATGACAAACTTGACTATTAAGTGAACATAGCAGCAGACATTTTGCATTCATAGTGACTCACTTGTGAATCTCGGCTTTGGATGCAGCCTCGTAAGGGTGCCCTCATTTAAGGCAGCCTTTGAAATGAATTTTCCTTAACTCCTATCAGTCACGTTCTTATCTCGCTGACAGCGTTATACTTCTCTAGTGAGGAGGACGGGGAGAGGTCGCTCTGCATAACATTTGGCTTCTTCTTCGTTCTCGTTGCCATGGGGGTCCTCATCGTTCCTGAAGAGATTCTAGATTTTGGATTAGATGAAGGTGAGTTATTTTTAGACCCCGTTGCATAGGCCCCCATTACTGAGATGTAACAATAGAAACCTGCGAGTGTAAACGCGCCACACCAACTCTGAGGCAATGCCATCGCTGAGGTCATTACGTAGATTTTATATTGAGTTCCGTATGTATTGATTGCGTAACGCATCTTTAGCGCGGCTGTCCTTGTAAGCTTGCACGCCATCACGCGTATGCTATGAATCACGAATACGCTATAGCCAACTGGTCTTAAATAGCTCTAGCTATGTCTTTATCAGTCGTTTAATACTATGTAAACATGGTCATGTGACCACCTTTCAACCAATAGGAATGCCTAAACTGTCCGAGGTGTTTGTGAATTTCTCTTTAACGAGCAAACCATGTCATTTTTTTCCCCCTTTATTCGGCTCAAACTCATAGATACTTTTGGGGAATATTCTCTGTCGAAACAGTGTTGTTTTTATTAACACAACAACCATCTTGTGTCGCTCGTACAGCTTATAAAAACTTCACCTCCGGGGCAATGGAATTCTTGAAACAGCAAGATCTTCAATTTAGTGGTCCTATCTCAAAAATTGCCTTCAAGTCGTTACTGGGAATCGTAGCTGCACTTCTTGGGGCTTTACTGGCATTTCCCGGCTTGCGCATCGCTAAGATGCATGTGGACTCCGTCAAGTTTGCTGTTAACCGACCATTTATGCAGTGAGTCTGATTTCTATTTCTTTTACTAACAGTGTTACAAACAAGATGGAGAGAAATTTTCCTTTTAAGTTGGTTCCTCTTATTGGTCTCTCATGAAATATCAAGTATGCTGACAGTAATACTAATATATGGTCTTATTTATAGTGCACATATGGCCAATAAGGTACTCAAGGCGCTTGAAGAAGCAGAAACATTTCAAGAAAGGTTTCTGAATGGTTTAAATTATGAGACCAATGTATGTAGCGCCGTATAAAAATTTACAAGGTGCTTTGAACAAGTCTATTAAACTTGATATCAACTTTATAAAACTAGACATTTCCTAACAAATCTGTTTTTTGTTCGTTTGCCCGACCTTACACAGGATTTTACTTCACACAAGTTTTCTGTTTCCGATGTTTATTTCGCTGATGTGGGTACGACCGATCGCAAGAGATTATATATGTAAAGCAACCGCTGGCAAGACTGAACCCATGTAAGGTTGACAAAAACCTCTTTGAATTTTATCCTCCGGAAGATGACCAGAGCATACTGGTCAAAACGTCGAGTATGAACCAGCTCTTTTCAGAGCCACCACTACTCAAAAGAGATCTGATTTACGACATTGTGTAAACGCAATTTTATCTTTTAATACTATCTATTCCCGCCATGCATAGTTTCAGGTTTGACTTCATTTGTTTACCCTCTGTTGGTATTTACGTCAACTATTAATTTCTGTCACTCTACAAAGAACGCTGTATTTTAGAAGTAAAACAACAATTTCTTACAAAACGTCTACAAGCATTACAAGAGATCAAAACCTGTTGGCATTTGACACTATGAACAAGCTGAAGTAGTTTTTTATGATCCTGAGTGGACAGAACATATAATTAGCACCCTCCCCACGGAAAAATCCTGCTCCTTGATCTACTTCTCTAGCACTGAGGGCACTGTCTCCAAAGCTCCTTAGAATCTATAACTCCAGGGGTTGGCAAAAGGTAAACAATCTGTGGAAAGGTGGATATTACCTCCTAAGATCAGGGTCCAATTTTATAGAGCTGCTTAAGCAGAAATGAGCAGGATACCAGTCACAAATGGTACATGTGACAATGCATTTTGGCTGGTAACCTTATTCTGGTAAGCATAATTTTGTTGTGCTTACGTACATTCTGTGCTTAAGCAGCTCTATGAAAGTTGGCCCAGGATCCGAGTTTCAGACTTTTTTTTGTCAGCAATGACTTCAGTGATTCAAAGCACTATCCTGAAATACGTTTGTGATTTTGTTGTTCCCCTTCCAGTATGAGTGACACAACGTTTGACCTTGTCCGTATGTCACTGGTACCCATGCTGTGTATACTACGCGTGCTGTTAATGACACATTATCTGCAGTCCTACCTGAACATCGCAAAAGACAAAGTGGAGAAATTAAAAATGGAGGCAGGAAGGATCAACAGTTTAGAACTCCAAAAAAGTGTGAGTAAGAAAAAGTATCAAGTAATAAACCACAAAGAAAACTGACTGGGTAACTTTTAAAATATTTGGGTTTGAACAAAGAAAAATTGACTGGAGCGGGACTTGAACCAACGACCTCCGGAAATTGAAAACTTATTTTACTTTGCATGCCACCATTTTGAGCATAAAGATTAAAGTTTGTTAGAATGAGGAAGGAACTTTGTGAACGATCATAGAGAGGGTTCTTCCTATGCACAAGCTAGCGTATGGGGCTGATACGCGAGAATTTGGTGTTGATACGTGCGAATTACACAAGCAATTATAGTAATTTTATTTATTTAAATTTTTGGGGGGAACTTGAGGTCAAATTCACAAAAAGTAAAAATATATAACACCAAATAGAATGCCCCAGATTGTACAGTAGGGCTTTTAAAAACAAAGATAAACACCAAGTAAAAACATTCAGAGGACCTTGTTTCAATTCAGTGTGCTTTGGCAAAACTTCCAAAATTCGGGGTCCAGAGTGGCTCTCAATTTTGAAAAAAAAAAACCTGGGGAGAGCTCTCATAGGGGTAAGGTTTTTAAAAGTTTTTACAGCATCTGTAATAACTTTATTCCAAGTTGTCAAATAAGTTCTTCAAACGCTACTAAGGAATGTTTTAAGAGTGTTTTTTCTTTTCTTTTTTGGGGAGATACATTTACTAAAACTGGTGACATTGTTGACTTTGATTATACTTTTATGATATATTTATCATACAGGCTTGATATTTGGCTCTTGAGAAAACAATAGGACAAAGTAGCACAGGGTAAACATGGGTGTACATGCATATGAAATAGGCTTTCCTTTTATATACTTTTCGTTCCATTTCATAACAATTTTGCTGACCTTTCTGCTGGCAAAAAAACCCCCAAAAACAGAAATCATACTTCAGTAGGAAGAATATTATGCCTGATCATAGTTCAGGCTGGGCCGTGAAATAACCCACAACACCCAGAGCAGTTGCCACGGTGCCCTACTGCCCTATGCTTTTGCTGTGGTGCCCTTTGCAAAAATCCAATACAAATTTACATTTTCCTTATATAAGTGCCCCATACCAGAGGAAAACTGCCTTGCCCCTTAAGAGCGAAAGTGAAGGCCTGTTCAGCCATTTTAGTTTTTTTTTCTCAAATTGAAGGTATTGTGTAACCGAATTGAACCTTTTATTTGTTATTAACAGGTTGTACGAGTCTTCTATTACTTGTGTGTGGTGACTTTGCAATACATCGCACCCATGCTTATTCTTCTTAGCTTTACCTGTCTACTAAAATCACTCGGTAAGTTTGGCGAAGAGATGGAAGGAGAAAGCAGCAGTCCACACTGTTCCCTGAAGTCGTTGTCGTTTCTTTTCTTGGTGGGAATGGGAAAGATTTAGAAAAACTATCCGATGTTCAACACTGAAGGGGAACTTTATTTGTAGGAACACGAGATAACTCCGTTCAATTCATTACACCAGGATTGGGTTTAAAGTCAGGGTGTACTTTTGGTAATTGCCAAAGACCAGTATCCTTGCTTTGTGTGCCCCAACATACATGTATACATAAAATAACAAACATGTGAAAATTTGGGCTCAATTAAATCGTCGGAGTTGCAAGAAAATATTGAAAGAAAAAACAAAAACCCTTGTTCTTTGAGATGCCCGAGAAAGGCTTCATGCCTGAATTAAGGCGCTATATATATTGGTTTTATCTATCAAACAAAAAACACAGGAGTGAGAGTTACTGCTGACAAAAGTTTGGAAGCTAGAATCCAAAGTGTGAAAATAATGTAATTTTCACCATTTAATAACCAACGGAGTTATAGATTTCAAGAAGTTTTTGAAACAGTATCCACAGGTCCGGAGACATAGATCAAATAGCATGATTTCTATATATTTAAAGAAAATAACTGCCTTTTTGTCTCACAAGCGGACATGCAATAAGGAAAGTCTGACTTCAGATGAAAGTCTGAAATTTCTTATCCTTAAACGTAATGAGCTCTTTGAGTCATTCGTTGATAAAGTGGAGGTGTAATCCATTTTGACTGTTCTTAATAAACCCTTTACTTCATCTATCAGGAGGTTACTCTACGGGCCTTTTTGAGGTGTCTTCAGGCAACACCACTACCCCCCATAAGCCTTCTTCAACCGCTCCATCGAATCAAGCCGTCACCGAGGGTGCAGAACATTTCAGAGTGGCCCTAGAAAGTCTGAGAAATGTCTTTTCTCCCATTTTCTTCCGGGGGATATTTTCATTTCTGACGTGGTGGACGAGTTCGGCGTGGTTCATCACGAGCCTGTTTGGAATTGCGTATCACATGTACTTCACGGACCAATGACAGACGGTCGATGGGAACGTGGAGTCTACGACTTGAGGGTAAGTCAGACCTGGAAATTTACCTCCAAATCTTGTGTGTTTCTGGTGTCTTGAGCATTCCTTCTAGCTGCAAGACCCTATGAATGGTTTACCTGACTTTGCCATCTTAACCACTTGTGATACTAGTGTCTTTTGATGACGACCTTAAGTGATATACGGGATCATGATGCCAAAGGAGTTAACGACGGAATAGAGAAGAAAAACAACGTCCCAAGCAAGTCAACTTTATGCTTGATACTTAGCAATAATTTGTATTTTTCCAACACTTAAAAAAAAAAAATAATAATAAAAATAGGTATTATGTGTCAACGGGGTTCAGAATGGCTACCTTTTGAAATAATGTATAGGTTGATGTCGTCACATTGCCAACATGTTGTTGCGATTTATTGGAGCTGCTTTTAGTTTAGAAATTTGTTTTTTATTGCTTGGTAGCGACCTGTGAGTTTACTACAAACCTCGGTAAATCTAGTCATGCACTACTGTTAACGCATTGAATATAAAATCCCCACTGTAAAAATGAAAGGTTGTACAATTTTAAAGAGTCCCATACGGTAGTTGGTTTATTGCATGGTACATCAATGGTGCTTGGTAACTTCATTTCCATCCCTAGTTTTCAATCAACACACTGTCCAAACAACCTCTGAAAACTGTCAACAAATTAGGTGGTCCCATTTTTTAGTGAAGTTCATGACAAGAACTGATTGTTTTGTCAGGGATTTTGTGTGCTTTAGAGAGACTGAATCAGTCACAAGTGGCTTGTACCATAGCAGTCACAAACGACCGCAAGATTTGACCTACTTCCATTCACACAAAGAGGTGAAAGCGAAAGACGTGCACAGAAATGACATAGTGTTTCCCATGTTGAAATACTATTTACATTGGTAAAACGAAACCAAAATTTCAGTTTCGTTTTTTTAATATATATATATTTTTTAGAGACATTTTTACTGAAAAAAGGGTACAAAAACCAACAAAAGCAGCCATGTTTGGACATATTGTGATGTTTAAATACAAAAATGATTGGTCTCTAAAGAGTTTAAATGCAGGGTATACCTTTGGTAATTTCTCCCAAATATAATGGCCCTAAAAACTTACCTGGCAAGAAGCACTGCAGCTGTTGATAATGCATAACATTTTGAGAATCAACTCACTTGATAGGAATGTGGTTTTAGAGAGAGGGATTCAAAATGTTTCATTCTCAGATTGTGTATTAGGGATTATTCTCCCTGTGTGGACATTACCACTCCAGATTATCAGCAGTATCTCAAAACGCTAGTACCTTTTGAAATGAAACTGTCACAGGTTGGTTTTATTGTATATATCTACATTTATATAGAGTTAAAACGACCGAACAGTTCCAAAAACCAGAGGTATACTTTGCCTTTAAGCATTGGTGATTCTGTGGGTTCTTCAACGTGTATTTTCTCGATTTTGACAGTGTTTTAGGCGGAATTCATTTGACTGGAAGATGACTGTATGTACTTTCCGAATCATTGCATGCGCAGTCAGATTGAAACTATAAATCAATCTTCGTTTGATAGTTTCCCAATTTTGTACTTTGTCCATAACAACGGAAAATTATTGTGTAACAAGTTTCTGCTTTAAACAAGTTTTTTTTTTTCCCCTGGTGATCAAAATTGCTTTTTGTGAGTGATGGACTGTACATAGCTACAATAATTATTTGAGTCAAACTGTAGATACTTAAAGTGTAATGATAATCAAACAACACATTTACAAGAAATGTGATTGTAATTAAATTAAAATTTGTTCTGATAAGTTTCTTTTATTTCTAGAAGACAAGCTAATGAATACTTTAATATAATGTACAAAATATATATTCAAATTTGCCAGAATGAAATCAATCTTTTTTTTTGGTTATGAATTATAAACCAAAAGTGAAATGTGTTTGGTTTCATGTAAATGGAAATACCTCAACTCCATTTAAGAAAGATGTTCAAATTTTTGGCTGAAAAGTTAGATTACAATTTTAAATAGCTATTTTTCTTAATAGATTCATGAAAGTTATAGGCTTTCATTTAAGGTATTACACGAAAAATCCTCCTATGAACTTTGAAAGGGCAAGGCCATTTTAATTTTGCAAAGGGCACTTTCATCAGAAAATCCTAAAGTCTATGGGAAAAATGTTGAAGGGGCACCGAGGCCGAGACCAGGGAGGGGCAACAGAGGCCATGTCCTCCGTGTAGTTCTAGGCCTGCAAAATGTATCAGTTACTATTCAAAACTCATCATTTGCTTCTCAATAACTAGCACCAGTGTGTACAAAACATGTTCCGTCTAAACATTTTGCTATGCCTGGGGTGTAAAGGCATGCCCCACCTTCCCCGGAAATGGTGCCTTTTATTGGGTATACACTTGGTGTGCCATGCAGCCTAAAATCACCGTACAGGACTGTCTCTCTATGGTGCATATGAATTGTTGAATCACTGTGGTTTAGACAAAACTTGTTTGTTCCTGATTTTTGAAAGTACGACATAACTTGGAGAAAATCTTAGTTATTTATAAACATGTATATTAGTAGAAAGATTTCTATGCCTTTGAGTTTATTGTTTGGATTCAGTTTGCTGAAGGGTTGGTATTAGCTTTGCCTTCTCGGATGAACGTTTTGTAAAATAAAAACAACTTTCCACCATATGGGTGATACAGTATTATAAGGTTTGTTATAATGCATGTATATCTTCATAGTCATTTACACACAAATGTATTTGTACTTCATTCTACCAACTGCAAGTACTTCTTGCCTGGAGTCTTTTTCAGGCATGTAATCTCCACGTCTTAACTTTTTTTGTCCAGAGAGACAAGTGTATAGCCAGATTGTTCTAGTACATATCTGTTTATTTTTCAGATTGGACAATGTAAACAAATTGCAAGGATTGTTGTATTATTGTAAGAAATAAAACAAAGAGAAAAAAATACTTTAAAATATAATTAAGTTTTCTGTAAATATGACAAAGGAATCTGCGAGTTAAATTTGAATGACTGGTAAAATGGTTTAAATACTGTCATTGTATTGCATGGTTTGGGGGGCAACACCAGTAGCAACAGACATAGCAGCAGCTGCCAATTTCAACACGGCCTTATTTTCTGATGAACACTGTTTTGAGATTTATCCAAAAAAGCGGGATCCAGTCTGTCTTTCATATAATACAATATTCTGTGATTTTGTTTGCACCCCCACTTGCAAGTGATGGCATGTCGTGGTGGAGCGATTAAGAGCACCGGACTTCAGGTCTGGTGTTTCTGATCAGCAGAGTGTGGGTTTGAGTCTTGGTTGTGGCACTTGTGTCCTTGAGCAAAATACTTGACCATAATTGCTTTGTCCTTCAGATGGGGGCGTTCAGTTGTAGGGCTCATGTACTAGGATTGGTAGCGCAGGTAGAAGAACCCAGAAATCGTGGAAGTGTATGGGTTAATTAACCCTTGTGTTTCTGGTTCACATAGCAAGCACTCTTGTTTACAGGCTTCCTCAGGCTTCCTTGGCTTCATTATCAAAAATATATATTAATTATTATAATAATGATATTAATAGTAAAGTAATGTGCCAATCAGCTCAAATTTGGCAACTCAGTGACACACGAGGGATCACTATACAATCAATGTACATTATGGAACAAGCACGAGTTCAGACTTGAAGTCTTTATCCATTCTGCCTCATGTATTATCAAATATTATAGAAATACTTTAGGTACCAAGTTGTTTCAAAGGATTTGTATTATTATTTTAGAAGTAAGCGGCTGCTTGAGTTGGAAAATGCTTTGGTTCTTGCATTTTTCAAAGAAGTTTGAGTAAATAAAGTGTCAACAATTAAGTTTGGGAAACAGAAGACATGTTGCTGCATTACCGATACATTATACTATTTGTATGAGTTGATTTCTTTTGTTTATTACCCCCCGAGTGTGGATAACAAACCATTGAAATACTCTCAACGTTTTTGCTGGTTTGTTGTTTTGTTTTTTCAATAAAACTATGAAATTATCTTTTGTCAGTGGTGTTGATTTGATGAGTGGCAGCCACCTAAACCCCTCTCATGCTTTCACAGGACTGGAACCAAACTTGAGACTGAAAGAGAAACTTATTTGGGTCCCGCATTTGTATTTTAAGCGTGTCATGCCTTGCATGTGCAACGACTTCAAGTTCTGGTAGCTAAGTCATCAGGGTGTAGGTTCGAATCTCAGTCATGAAATGTGTGTCCTTGAGCAAGACACTTAACTACAATTCTTCCTCTTCACCTGGGGATAAAATGGGTAGCTGTGAGGGCAGAGGTACAAGACGCTACCATGCGGTGTCTTGTTACTTGACCACTGCGCTTTACATCACTCTCCCAACATCACTCACCCAAAGTGGACGCTAGCAGGCGCTATTATTAGGTTTATTGTTGGTTTATTTTATTCTACATTCATAAATACCCATGACAGTTTAGGGAGTCCTATTAGTTGAAAGGTGGTCATATGACCGTGTTTACCTGGAATTAAACAGCTGATAAAGACAGCTGGAGCTGTTTATGAGTGGGGTTGGCTAACGTGCGTTCGGCGTTCATAGCCATCTGTGTGTTGGTGCGCAAGCTTACGCAAGCACAATCAATACGTATCGGTACCCGATATAAAGTAGTTCGTGCATGTATCAAAACCGTGAGCGTTGCGTGCAATTCAATCCCTTGCAAAATGGAGCCCAAGGGCATAACAGAAGTTAAACACTTACAAATCAGAAAAGTTTCACAGATTTTCCTTCATTATTACATTTTTAAACAAAAACGGCATTTATGAATGGGAATAGAAGAGAAGTGACTCAGTTTTTAAATGTGCAGATCATGGCTGTGTGATAAAGAAACTCGCCTTTGGCTCGGTCCTTTATGGCACGGCCAAGACCCTACTGGTCTTGAACTGCCATTTAAGACATTGTCACAACATAAATCACAGATAGCCACATATAAATGAAATATAATAGAGTTAATAATAATAATAATGTACTGATATAGCACTCAAATTCATGAGAAAAAAAAAAGCTCCAAGGCGCTGTACCCAAATTAAGGAGAGAGTTGCAATAAAAAGTTACCATTAAAACCACTACTGTATTTAAAATATAAACAGGAAAATTGTGTGATAAAAATCACGTAGACCTCAACAGAGATGAGAATACAGTAAAATTTGTGATCTGCAGTGGGATCCATTAAGAAGCAAAGCTCCTAGACAATGGTCCCTATAAAGCATTGCATTTAGCCTAGAATAAGAACTATAGAGATGACCAAAGTAGAGTCGGTGACCATGCCGACTGGAAGATATAATAACAGGACTCCATGCACATGGTACTTACATAAACTAATTGAAACGTACAGACATGAACAAACAAAAATATATATTGCTCATGAACCACAAAATAAGTCAGTGAAATTGATTTAAAATGTGCAATTGTACAACATAGATATTCAGTGATAAGCTTCCAACATAATACATTGTATATGTTTAAAAGTAGAAATATTTTTGATGATTAAAGTTTGCCAGTAATATGTGTTCCGAAGCATAGGGTCCCTCATGTTCAACCCATTTTAAGGGCAAAATGTATGAGTTTATGGAATGTGAAAATCAGAGGCTTGACGAGTGAAGTTCAAAATTACAACAAAAAAATACTATTAATGGAAGAAGGTAAATTGTTATTGGTTAATCTTGCTATATATGGTTACATAAGCTGACAATTAGAAATATCTCTGAGTTTTAAAGTTGAATATTTCAAAAACAGGGGATCTATGTGTGCAATAAAAATCTGAGAATCTGATTTTACGAAGATCCTGTTTTTGCAAGAGAAGTCTGTGCAACATTTTGCAAGAGTTACCTCCCCATGCAAGCATCCCATAATTGAGACAAGATACAGCCAGGGTATTGTAGAGAGAATCAAGAACAGATCTGGGAAACACAGTTTCATCCTGTTAATAACACCAATGTGTTCAAATTAGCAGCAATAATTTTTCAAATATATCGGATATGACTTTCCCATATTAGCCGGCAATCAAGAAATCATCTCAAAAATGTTATAACAGTTAGTTTGTTTAATGATGGAATCATTAATCTGGTCTTCACATGGACGGCCACTAGCAGAAATGACTAAACAACGTGTTGTTTGTTTTGGGGGACACATTGTGACTGTGCTAGGGTCGAAACATCAGGCCACTAACTAATTGTTTGCGCTTTGTGAAAAATGTAAAGAAATTTGAGATTTAAAAGTTGATAATCGTTTAGTTGATATAGTTGAAATAGTTGATATTCAGCCTCGCTATAAAATTCTGACCCTGCTCTATAAGTGTGTAGTTTTTTGGTGTTTTTTTTCTTCCTTTTTTTTATGCAGCAAAGTTGAGGAATACTAATAGATAAATTCATCTTTTAAACATTTAAAAAATCTTTCAAAAAAGTCAGCACCATACCTACTTATTTCATCAGTATAATCAACCTTGATAAATGTTCCATTGTATACAACTACATGACAAAAATTTGTATTAAAAAAAAAGTACCCATGATGGAAAGTCAACAGCTGAGGAGTTAGAAATAAGACTCCAGGGTGCCTTGGCGGCGTACGTCTGTGGTCCAACAGTGGAAACCTCCACCGAGGGAGTTAGCAAAGCGAAGTGAGAGGGTGATGCACTTGATACCGAGGCGCTCAAACATCTTCTGAGTTGGCTTCTCATTTTCGTCTACGATGACCCTTTTAGGGTCGAGCATGAGGACATTCATAGACAGCCACTTGGAGGACATCCAGAGGGGATGATCTGCGAGGAGAGAGCATAAATCGGTTGTGTCAGCGCAACAAGGTCTTATCTCAGTTTCAGCAAAAGGTTGCATCTGTAGCACACCTTGTCAACACAAAATATGCTCCATGCAACGAGGTGGCTAGTTATACTACTGCTACTAATAAAATATTTACTGTACATGGCGCCTTATGCGAGGGTCTCAAGGCACTTAACAGATAAAAATCAAAAGCAAAACAGTTAGTAAAAAGTAAGCCATAATACAAGTTACAAGAAACAAGTAAGTAAAAACTATAGAAAACTCTAAGCCTATAAATACAAGTATTAGCAAAATATTTTTAAAAACCCAACCAAAACCTAGGGTAGTGTGTTTAGGGCTCACCTCCCAGCACAGTAGCCCTGGTTCAATTCCCGGCTAAGGCCATATGTGAGAAGAGTTGTGCATTGGTTCTCTCCTGCACCACCAGGGTTTTTCTTTTTTAACGCTGTCATTTTTTATTTTTAAGCTTAATACACAACCACCAGTCACCATTACACAACAAGTTCAAAATTTTAATGACTATACATTGAACAATGTACACAAACACACCAGAGCAATTGGATTAGGAAAGAAACAGTAAGTTCTGCTTGCTGATGTACGCAGGGATAAGAGCCCAGCTAGGAAACAGTCTGGTTGAGCCACAGGAATTTTTTGGGGGTACATTTTGCACATTTTAGAGACAATCTTCTTCCAATTGCCAATTGTGGCTGCAGATAGATTCCAACACTATATGACCTTCACTTAGAACCTGGGAAAAGCAAAAGTTACATTCATCTGGTGAGGTGACAATCTTACTCATTGTAATAAATGCTTAATTTGCATCAATGATGAAGAATTTTATTTGTGTTTTTACCCATACACTGAGGTGTGTTAGGCACTCTATACTCAGTACTTTCCCCGAGTCCTATGAAAAAATCCAGTTACTCGGCCGGGATTTGAACCCATGACCTTTGCCATTCTAGAGCAGATGTCGTACTACTAGACCGTTGGACTTGCCCAGTAGCTGCGAAGGCAGTTTGAATCCTATATTTTAGCGGCGGGTACCACAATGGTTTAAATTGATGTTACAATTTGCATTTGGGATAAAAATATTATTTGTGTTTCTAACTATACACCAATATTTCATACTACCAATAATTTTCAAAACACAAATTTGCTTTAAGAGTCTTTTGGCAGAACATGGTATAAAAACCGTGATTGCCTACAGAGTAAGATCTCAAAGGATTAATTGCACAGTAGGGCTTCTCAGTCTCGTAAGCCCTGTTCGCATTGGACTTATTTTGGGTAAACTAACCGAGTAAATGGGTAACTTAACCATTTTAAGTCCAATGTGAACAGCCCAGGAAGATTCCCTCCCAGGTAACTTACCCGACCTGAATGGGTAGTTTAACCGACCCACGTCTGCCCGGTTAAATTGACCAGGTCAGTTTAACCGAGCCGAAAAGTCCAGTGCGAACGCGATCTGGGTAAAAGCTGTCCCGGTAAAAAGCCACATCCGGTCCCCCGACCCGCCGCGCCACACGTAGTGTACACGTATTATGTAAGTATTTACACGTCCCAAGCACATGTAATTTACACGGACGGAAGTTCGGTTGCACTCTCGCTGTCATGCATCCCGGTCAAAGGTCACGGCAGTCGCGCCCTCTTGTGTCTGTCCTAAGTTAGTCGGTTAGTTTTACCGGTCGTGTCGGTTAGTTTACCCACGTCAATAATCCAAGTGCGGACGCTGGTAAGTTTCACCTATTGGAATGTTAACCACGGTCTCGGTAAAACATTAATCCAATGCGAACACGGCTTAACACATTCATTTTATAACTCACCATCGGGCATGCAAGGTTCTGGTGCTGGCAACAAGTCCCACCCAGCCTTCTGGAACATCGAGTACTGATGGCAGGGTCTCTCTGGATTCACAAGAACCAGACCAGGACCTATGATGTTGAAGGTGGCGTCGATATGCATAGGATTAGGATCGGCAAAGGACAAGCGGTGGATGGTGTATTTTTCACCGAGATGGCGTTGCAGCCACTCAATTCCCATTAGGTTGGTGACCTTTTAAGTGAAAAGAAATTATACTAAAACAACAAAAGTAACATTTTGAAGCAAAAAGAAGAAAGAAAAAAAAAAGAGATAAATAATTAAATTACTACATGTATACAATATAGATTAATAAATGAATACATAAACAAATAATTTCTAGTAAAGACGAAAGGCAATGAAAAAGAAAAATATGTTTACTAAATAAATAAAATGACAAAATAGTTGATGGAATATAAAAAAATGTATTCGTTGAACACTTGGTGTGATCTAGTGATTTACCTGGCTCCGTTGACAAAATATATCTCGTCCAGCACGGATGAAATCTGCAGCATCAAAGCAAGGCTCAAACTCGGTGGTCACAAATCTGTCTTGGTAAGCCAAGAGATGTCGTTCTTCTGCAGATTTCACTGGATATGTCTACATATGTACATGTATTTAAAAAAAGGGTGGTCATTCTGTGCCATAGAGGTCAGTCTGTGTCATGGGGTCAATCTGTGTCATGGGTCAATCTGTGTCATGGGTCAATCTGTGTCATGGGGTCATTCTGTTTCATACTTGTTCCTGAAGTCACATACGCGATACTCAACTTAAAAACAAAAAAATTATGAGAAATTGCCTAACATCACAAGGCCAGGACAGCCACATCAGGTAAAAGCTACACTTGGCTGATTTGGGCTATCAACCCAAATCAAATTGCCACCAGGGGCATGTTGCCACCTACTCCTGGGGCTGAATTAGGGTTACCAATACCCCTTTCACAGACCGTAAGGATGTAGGCATGGGTATCAATTTTCATACATAGCTCCAGAACTCTGGAACCGGCTTCCAACACACGTTAGGAAAGCGAACACACTAGATCTGTTCAAGAGTTCACTTAAAACCCATCTGCATGTGACTTTTTTCAAACATTTCTCCTGCCAGTTGTTTCACTTCATCTTGTGTACTTTAAGTCAATATGCGTTTTTGTATTATAATGTGTAGTTTAAGTTTAAATATTGTTCATGTTCTTTAAATTAGTTTCATGCCTGTACAGCGCATTGGGGTCTTGCCATAGACGGAATGCGCTTTAAAAGAATGATTTATTATTATTATCATCCACTAGGAGCCTGGCTGGTAGAGCAGAATACACTACCGTCCCAACTTTTTACAAAGCAAGTATGGTTAAGGGCCTTGCTCAAGAGCACAAGTGTCACGACTGGCTATCGAACCCACACTCTGCTGCTGACAACACCTGAGCTTGAGTCCGGTGAACTAGACCGCTCATCAATGACACCCCTAGTGTACTCAGACTCGATTTCAAATACTCGTGGTCAAAATACCACTTTCCCAATGCGCTGCAGAGTCGCTTGGAGCGGTCTAGCTCTGGACACTTGTGTCCTTAAGCAAGAAACTTAACTAGTAGCCCCATTCCAAGGAAAGTGGTCCTGGACACTGAAAATTCAACAGACTGCAAATAGCCAGAACTTTTTATCACAGCAAAAATATTCAAATTACATAACACAAAGATACTTGGAACCTACCAAATCGTAGAGTTCATCGCTCATTTGCGGTTTAGGTGCTGTCGTCCACTTCGCTCCTGCCCTGAAGTACTCTTTCATCAGAGGTCTGTAAGCCCGGTATTCAAAAAAGCGAGAACGCCATGCCATGGGACTCTCGATAATTTCGTCCCCTATCACCATCAGGATGTCTCGAGGCATAGCGGCGTACATGCCTGTTTAAAAAGACAATTACCCACATTGTTAACCCTGGACACACTGGTACCATAGATTGCCACAGACTTCCACAAATGGCTGTTTAAAGCCGTGTTCCCATTGGACTTAATTTTGCTAAAGTACCGCGACTTTTCTGTAGAATGACAAAATTAAATCCAATGGGAACGCATGTTAAACTGACCTCCCTGTCAACTTACCGCGACCGTGATGTAAAACTAACAGGCCGAATGAGGTCACGGAAGACTTCCGCGCAGCCACGGTAAGTTATCAGGGCCGATAAAAAGTCCAATAGGAACGCTCTGCGCTGTAAACCTACCGCGACCACGGTGTAAAACGCTTACAAATAACACCACTTCCTGTATACACACACAGGGCGCGCGAAAATGGAAGTATGGTTCCCTGTCTCGTTTACACTGACCATCATACCGTATGCAGCGTGCGTACATGTACCATGCAATACAAAAACAACGCTATTTTCAATCTCGTCCAGTTGCTGCAGTTTCACTACTACTTTGGTAAGAAATATGGCAGATTTGATCGATTTTGTGAGGAGTTTAATTGGGCTAGACGAATGTGAAAATGCGCGCGAAAACTATGTCACAGACACGTCGTATCTTGCTTAGGTCAAAGGTGACTGTGTACAGCGCCCCCGATGTGTGACGATCTGCCAGTTTTGGAGAGCGAGTTAACTGTTCCGTCGCGGAATTTAAGTCCAGGTGGGAACGCAAGGTAGAACTACACCTAATCCAGTCACGGTAACTTTCCGCGTGGCCGCGGAAGAAAAAGTCCAATGGGAACACGGCTTAAGACTGGGCAGGGTCTTTTATTCCCTTATCAATAAAAAGCATAAAAATAAGGGATGATCTGTAAAACTGTTCTGTTTTAAACATTTCAATTTCTGTTCTCAGGCTCCGTTTTGTGAAGGGTCAAATTGTTGTAAGTTTGGCATGGTCCTGCATGGCTTAGCTATTACCAATGGTTTTGGAAAAGTAATGTCTTTCATCAATAGCCATTGGGCTAGCTCGATAGTCTAGTGGTAAGACATCTGCTCTAGCAATGCAACATCTGCTCTAGCAATGCAAAGGTCGTGGGTTCGAATCCCACCCGAGTGATTGCCTGTGGGTTTTTTTCACAGAGCTCGGAAGAGCACTGAGTATACAGTGCTTAATACACATCGGTGTAAGGGTAAAACCAAATTAAGTACTTCAATAAAGCTAAAAACCAACTAGATCTATACCTGTAGCACTAAAGTCAGGCGTGGCATACATCTTTTGAAAGTCCAGGGGTTCGGGGCGACGTACAGTGACACCTTCACGTCTCAGAACATTACAGAACTCTTCAATTTCTGCATGAGCCTTCACTAGGTGCTCTTGGGGGAAAGACTTGCCTCCAAATCTCTGGAAGAATTCCCAGTGCTTGTTGTAGGTGTTTGCCTGTAATACAGGAGAACAAAAATGGCAGTTATTAAGGACAGATAAACATTGAGGTCGACCACAGAGTTGAACTGACATAATGTACTCACATGGTGCGAATTGCTTGTCTCTATTTATGATAGAGCAACCATGACCACATACACAAAACAACAAAAATGGTTATTTAAAAATCATGTCAAAACTCTGAATAATTAACACAGCACTTGGTTTAAAAAACATTCTAAAATTGCAAAACCATGTCATGATATTGTAATGCAGAGATTTTTCACAAGAAAGTTGAATCCGAAAAAGGCTTCAGGCATATGAAAGCACACAGCTCTATATGCAACAAGGGTGGTTTTTTCTTTCATTATTTTCTTACAGCTTCGATGACCAATTGAGCCGAAAGTTTCAATGGTTTGTTATTGTTTGCAAGTTTAGATACACCAAGTGAGGATTCTTGTCTTTGACAATTACCCTAAAAGTATACCCTGCCTTTAAACATAACAAAACAACTTGTAAGTTGTCTTGAATTATTAATGTGCCAAGTGTAATAATTGGCCTAAAAGGTCATTTCAAGCTAACAAAACATACAAACAATTACACAAAATGAATAAGGGAATTTATTTCATTGTATGAGTAGAAACGATGAGGCACTTCTTTAAGCTTTGAAGGGTATCATCGAATGGATATGAGTGATTAAACTTCCGCCAAGGTGTTAAAGGGGCAGTAATGTACTTAATTACTGGCTCCTCATTAAAAAACAGCACAGGGGATATAGACGACAAGAGCAAGACAAATTTACAAGCAGACATGAACTACAAACAAACAAGACTGTTAAAACAAAACAAGTGTTGTTTCTATTAAACAAAGCAAACAAAAGTTGCAATAATGAAAGACTGTCTTGCTGCAGGGCTTACTGCAGCCAGGCTTGCTGCAGCGAGACTTGCTGCTGCAAAACTGGCTGCAGTAAGTCTGGCTGCAGTAAGTCTGGCTGTAGCAATACTGGTTGCAGCAAGACAGGCTGCAGTGAGACTGGCTGCGGTAGAAAATAGCTGCAGCGAGACTTGCTGCTGCAAAACAGTCTTGCTGCAGCCAGTTTCACGGGAGCCAGTCATTACTCGAGTCAGATTCTTTGGGGTAAATCAGAAAATGTTTTTACCTTGACCTCCACGCTGAATTGAGGAACTGTAGCACCCTCTACTCTACCTACAATGACTTCTTCCAAGGGGTCCCACTCGTTGTATGAGCATACTGGACTGACTTTGTTCTGAGTGACTTCTTGAACACACTTAGTGAACACACTGGTACTTCGTGTGACTTGGTATTGCGCCTGCTGAATGAAGGCAATGCATTATATTATTAATCATATTAACAAACTTTCAGTGACAAATTCAACACCAACTACACTATTGGGCATTCCAAGAAAAACAATAATTAATGTTTCGTATTTGAACACCAACTTTCCAAAAGTATGGTCCTTGACAAAAGTGTGCATTTTGCCCTGCATTATAAAAAATAATAAAATGGGCCTAAATCATGGTGAGGGGAGATGGCTTTATCAGCACCCCAAAAAGTTTGCTTTTTTTTTGCAAAAACTTAGCAAATTTATTGACGCAATACACCTTGGTTGCAACATTCTGGGAGTCAATGTCCCTAGGTGTGTTTTACAGTGTAGAGCGTATTTCAGGCAACAGGGTGTTTACACACTTGCCTTAGTGTGCAATTAGACTACCAAAATGACTGTGACTAACAAATTGCCAAGGCTAAACACATTCCTTGTGATGATCTGTTACAAACAATCTCATGACCACACTGACAGAACATCTAACTGTGGTTACATACAGCCCTCAAAGTGCCCTGCAACGAATCATCAATGATGTCAACCTGATCTTCCAAAATGATGACACACTTACAAATATTTTCAAAGAAAAACCCATCATGGCGACTAGACAGCCCCCTAACCCTGGGCAGCTTGTGAAGAGTGGCCTCAACAGCCCTAATCTTACTGTTAAAATAGAACCAAGCCCTACAATAGCCCAATATGTCCCATATAAATCCCAGCACTGAGATCATTTGACCGAGCAATTCATCACTCTCCATCAAAGGCTCACACAATTGTAACTTTACCATCATTGCCATCTTCTGTCAGTGTTGTCCTTGACCAGTCTACGGACAAACTGGACAGTTGCTACAACAATGGATGTACAACCACAAGTTTGGCCTCAGAAAATAGCAAACAGAATGATTTTCTTCATGTAGCCCCTTTACCAACCTTGGGGTGAACTAACATTATAAAAAAAAACACCATCTGATGAAGTAGCTGTTGATACGAAAGATCATGCAGTGTTTTTATGCATAAGTGCTACAACTACCTTCCTTGTTTTATCTATCGACTAATAGGTTCTTCATCGACTACCAAAATGGCCAGAGTGACAGATAGAAGCCGTATGTGATGTTGGTGCAAGGGGTCACAATAGCAGAGTCTCTCTCGAAGGTTTAAAGCCCATCCTTTTGCCTTTGAATAAAATGCTCTCTCAAATGTTTTCAGCCTTTGGAAAAAAACCCACTTCCAATGGATGAATGCCTTTAACTTTTAGCCTTTGAAAACAATCTTGCTTGGGACAAAATGCAAGGCTATTGAAAATCATTGAAAATCATTGAAAACCCAAGTGCGCCCTCAGTGTTCAAGCTGTTGTGATTTGCATCTCAAGAAAGTTAAGTTGGCGTCCTCGACCCCTCAACTCGCTCTCTTTATCTTGCACACTTTTCTTGGCTGGGTATTTCTCTATAATTTCAAGGGAGCATGGCTTTTGCCATGCCTCCTTATATTCACTGTCTTAGAGAAATGTTTTTTTTTTAGTATCCCGGTAACTTTTAAGAAGTAATTCTGTTTGGTTTAGATAGCACTTTTAGAGGGAACATTTCATCGACATTGTTCTTGTAAAGTTGTGTGTGGCAGCTATTAAATGTATGTAGGTATTATGATGCTCTATTGTAGTTGATTTGCATTGTACTTAATTGGTGGTTGTGCTGTGCTGAGTAGTCATATTTGAATAATCAGTTGCATAAGAGAATAATTATATTTTATATTTAAAACATCCTTTGGCGGATTCATTTTTATTTTATTAGGCAGATGCTCATCCTTTAGTAGATAGAGAATCGTTCCTCCTTCCCTCCCCTTGAGTTGACATCAGGGGTACCACTACAAATGGCGTCATAGACAAGATAGAGTGTTCATTGTTTATCAACTTGGAGTTGAACTCTTTGATGACGTTTGTTTCCATGAATTATAACCCCAGACTTCAGGTTTTTCTCAAAGTGAGATTGAGAACTGATTTGTTCGATTTTGCGTAATCGTCATGAATCTATGGATGTGACGGTCGCCATATAGCCTTTTCTGCGTCGTGAGGACTTCATCATCATATTTATCACAAATATTGAGTACATTTTATGTTGTGCAACTTTTTAAAATAAATTCTTTAGAATCGTATGTAATTTTTGACCATTTATATTTTGTATCCAAGCCTTTGTAGATCTGTTCTGCTTTTAGGCAGTTGTGCCACGTGTGGATCTTTGTGAGATTCATTAATTTTAGGGACAGATAAATTTAAAGCCAGTTGAAGGCTTAATCTCTGCTCTGGATTGAGTTTGAGTCAAATAACTTTGATGCTGCACCCACATTAATGTTATTTTTATTTATTAATTAATTTGTTTTATTTTTTTTATATTTATTTTGGGGGGGTTACTGCATTGTTTGTAAAGTATTTTGCACCTTAGTGATGGGTGTATAGTTTGACACTCCCTGTGTATTTAAATTGTTGTAAATAGCACTATTTTGTAGACTTTATTTTGACCCTTTGAAGTCAATGTCAGTGCTAGACAAGATCTCGAAGTCAAATGGTGCTTCAGCTAAAACCATTGCAGATTTTCTATGTGAAGAAAAAGAAATATGTTTGATAACAAGCTGCTACAGTGTAGTATTGTACTGCAGAGGTGGCAGGGGCAGTCATGGTTGATCTATTCTATTATAAGTGACCAGGAATGATCCCCCCATTGTTAATTGTATTATGGTTAATATACATAACTACCATGGTCCACCTGTGATATGGCCTCAATGTATTCTTAGTGAGCTTTGGTATTTGAAATTGGTTCAAAGATTGTACTGTACTGTGTGTTTACATGTGACATTTTCCAGACAGGTTTTGTCTTTGGATGTAGTTCTTACATGATTTTGTGAACTGACTATAATAGAATAGGTTTCTGCTGGAAGGATGTTTTATCCATGCACGTTTTTATTTTTAAAAAGCCTGATTTAATGTGTGGTCATATTGTTACTTTCAGTGGGTATAATTATAGGCCTATGCAGTGTATTTTCCTTATGTGTGAGGGATGGTTTATGTTTGTGTAGTATTATGAATCTCAAGTGAGTCAAATTATAATAATGGTTTAAAGATGTCATTTTCATAAATCCTTTCTAGGTCACTCTTGTATTTGTTTTTGGACCAGTCGGGTCGTGTGGTCGTACAGTTAGGGAACCTAGAGGATTGTTCCTCCTTCCCTCCCCTTGAGTTGACACTAGGGGGTACCACTGCAGATAGCTCTTTTTTCTCTTCATAAAATCCATTTTGTGGAACTTCTTAAAAGCAGAAAAAATTGGCAAACATTTTTTTCTGCTGAGCAAATAATCCTGCGTCGCGCAAGGGGGCAATAGTGGTAGGCCCTTTTTTGTTTTTTTAATAACTTAAGAACCGTTTGGTCAAATCCGGTCATACTACATCTGATCCTCTACTAGAACCCCTCCTTTGAGGTTGCTAAAAGGTCACCATGACCCTTTGAAGTTTGCTGACGGCACTCCCCATTGACAACAAAAACCCATTGTTTGTACACACCTATTGAAGCACTACAGATTTTCTATGCACTTGTAAACACAGGTCTTTCTAGGTGGGAATTACCTTGGACTATGTTTTGTGATTGAGTGACCAAACAGCTATCCTGATCCGTACTAACGGATTGTGAATCTGTTTAACGGATTGCAAATCTGTAATAACGGATTGCAAATCCGTAATAACGGATTGTGAATGATGGCGCTAATGATGGCGCTAATGATGGCGCTAATGGGCTTACGTACAATTGGATTGGGAGAAACAGTAAGTTCTGCTTGCTGATGTGTGCAGGGATAAGAGTCCAGCTAGGAAACAGTCTGGTCGAGCCCAGGAATTTTTGGGGTACATATTGCACTTTTATTTTAGAGACAATCTTCTTTCAATTGCCAATTGTGGCTGCAGATAGATTCCAACACTATGACCTACTAGTAACCCCAAATTAGCCATATATTTGAGAAATCTGGGAAATATTTGAAAGAAGCTGATTTCAACTGATATTGACAGGTATGGGTGTCACTATTTACCCCCCAAAAAGTAAGGACCGATAGGGGGTGGGGAAAATTTGGGTCAATGACCCCCCAGTTTCAATGACCCCCCCTGAAAAAACAATTTCCCCAATTCCCTATCAGTCCTTACTTTTTGTTTGGTCAATGCTGACAACCATACCTACCATTATCAGTTGAAATTGGCTTCTTTCGAATTTTTTCCCAGATGAAACCTAATTTAGGGATACTCCAGGGTTAATTAGCAGATATCAGGCATGCAACTTCTCAGCTGATTAGCTGACCCTATTTTTTGTTGAATAGGCCCCTAAGAGTGCCAAAGAAAAACTGACACACAGTATGCGTGGTTGGTCATTTCCTCTGTTTTAGCAATACAAAGTGGTGTTTTGGGTGGTAAGCTTAGATAATTTTTGTGCTAAAGCAGCTATGAAATTGGGCCGTGGTCCTTATACTAATCACTACAATAGCTCACCCTTGTTTACCTTTGCAAAACGACGGATGGCTTCTCGTCCTCGACATCCTCCGAGTGCAATTCTGATTCCCAACATCACCTTGAAAGAAAAACATGCTTTCTTTTGAATAAGTTGTCAGTGTTACTTCATGTCATAAGTCCTCTGAAAAGGGCTGCTTCCAATATTAACAAGTACTTATCTATCATATTTGGGTTAAAAAAATATATACAGAAATACACAATTTTACAATAGTGCCTATTAAATGTTTGACCTGTTTCAATCTTTTACGACTACAAAACTGCAAGAAGGTAATAGTCATATTATAGAACATGTAACCAGACAATACTGGTTTGTGAAAAACATTGGCACAATAAATGCAATTACCATTTATTAATGCATTTTTCAACTTTGTACCGCAGCACCTTACAACAGGGCTCGAATAGGGGGGGGGGATCTTTTTACAAGAACAGAATCAAAATGAAAATTTTTATTTAAACAGTTTAATAATATGTAAACTGTTTATTAGTAAGAGAGGATTTAGAGAAAAAAATTCCTTCGCCTTTTTGGCAAGTAGCTTAGTAAAATAGTAGGTCTATCCTTCGATACTCAACAGAATTGAAAGATATTTATCAGACTCAAAGTTAACATTTGAACATCATCTGTCTATAAAATTATTAAGATTAAAAATAAAAGATTAATTATAATATCCCTTTTCATTGGACCTTAATTACACATTCCTGGAACTATATCAACTCCTTTTGGAGTATGCAGAATGTTTGTACATAATCTAAATTAAAGTGGTGACTAATTAAGAAAATAATTAGGATGTGTTTTGTTTGTTTTTAGTTTTTGAAAATTAATTTTGATTCATTGATTCAATTTTGGGGGCCAACAAAAACTGTACCATTAATATTAATAACAATTCAAAAAGTAAGTTATCAGTTATTGGGTTAGGTTAGCCAATGTTTAACTGCCTACCCTAGACAGCTTAACTTGTTTAATGTTCAACCCAGACAAGAGTTATTTTGTAATCTGGTTTTAGTATTTTAATTGAAACTGCGGCACTAAAACCTAACATGGCAATTCAAAGCAATTTCACATTTTCTGCTGCTGTGTACCGTTGTGAAGAAAATAATTTATTCTTGAGCACCCGCTAGACAAAGTTAACTACGGACGGTGATCTTGAACTACCTACTGACCTAATAAAGAAATTAATAACTATCCCGTGTCACTGCAGTTTACTCCTTTGTTGCTTGATCAGTAAAACTTTGAAAACGAAAGTAAACAACTGGCCTACAAAAAAAGTTAACTTGAATACATGGCCTACCTCAAATAGTTGTTGCTCGCCGTGGCTGTTAATACAAACTATGAATTCCGTAGAAATCCCGTTACAACATTTATGAAACCCACTCAAACAGCATAAAAATACCAATGCGAGTTTTTTTCCCGGGTCAACTTATTTTGAACATCACACACATAAAGTCAATAATGCGCGTAAAAAGGCGCCCAAGAAGCATGCAACACGCTGAAATTGTAACCCGTACGCGCCCCCACCGCGCCCCGTACACATTAAATTAGCCTTGACCTAGCTACGCCCATTGATCTCCATTTGGATAGGACACGTCGAACGCGTTTGTACACGTTCAATGATCAACGGCGCGGCACGCAGTGTACTCGCTCTAGAGGGTTTTACAAGTTTTACAAGTTTTACAAGTGAAGACACGCATACGCAAGTGACTTATTTGCTGCACAGATCACAGATGTTTCAGATAAATAAAAAAGTTTTACAAGTTTTACAAGTGAAGACACGCATACGCAAGTGACTTATTTGCTGCACAGATCACAGATGTTTCAGATAAATAAAAAACTTGCTATCCAACAACAAAGGATAAACAATTTATTGCATCGGGTAACACAACAATGGCCACTAAAAAGAAAGCGGCTCAGAAGCCGAACTGTTCTGAGAAGTTGCTTCTCATAAAATAACAATGATTGCAATCATTGTTATTTTCCAAGCTAACATGCATACGTTGGGCCAACGTCGGCGAACGTCGGCAAGGTCAGCATCAAAAAAAGAACGTTGAACAGACGTTTGGAAGGTCGGAGTCAGTTTTTAACACACAGAGTAAGGTGACATACTTAGTCAGCTAAATACTCTACTTGTTGATTTTTGTATTCCATTTCCTAATTAAAGAAAACTCCCATTACTTTCCAGTCCACTCCCTGTAACTATACAGCAAGGAGCTGGTACTAGTTCCCTTCCGGTTTCTATGGCATAATTCTCTTTAAATAGATAAAACTTTATGTTTGTTGCTCAGGCTTTGTAAAAATTGTGTTTCGCCGAGCGAGGCCTTGACAGAGAGAGTAAAAGACAGCGAGCTTACGCTCCCGCCACAAGAGGGCGCTCTCTCCTCAAAACAAAAACCTTGAACTCTACATTTTCTAGTTCTGAGAAGTAGAAAGAAGTGCTTTTTGATTTTTAAATAAGTTCACCTGGCTAGGAAGGTTTATTTTCCTCCACTAAACATTTTCATACTGATCATTAAAAACAGTTTTTATTGCATGAGTTCAATCAAGATATTTTATTGTGCACACACAAAATATTATCCATTCTTATTTTACAAGGTAATCTACAATTAATAAATATGTGAAACAAAATAAATGCACTTTCTATTAAAGTTTCACAAATGCAAAAAAAACACAAACTTTTAAGTTATAAGTTTAACTACTTTTTCTCTGAAAAGACATAGTTTTCAGACACTGTGGATGCTTTAACTTTCAAAGATGGATGCATCACAACAGTATCTGTTAACCCAACATACATCTTACCCACTTTCTGGCAAGATTTAGAGAAATTGATTAATCAAAATACCAGTCACACTATGTACATAGTGAAGGGGCAGATAAACGTTCATTTCGGACACTCTCGGCTGTGTACAACTTGGCACTTGCACTCGATGCATGCACACTGGAAGGTACGTGAAACTTCAGACACCGAGTCGCAGACTTGGGGACAATTTCATAGAGCTGCTTAAGCAGAAAATATTGCTTAACAAACTTCTGCTAAGCGCAATTTAGCAGGAAACTATTCACAAGTTTGTACCTTTGAAATTGTATTTTGGCTGTTAACCTATTTTCGGTAACCAAAAGTCTTTTGAGCCGAGCTACTTTTTGTGCTATAAGCAGCTCTATGAAATTGGGCCCTCCGGTGGCAGCCAAGGTAAAGCCTCGTTCTCATTGGATTGAAACAAAAATCGTATTGACCCCAGCCTCGTTAATGTGGACAGCACACCGTATCGATAACTCCGGTCACTAACCCCCCCCCCCCCCCCCCCCCCCGTGCCCAATTTCATAGAGCTGCTTAAGCATAAAAAGTTGCTAAGCACAACAAAACCATGCATACCAGAGTAAGGTTAACAGCTGAAATACCATCTTACATTTACAAAATTTTAAATTATTATTTTTTTTTCCTTCAGGTTGAATAATACAATTTGGTTTTACCCTTGCACTGATGTGTATTAAGCACTGTATACTCAGTACTTTCGCAAGTTCTGAGAAAAAAAACCCCATGATTTTACACGGTCACCCTGAACTGCATACATTTAGAGGTGTCACAAGATCAGTTGCTCTTTGACTTGATGCCTCTTTTGTGGGATACAATACTTGAGAGAGAGGGCGCGTAGTGTGGATAATTACAATCTGGAATATACTGAGAAAACTTTGGAAAATACGAACCCTTTTGAGAATTTACCTTTCAAAGTTCTGATGCTCCAAGCCAACTTCTAATGCACACACACAAATCAAATGACTTCAGCTATGGCTAAGGCTGCAAAATTTGGCACAAGAACCATAGCCACTGATAGAGCCATTCAGACTTCCTTGCTGTCTCCTATAAATCTTTGTAAGTTCCACACCAGAATTGTATTCATCACGCGAAATGTAGTTGACAAACAACTTATTATTTTGTGGTTATTACTCATACATTGATGTGTTTGTTAAGCACTGTGCACTTTCTCAAGTCCTGTGAAACAATCCACAGGCATCTTACTTCAACTTGGCTGGGATTCCAACCCACGACCTTTGCTATTCTAGAGTGGATGTCTTACCACTAGACCACCGAGCTTGCCTGGTAGCTATAGGCAGTTCAATCCCATATTATTTAAGTAGTGGGTTAGTTTTACACCGACTGTGTTAAGCACTGCATACTCGGTACTTTCTCGTGCAAAATCCACACACAAAATATTTGCACTAAATTACTTTTGGTAATTGTCATAGACCAGTATTCTCACTTGGTGTATCCCAACATTATGCACAAAATAACAAACCTGTGAAATTTGGGGCTCAATTAGTTATCGAAGTTATAAGAAAATAATGAAAAAAAATTGTGTGCTTTCAGATGCCTGAGAAAGGCTTCATGCCTGAAGCCTTTCTCAGATTCTAATTTTTGGGTGAAAAATGTCCTTTCTCTAAAACTGCATTACTTCAAAAGGTGTCGTTTCTAACAATGTTTTATAATATCAACAGCTCCCCAGTGCTCTTTACCATGTAATTGTTTTATGGTTATACATTTTTGGAGTAATTACCAAAGGTATACACTCCCTTTAATGGAGCAGACAGTGTCTTAAGAGTAATATTCAAGGGTGAACAGACTCCCTTTTCTTGCCATGAGGGTCAAAGGTAACGTTTGTTCGCAATCCTACCACTCCATCATCAATCAGCAATGCCAAGGTGCTTAAGTTTTTTATCCTTTCATTATCCATTGGACTGTTGAGCAATCAGACCCACCGGCAGATAGCACCATCCTGCCGCCTGGTAGGAACCGGACAATGGGGGTGTCATTGCAGTGAGCCTGGATGCTCCTTCTACCGCTCTGAAATAGGGCAAGGAAAGCGAGATAAATATCATTCATACAACAACAGTCACCGGCAAAATAATGAGAGACAAGATTAATGTCTGATGCGGAAAGTGTTTTATATCTGAAAATAGTTTACACAACATGTATGTGGAGTGTCGTGGCCAAGCGGTCTACTGCATTAGACTCAAGTACTAATGGTTGAATCATTGAGGCATGGGTTCGATTCCTGGTCATGACATTAGTGTCCTTGAGCACGCTTCTCTTAACCCAGGTGTTTATTTGGGAACCTGAGAGTGCTGAGACAGTATTGTGTTGGATTAACCCCTTGGCGCTAATTTAAGCAGCTTGGGGTTGTATGCTCCCCAGGGAGTTGAGAATCTGAGAAAGTATACCCAATGAACAGGGATAATAGTGTTGTAAAGCGCCTTGATCTAGCTATGAGGGTATTGTGCCTTATATAAGAACCAGAGGTTATTAATATTATTATTGTTTGAAAATGCCATCTCTCGTTACCCAAGAGGTACAAATAAATCCGATGATGCAAAGAATATACGCAGTTGTTGCAAAAACAAGATATGACATTTCGAACACACGGCGAGCTAAAATGTTCCTAAAATGGGAAAGAAAGCATCTATATGTTACAATGTCATCAAGATGTCCCATACCTCTTGGTTCAAGCAAGGGTACTTGAACAACGTCATAACGCCATCATCGCTCCCTGAAATCAAAAGGCACTGGTCCTCATTCCAGTCAATGCTATTTACAAAAGCACTCTCTCCGCTGGTTTCCCATACACCTTTGATCAATACAATAAGAAGAAACATTAAGGATGAAACATAACTAATAAGCGCAGTATAACACAAACTACTCACATACTGTGTGCACAAACATTTTGATTTTGGACACACTTATTTTCATGTTTGTTTGTGCTTTTCCTGATCTTTTTACTACTTTTTTTTTTTTTTTTTTTTCAGTGGCTTGTTTGTTTACTTGTGGTATTTAAAGAGGGGCGCCAAGGTCAAATTAAGTATTATGAAGCACTCAATTTCCGTTAGAAAGAGTCCTTTTGAAAATGAGAAAATTTTCAAGTCTCTAATTTTAGGTTAAACTGGTGTAAAATGCCACTGTATTTGATACCCTTCAAGTGCAAATTTTGTCAAAATCCAAAAACATTTGATGGCGTCAAATTTCAAACATGTTGTTCATTCCTGAATGGTGATTATATTCAATCTAATCGGCATTGAGCTTGACTGGTGCAAAAAGTCTGATGATGGCATGTTTCAAATTTGGCTCTAACAGAGTAGTAAATAATATGGCATTTTACAACATTTTGACAGGTTAGATACTTGTAACTTTCCCCTTCTTCTATGAGGACTATGTAGGAAATTGAGTGCATAAAAAAAAAACCGAAACTTGACCTTGGAGCCCCTCTTTAAATGTAAGTATTTAACCAGATTTTAAATGATAATGTAATTAGTAAACAAATAAATAACAATAACACTGTTGATTATGAGCTTTTAGGCTGTCTTGTGCAGTTTTGAAAAATGTTTAGAGCTTATGCCGTCTTATACATTTGAAAGACCTTCATCAATACAACTGAACCTATTGTGATATGCAGCTGTTTGAGTAACTCACCAGCTCTTGTGTATCCAGATAGACAATGTTGTGAGATCCAGTTTTTATTCCGGTAATCTGCTGAATACTCCAACATTTTACAGCTTCCAATGTCCCCTACACAGGTTTACAAAAGAAAACAGATTTAAGAGCATTTACCATTTATTTATTTATTTATTTTAAAGAATAGATGTAATAACTGCATCAGGGATAAAGAATATTAATATTGTTTTTTAACACTACAACGGTGTTTGATAAGCACTGTACAGTCGACTCTTGTGATAACAAGGCCGATGGGATTTCTGGCCATTAGAAATTTACAAAATTAATTAAACAATATCAAGCAATAAAGGAAATAGACTTTTGAAAAGGCACGATAGACAAAATGCACTTGTCAAAAGAAGAGAAATAAGGGTCATTAAGGGTGATCAAAGGGTTAGACAATTCATGATGGGGAGTAAGAATATTCAAAGTACAAGGCAGATGACCACACTCTGGCGGCATGTTTTTCGTGGGAAGCAAGTGTGAAGTCATAATTAGCCATTTTGAGATATGGTGGACACTATAATAGGGTGCACTGTTTGGTTTGGGTGTATACAGACAGATTTACCCAAACCAAATAGAGCCCTGGTAATGTTTCCACCATATCTCAAAATGGCTTATTGTGTGGGGGTTCAGAGCCCGTTAGACCACTAGAAGTCTAATACCCGGTTCAGACAGGCGCTCTCGAGTCGCGCTGAGCCAGATTATTGAATTCAGTATAAATATTCCAAAGAAGCTATTTAAATTTTAATCTAAGTTTTCAGGTCAAGTCAGCTAAAAATCATACATAGCATCTTAAAGCCTTTTTATGGTTGCCATTCAAGTAGCTGAAACAGAAGTTGATAGCTGGTCAAATTTGTTGGATATCAACTTATTTTGAAACGTGTGATAGGGCTACACCAGGTTCTACTTCATTCCTGTTTCACAACTATTCAATTTAATTCAATTCAAACAAACATTTTAATTCCATACTTCATGAAAATTTCCAAACAATACATAATCAGAGAAAAAACTAATTGATTTTAAAGAAGTAAAAATAAATGCAGACAGTTAAATAAGTATTGAGGCATCTCGTAGAAGCTGGGGCTTGTGGTGAGATGCCTGATGGACAGACAAACAGAACATAAACAGAAACAAGAATGTACATCCAGAAAGGTTGAACAAAGAAAGCAATGATGAAAAAAAAAAGTAAGTTAAAGGCCCTGTACACTATTGGTAAGATCGAAAAACACTAACATTCACAGATTCACACATAACTTACAAGATTTAAAGTAAGTAATGGTAGAAAAGTTTCCTTGAAATATTTGTGCCTGAAATGCTATCGTTTATGAGAAATGAGTAAAACTATAGTTTTTATCACGCTTGATAAAAACGCTCGATGTTTGAAAAACAGAAAACACATAAGGTCTCTTTTCACTATTTTCTTGTGACCTCGATGACCAATTGAGCTAAAATTTTCACAGGTTTTTTTGTTCATGCATATCTTTAATCACACAAAATGTGGAGACTGATTTTGAGCCGTTACCTTCAAGTAATGTAAAAAGAGAACATTTGCTGACTAGCCAAAGTGAGAATATGTCAGATATGGGAGAGGAGAGCTCTTTTATAAGCACTTTTAAATCGACCCACAGATGATTGTGATGTAATAAAACCATTAACACCATATTAAAAAAAATTAAACTTCAATTTCATGTTTTCTTATCAAAATTTCGAATTAATAACTTACAGCAGAAATATTCATGGCTCACAGAGCTGCTCTGCAAATACAACTTTTCACTCCCATCATCAGTTGTCCAATCAAATGCTGTTACAGCTGTGGCATGACCTTGACATTTTCCGAGTGGTTCTAACGTCTTCCCAGACTCAACTATTTTTAAGATTAAGATGATGTCATGGCAACCTGCTGCAAAGATTTCACCTCCTAGATGACAGAAAAAAGGTTGCTTTTTTGAAAGTGCTATTTTAAGTAAGATATAGATTTTGGCAAGGTAAATAGTTTCCTTCAATCTGTGTAAATCTTAAACTTGAAAAAAAAAGAACATTGAGCAATAGAATAAGTAATTGGTAATTACGGTTATAGGCTATTATTATATGAATGACATGTTTTTTCGCAAATTCTTTGGACAGACCAACGGCAACAACAGGTTCTGGAAAACACTTGCCTTTTAAAATCCCTCTTCAGTCTTCAGGGGTTATTGTGTAACCCCTGATTCTAAACCTTTGTCGTGTTGTTGTACAAGTAAGGCATATATACACGAATGGACACGCTGCCACCATTGTTTGTCATTACATTTGGCTCAGTGGGAGGTAAGTCCGATCATTTCGAGATTCCAGCATACCATGGCAAATTTTCGGCCGTGTCTCACTGCCGAGGTTCTGCGAATCAAGGTGAGTGCCTACTCAATTTGTTCACATGATAACATCAACTCTCGATGCTTATTATGAGAACCTTTGATGTCTTTCCTTTGTCAAGTCAGGGTTTCATTGTGGCAATGATATTTTCAAAGTAAAATGGTCACTCAAGAAGCTAACAAAAAATTCAGAAAATATTATTGCGTGTGGGCACAGAATTTATTCTTAAATACCGACGTAAAGTTTGAAAAATGTCCAACTTCACAAAACTGTTGTGCTTTCAATGCATTAAATAGGCATGTGATCAAAATGCAAATTAAGTTCCTGATGTTCAGCGAGCAATGTTTTGAAGGTCTTTTGCAAGTTCTTTGTTAGCATCTTCACTTACCAGGAGCAAACTTGACAAAATTGATCGCTTGACGACCAAGTTTAATGCGATTTGTTTCTTGAACTTCCTCTTCACCAACTGTAAGCACAACCAGGCTGTAAACGGAAAACATTCATCATCTAAGAGAGCATTTGGAAGAAGAATTACCTTAAGTGGTGTTTGAAGCTTTTCATGGAATGGAAAATATAAAGTAACTATAGCTAGTAAACATGCGGGTACAACTATGTGTAAATCTCTTTAGGGAGGAGTGTTGGCTCTGAAAAGAGCCGGTGTGATCTCAAACAGTATTCCCTGCTCGTCCTCAGGAGCAGTCTTCGGAGCAGAGTAGACTGTTCCGAACGTCGAGACCGCACCGGCGCTTTTCAGAGCCAACACTCCACACAAAAGAGATTTACACATGGTTGTACCTTGACGATTATTACAAATACATAACAATTTTGTTTAGCAATGTTATCTTTAAAAAATTCGGAATTAATAAACATGTGAACAAATCAATCATGCAACTTTTCAGCTGGGCCTAATTTCATGGCTCTGCTTACTGCGAAAGTCTGCACTTACAGCACCCAGTAAAACATATATTTCTATGGGTCATAAGCCGGATTTCCGCAGTAATTGAGCCATGATATCGGGCTATGACCAGCTGATTTCTGTGTTTTTTTCTCTTCGTAATTTCTATGCCATAGAAAACTAAAAACACCTCACAAATTTGTGTGTGCTAGGCAGTCTTCTCTATATTTCCCCCAAAAACAAAGTTGCATGTCTGAAAAAACCCAAATACAAATGGTCCCTAAATCAACAATTTACCTGTTCCCCTGACTGGTCATGTGTTGGGTTACCATGCAAGTGATGTCATGCAGTGATATCATCACCACGGCAACGGGGTGTGGGAAGGTTGTGCAGAAGTGACGATGAGAGAAAATGAGGATACAAGAAGAATACAAAACAAAGCAAACTCAGGGTTAGGCGGTGGGAACAAGGTTCAATATCTATTATAAACTAGGGCAAAAATATACGTGCACAGAGGAAGAGAACTAGCTTCTCCCTCACCCCCCCCCCCCCACCCCCAATAACAAAGCAAAGAAAAGCATCCCCATCCAACTGTAGACAGCATCCAATTCTAAATAGAGACATTGACGCAGTGGGATCTTTTAGGGGGGACTTGGCAGGAAGCTGGGGTGGGAGGGTAAGGTCCCAAGGCTTGGTGGTTGAACAATAAAGGTCCGTTTGTAAATAACAATAACAAATTTCTGCAGTACAAACTTAAATGAGAATTACATGCAGACATGCACAATGTCTTTATAATAATCTTGAAATCTTTGAAAACATGCTCTTAAAAAAAAAACCACTTACTGTCCGTCTTTAGCTCCTAGAACGATAATTTCTCCATTCTGACCCACGTCCATACAAGTTGCGTTGATACCTTTCACCACATACTTCCACAATGCTTTGTGAAGACTGGCATCATAAAGACAAACAATGCCATCGTAGGCGGCGGTGAAGAAATGGTTCTTTTTGGTCGGATGGGTTGCAATGCAATGTACTTCATCATAGTGGCCCTGTTTACACAATAATTCATTGTGTCAAGTCTCATTTTCTCTAGTCTTGTAGATAGATAGATAGCATTTATTGTCAATTTGTAAAAAAATTATATAGAAATTTGACTTCCATTGGCAAATAGGTAAAGAACAAACAAATGTATGTTACAATAAGTACACACAAAGCACAAAAAACAGTAGAAGACTAGCATTACAATTTGAAAATACAATATGTAGATAGAAAGATAAATAGCATTTATGGTCAAAATTTTCAAAAATATAGAGATTTGACTTCCACTGCCAGATACATAAAGAACAAACAATATGTATGTTACAATATGTACACCCAAAGTACAACAAACAGTCAAAGACTAGCATAAAAATACCAAAATACAATAATATACACACACAAAGTACAATGAACATTAAAAAACTACCATGAAAAATAACAGATACAGCTGCACGACAAAAGATTCAAAAAAACAAATGAAGGATAAAAATCATGTAGACAAATCGTAACCAGAAATATGTTTTAAAAAATTGATAAAATTAATCGAGCCTGATTTATACGACAAACAACTAAACTGAGGTACAGCGTGCAGTTCCCACCAATTTTTTACTCACCTGTGTAATTGGTGCATTGTTGATTGTAGCTCCAGTAACCAGGGGTCCGGCACCTGTTAATGTTACGTTAGCACTTAGGATGCAGTTCAATGTAGTGCCAATGTACATCTTGTCCTTGTATGTCTGTATAGTACGTACACCCCCTTCCACATGAGGTAACTGCAAGACATCAAACAATTTTTCCTTTTAAACCAGAAAATACAATCAATTTTTCAGTGTATCCACAATTTGGGTGGCTTCCAACCATAATTTTGGGCAGGTATAGCTTGGCCCAAGAAAAAAACATAAGACAAAAAAAATTAAAACAAATCTCGAACACCTTGCTCAAGGCAAGGTTCAACCTAGCATAGGTAGCTTTTTACTGACAGAGAAACAGCAACAAACCTGGAGTTTTCCTGTAAAGTCTGTCCCCTTGGAAGTCAGTGAATATGTCTGGATAATCCCGTCCCTACCTCCAGATATCAAAGTGTTCTTGTTGTACATCAACCAAAAGACTGGACCCTGCAATTCAAACACATTGATATCACAATTAGGTAATTTCCTGGGTGATGTTTGCAAATTTTGCACAAAAAGAATTTAAAAAGAAGATTTAATTTCATAGAAAGATATAGTCTTTGTTTGACTTACTTTCTTGTTGTCGATATGCATGAGACTTGCACAGTCTATTCCTGCAATAGACCTCTTGCATAACGCAAAACACGAGCACGTGCACGATTTTACGCACAAAGAACAGCTATCGCCCAATGATCCGCCTCCTTTTGGCCTCAATGAGGGCGCTTTTTAAGAGTGTGACCTCATAATATGCAAGGGGTCTATATGATTTTGAAACCTTCAAAGGATAACTAAAATATTCAGTGATTTAAGGTCCCCTGAGTATACTTACACTGTGTGCATGCGTGATGGTATGGGCGATGGTATTACCATCTTTATGCCAGAGGTATATCGTCCCATTAGAATCTCCTGTCAAGAGGGCGCCGTTGGGGTGAAAGGTCAGGCAAATGACATACTTGGCTTTCATCTTGGTCTAAAAGATAACAAATATCAAGTTTTTCCATCAATTATTCTATCATCCAATCAGTCAACTAAGTATACTTCACTTTTAATTCAACAACTGCTTCATGACAGACGACAGTAGGGAGTAATAGCTTCAAGATAAAGTAAGAAAATACAAGCAATACATAATTCACGATAAGCAACAGCACTGCTTTATCCCATAAAGTTTTTTTTCCTGAAAATATGCCAAGACTAAATTTAAGACATAACATATCCAAAGTAAAAATTTCACCTGAAAAAGAGGGAATTTTTTTAAAAGAAAACTACTGCACAGGCTCACTTTAAAGGCCTAAGCCCGACTTAGTCACGTTTACCCACAAGAACCACTGCTGGAAAATGTGCATGGTTTATCAATATTTTCTCCTGACTCACACAACGGATTAAGCCAACATTTTCACAGGTTTGTTATTTCATTTATATGGTTGATCACACAAAACATGAACAGCTCTACCAAACCTGTATACTACTTTTAAACAACACTTAAACCACTCATCACTGACCTCATAGTTAGCGATCATAGTTTCTTCGATGGTGTAGGGATCCTTCTGTAGCTGCCAGAAACAAAGATGCTCCTTTCCAACACTGACGAGCTGGTTTGGGTTGGTGGGATGAAACGCCACCTGGCACACAACCTCAGTTAAAAGCTACGATTACAGATAAAGCATGGCATGAACAGAGGTGAGAGTCATTGCTTTCATAAAGCTCTGAAACTAGGAGCTAAATGTTAGGAGGTGTAATGAAAATATGGTATTTCCACTTTTTGGTAACCTCTGGAGTCTATTTTAAGAAGTTTTTGGGAACTGTGTCCCAAGCACTACAGAAGTAGCTTAGAGAGTAGGATTTCTTTATATCTGAAGAAATAACAGCTAGGCAGACAATAACAATTCTGAATGCAGATAAAAGTCTGAAATTTCCCATCCCTGATAAAAGACAAAGAGCAGTACCAATCTTCCAAAGAAACATTTCCTGCTGAAATAGTGTCAAAGTTCAAGAAATTGCATTTGATGACCCCACGCATCACTTTTGCTTATTTGGATTGCTGCAATCAAAATAAGTCCCAATGTGAAAGCTGTACGAATAATTTGTCAGTGTTTTCACAAACATGTTTCACAGGTTGGTGGTAACATGGTGCATTTATTGAACACAAAATTATTGGAAGTAGTTCACTCTTCATATTTAATCAAATTTATAAAATACACAGACTATCAAAGCAATAAGCAGGCTCTGAAACTTCATTGAGGCAATTGCCTCCATTGTCCCTGGTCAGTGCCTTGGTGCCCCTTGAAATGCTCCAATAAAAATTTACTCAATCTCCAAGACGGTGCCTGATACCAAGGATAAAACACCTTGTTGCCCTTGCCCTTTCAAAAAACAAAGCATCAGGCCTGCCTCAAGCCTTTTTATTGTGCCCCCTGGACCTGCCTCTGGAAGGACCCTTTTTAAGCTTCCACTCTTCACATGTTACCTGTCTAGATTTGACACTCCTCCTACTGACATACCAGTCCCTCAACCAATCTGCCCCCCTAGTACCTCCAAGAACTCCTTCATCCATACCAACGTCACCATTTCTTCTGTTCCAGCTCTACTTCTCAACTCGTCTCATACATCACAAGTACTATATCATATGGCCATCACTCGCTCTCACATTCTTCACTGACATTGTGGAACAATTTGCCGAACTTCATCAAAACTACTCCAAATGAGAACATTTTCAAATCTATGCTAAAGACGTGCCTCTTTAATTAATTTGTTGCTAATTTCTTTTGTAAAGCGCTTCGGGCCATTTGCATGAGGCGCTATATTAAGTGCAGTTTATTAACTCACCACACTGTCTGCTAGTCTCTCTCCAGATGAGCTGTGCCAAATAGACATTGTGTGCTCATCACTGTCATCAACTGCTACTAGATAATCCTGAGAGGTAACAAGTTGAAAATAATGTGACGGGTGGTAAAAATACGATAATGGGGACACAGCAACTAAGAGCGAGTTGAGTGAGCACATTTTAATTGACCCATGCTTGACCACTGACTAGCAATGCACATGCGCAGTAGCGTACTCAATGGAGGGACTAGTTTGGAAGTCTAGTCAACCATCAGTCACGGTATTCAACACTTCCATTTTTCACACTCATCACACTAATGGTCAATTTCAATTTAAACTAACATTTATTTCCATACTTCATATACATTTCTAAGCAATGCGTATAACCCCTGTGATTAGCGATTGAAGCTTGTTTGTTAGAAATGTGTGCCTGTACAATATGGTAATAGTTAAGATAGGGAAGAATGAGAGTTATAAAGTAATACCAAAGATTTGGGAGGAAGAAAAGCACAACGTCTAGACATAACACCGCTGTAACAACAAGAAGTTCAAATTTGGTTGGTTTATTATTATTATTGTTAAAAATTTTAATTTGTTTTATGCAAATATCAAAATCTATTAAATATTTTTTTTAAACAACTGTTTTGAAGAAAATAATATATGTTGAACAGAGGGCATACACACTTAAACAGCTTGCATTAATGACCCTATGTAGGTGCCAATGGGGGTGTGGGTGTAGTGTGGGTATTATTTGCTTTTTGAAGAAAGTGAAAAGGAAAACAATTAAATGTGGTACATTGGATGAACATGAGGAACAAGTGGGTTTTTAAAGTGTAGACAAGGAGGGGATATCTGGCAACAGCTCAAGGAGCTTGAGGGTCTTGAGAGAAGTCCACAAATAATGTACTTTCAAGTTCTCACCTCCTGCTTGCAGAAATTTAAACATAAGACAGCCTTCTCAAAGTAGCCTTCCCCTGCTGTGTACAATGTCTCCAGAGTCTCGGCACTCCACACATGAATGCAAGCCTGGAAACACAAAGCGATCAAAGCGTCAATTGAAATCAGTCAAAAATCAATCAAACTTCAACATTGATCAATCAATGATCACAATGGATCAATCAAATGATTCATTTCTATGATCAAAAACATCAATCAAATTACCGATAGCATGGATGAAACAAAAGTCAATATCTATCAAACAATCCAGTGATCAATCAATAGAATTGTCAATATCAAGCAATCAATGTTCAATATCTATCAATCAAATTATTCTTGTTAATCAGACACATCCTCAAATTCAATAATAGACCGTAAATCAAACCTAAAAACAAAGTATCAAATAATAGTGAGATCACCAATACTGAAAATTCAAAATCAATAAAATATCCACAATGATCCATTAAAGTCAATCAATATTGATATTGCAAATTTAAAATGATCAATCCTAATGAATCTGTCAGTCCATGAACTAACTTTGTCAAACAGGAACTTGCACAAATTTGCACAATGGCCATCAATTTGAAGTGCTTAATAAATCCCCCCCCCCTTAAAAAAACATTCTCAAAGCACATGTCTTTAATGATGACAATAATTTTATAACTTATTTTACTGAGCTTAAAATTTTTTTTTTTCTAAATCAAATAAACAAAAACAAATAAAACTTCCCTGGAAATCATTTAAGGACTGGGTCACATTTGTTACATCAAACGGTTGGAAAGTGTAGTGAAATAAGATGGAGAAATCTAATTTCCACTGCCCTAGATAAAGGTGCCAAAACTGACAGCCAAAATAAGATTGGCCTCTAAAACCCAAGGCTACACCTGACTGGATTTACCAGACACTTGTCACACATTTGCTCCCTACAGCCGCCTTAGTTTATTTTTCACGCTCCAGACTGCTATATTAAACAGGCTGGATTGATGATGGAATTACACATGGATGTACAGGACAGAGTGCAGCGTTTAAAATAACACAGGTAGGAACGACGCCTGCACATACATCATGCTTGCGCTTCCAAGTCTCAAATTTGGGGTAAAAATCCACCAGACCAACACCTGCACAGTTTAACATTTGAACTGTTTTAACTTGAACTAGCACTAATTCGCATTCACATTGTGGGTAAGTATTCTTCCATACTCAACAGGATTGAAAGACATTTATCAGACTTAAAGTCATTATGAGAACAAAAACATTAGAGTGCTGGACTTGTCAGGTCGTGAGTTTATACTGGCCCGAGGCTAAAATCACTTGCCTCAAGCCTGGGGTCCAGTATAAATTTCAGGCCCTGGCTTCTGATTGTAACATGCAATTCAATTTCAATGTTTTTTTCAGTTCAAAAACGAGTTCTTCAGTGTTAGAAGATAAGGAAATATTACTGAAATTATTTTTTAAAGTATTATTACGAAAGAAAACTTAGTGGCCACATTTGGCCGAATGTAAAGTAGTTTTAAAAGAGCAAAGACTTACAGCTTGTCCAGTCTCATGCTGTCCAGCTGTTTGACCCGTTGCCATGATAACATTACTGCTGTGGACCGCAAGACTTGGGAAAAGACAATAATAAACATGGATGAGATAATTATGCTTACAATAATAATCACACAACAAAATTTACCAGACACTAGTCTGGGTCCAATTTCACAAGGCTGCTTAAGCAGAAAATGTTTTCTGCTTAGCAAAAAATGAGCAGCATACCGGTTACAGATAGTACATGTGACGTGGTTGTTTTGGCTGGTAACCTTATTCTAGTAAGCAACATTTTGTTGTGCTTAGGAATATTTTTTTGCTTAAGCCCTCCCAGGTTTTCAAATGGATTGATCATGCAGTGTGGTAATAACTGGAGGGACGCTGTGAAGAAGTTTGTTGGGTTTTGACGGATCAATCTTTTAAGTACACCCATCAGCAAGGGAGACTTTTGAGGACACTAGGTGGCAGCAGACTTACCAAGTAAATCCATTGTTCTTGAAATAATGAAGGCATATGCTCAGAACTATTTAGACAGTATAAATTTACCTCGGCTCTATCTGCTGCCATCGAAGCAGTCCAATGACTTCAATGATGTGAGACCTATGCCTGGAATAACGCATAGACCATGGTCTTTGTCACACTGCTTTTGGCCATAATGCCCATTAAAATGTTCCTTATAGATTTAATCATTAAACTTAATAAATAAATAAAAGTTCCCTTTCATCCAGATTTTTAAAAAACTTGGTCCTTCTGCAGCTGATTTGATGTAACTTGATTCAAGTCACCTTGTGCAACATTTATTGTGTGAGTGGTGCAAAACTTACACTAAAAATACATCAGCTAATAAGCTTTACCTTTTGATCTCTGCCGTGTGCTGTGTGTAATGACGCTGTGTATGATCCTCGCTATTGTACAAAATGGCTACCTTTCCAATGAAGTAAACCAGAACCCCGTCCTCGATCGCCCACAAGTTGCATCGGCAGTCATTGCCACGATAACCATAGCTTTCAATTAATACAAATAAGTGAGATATTTATGCAGGAGCCTTTATGCGCAAGACAAAACATAAAGCAACAAAATATATGAAACAATTTGTTACCCCCCAAGAAAAAGATTCAAACAAGTGAGTCTTTAAAAGTCCCTTAAAAATCAGAGCAGTGTCAGCTTGGCTAACATGAGCTGGCAAGTCATTCACTAATGAAGGTGCAACGAAGTTAAAGGCTCTTTGACCATAGAATTTTGTAGAAACAGTAGTTTGCGTCAGTAAGGATTGGCCAGCAGAACGAAGAGGAGGAACAGGAATATATTTATGCAGAAGATCAAATAGAAAGTAAAAACTTCTGCGTTGGACGGTCACGGTACAATTAAAGTACCTAAAATGGCTAAAAGAACCCCCAAAAAAATACAGTAGAAACCATTTTTCAAAAGCCAAAAATACTGATTGTACTATCCTAGCCAGAAAACAGGTACAGTCGACTCTCGTTATAACAAGGTCACTGGGACTCGCCAACTTACTTGTGTACAACAGGAGCATTGTTAATACATTATGAGGACAGCAAAACAAAAAAACACAAAGCAGAAATGAGATTCAGAATGACAGTAAGTAATCCTTATAAGCAGAACCTCTTTTTAACAGTGCTCTTTATAATGAGACCCAACTGTATAAAAACAATTGACAAAAATTAAAAAAAACCTCTTAACTAAACTTACATCCAGTCAAGCTCAAGTGTCTGATTTGGCCCCTCGGTCGATGACTCTTTCCCAACGTAAGCGTCAGGTTTGTAGTAAGACACTTCTTGTCCTCGGATGACGAAGGAAGCTGTTTCTCCATCTTCTTCCCTTGGGGGCGGGAGAGGCGACTCAGGAATCTCTATGGGACCTTCAGCTGAGGCTACGGCAAATTCCTCCAAGACCGGATTATTGGCTTTCTCCACTTCTGCTGGAATCATTGCCGTGAAATACTTGATTAATTTCATAATGCTAATGAAAATTTCAATATTCAAGAGAACAAATGTGACATTACAGCAGCTTGTAAAACGTTAGTACAATTGCATATTCATGAGAACTTATGTGATGTCATAGCAGCAAGGAGAGGGTAGGGAGGCAGCGAGGAGAATGTATGACTTCATCATTGTTTTGGGGAAAAAGTACATTGGTTTGTAGGAGTTTTATAACTCAATGAGAGACTATATGGACTGTTGGTGGCTCCCAATTTACCAAGTTAATCTACTGCCTCACATTACAAGTTGCAAGTAAGAAAATTTGCGGTCACACCATGTAGATAGATCTCTTTTGAGTGATAGTGGTTCTGAGAAGAACTGAAGGACTCAACATTTTGGACAGTATACTCTGTCCGTCATCAGGAGACTAGTACAAATTGAAAATTTGCATACTCAGTCTCCGTGCGACCAATCCAAAAGACCAATCGAAGGCAAGATTCTTTATCCCAAGGCCACGAGACTGCACGACCTCTAAAAAATATCCAATTTAAAATTTGAGAACTCATCTGACAGTTTAGCCTCAGCTCGCCTGGACCCCATTTTTATCCATGTTGAGCACTAAGTAGCTCCTCGCACAAGTTTCAAACTTGCGCCCTTAAGTCTCAAATTATCGCGTGCCAAAGTTTCAAACCTGGCCAGCCAAATATGCAACCTACCATGCTCCGAGCAATCATCTGATAGTGCCCTCTTCTGACTCAATTTCCTTGTTTATATCGCATGTTTAAACATGACCATGTGATCTACTCTCGACCAATCAGAATGGATAAACTGTCCCAAGTAATTGTGAATATTGTATGAACAGTCCAAAGACATGGACATCTGCTAAATGAGAACCTACATAAAACTGACAGCTAGGTCCCTGTAACTCATACTAACCTAGTAGGTGCTGTGACAGAGAGTCTTCCCCATCATCAATAAACAGGTCAGTGTTGAGGCTTGGACTTGGACTGGACTGACTTTTTGGCAAGACATAATCTGTCAGGCAAAAGGTACAAAACCTGATTATATTTACTTAAAACCAAGCATCTATATGTTCATGACATTTTGTTGGGTTAAGTTTTATGATACTTGTAGGCATTAAATTTGATTAGCGGAACGAGCATGAATTCTGAGAAACCTTCAAGGAAATGGGCCAATCCTTAATTTTGGCTAAGCTGCTCTAATGACAGTGACATAATATGGCACCAGACTCAAGCTGTGGTGTTTCTTATCAGCAGAGCGTGGGTTTGAGTCCCAGTCTTGACACTTGTCCTTTGGATGGGACATTAAGCCGTAGGTTCTTCGTACTAGGATTGGTAGTGCACAGACAAGAACCCAGAACACTGGTGTTCCTGGTTCACATAGCAAGCACCCTTGATTACAAGTTTCCTCAGGCTTGCGAGCTACAATGATTAAAGTTCACTTATGAGGCATCCTTGGTATCATTACCAGAAATATATAATGATAATACTTTCACAATTTTAGCCTTCGAGAAAGACTCTGCTAGGATCGAAACGTCAGGCCACTAAAAAAAAATTTGATGATACTTTCAACGGGTCATCTAAAGAAATATTAGCCATCAACTCCGTAGGTCCCATAAAAATAAAACTGGGACAATGCTGTGATATGTGTGAAGTTATCAGTGCGCACTGCTATTTCATCTGTACGGTAAATTTGAGCTTTCCCGTTGGTTGATCTGGTTTAATTCTTCTTTTTATTTTTTAATTTTTTAAAGGCACCCCCTTCACAGTCCGTAATGATGTAGGCATAGATATCATCCACTAGGAGCCTGGCTGGTAGAGCAGTAATGCACCCCCTTCGCAGTCCGTAATGATGTAGGCATAGATATCATCCACTAGGAGCCTGGCTGGTAGAGCAGTAATGCACCACCTTCCCAACTTTTTTACGAAGCAATTATTTAAGTGCCTTGCTCAAGGGCACAAATGTCACGACTGGGATTCGAACCCACACTCTGCTGCTGACAACATCATAGCTTGGGTAAGGTGAACTAGACCGCTCAGCTACGACCCGCCACGAATTCTGCCATACATCCATGTCATACGTCATTGACACTCTAAAAATATGTCCACAACTGAAACAGAGGGCGTGCATATGGCTAATTTAATTCCTGTTATTGTTCATTCATTAACGATAAAATGCCTTATGCTCAGCGAGGTACATGCATTGCGGCTGCGTCGTGTTGTTTGTTACCGAACTGGCATTGACTGAATTGTTGTTTAATAGGTCAGTAACACAACACGTACGCACGTCGCACGCGCAAGCTGGTGACCTTGGGAAAGTAAATTCAAGGTTAATAATTGTTGCTATAAACATTGATTTCAAGGTCAAGCATTGTTGTTATAAACGTATTGATTTTTTATTGGCGGGTTTTGCAAAATTGATACTTTCCGCCAATCACGGCTCTAGCTTAATGGAGGCAGTTTTAATTTGGCGGGATAGCTGTCACTTTCGTTACAGTCAACTAACACATAGGTCAAACATTATTTTTTGTTCTTGCTTTGGAAATTAATTTTTGCGTTCTTCATCATATTTTGTTCTCAATCTTTGGAAATTTCATTCGGTGTTTTTATTAGACATTACACTCGTTAATATTAGTAGGCGTACAAGTTACTTCTCTGGTTATTATTTGAGGGCTGTTTTGTTCGGGTCGTCATGCCCAGAGTTCGTCGTCGCCCGGCGAGATTTTGTGATGGAGAAGGCGGAGGGGCCGTGGCGTCAAGTCAGCCGCCCCCGAAGAAATCGCGGGGTCGGCAAAGCCACCGGCGGCCGCAGCTCATCCCAATCCTGAGGCTGTAGCTGTGGGAGTGCAGCAGCCGCCATCCTCACCGAGCGGCCAGGTGCCAGGCAATCTCTATGCCAGTGCTTACCATTCGGCTACTTCGTCGTTGCCAGTGACGTCCACTGCTGCTAGTACAACTACAAGTTTAACCACTAGTTTTTACGGGCCTACCGCTTCTGATGCGCAGGACGGGACACCGGGAACCTCACGAGGGTACAGCTGCAACATGATGCCGATGGGTACACCGCAGGTTCCAGTGGCCCCATGGCCTTACATTTCAGCGGGTGGTGATCCTTTTACAGCCCCACCTTCTCTTCTTCAGCAGGGTCAGACATCGGCTGGGGCCGGGGGTGAGTGCTCGGCCTCCGGGCTTAGTTTTAAGGATGGGATTAATTCCATAGGTCATGTAGGTCAACCCCAGGCAATTTTTCAGGTGGGGGTTGGCTCGCCTCTTGGGTTGCATGTTTCGCAGCAAACCAAAGAAAAAATTTGGCGGAGCGCATTTGTAGATTTGTCGCTTTTGTGTCATGACACAAGTGTTTCTGCGAATGTTTTTGATAAGTATGAGTCGGCCACTTCTGATTTGTCTCTGGTGATAGACCAGGGAAAACTTGTTTAGCGAAAACCGATGGATGTCTGGCAATCTGCTTTCCATACATTCATGGCTATTTTCCTCCAAAAGCATCCATTCCGATCTGCTGAGCTGCTCAAATATGCCGAAATTATCCGGTTTCGGGTGGCGGCTTTATGATGAGCAGTTCCGCTTAAAGCAAGAGATAATCCCGACTCGCCCTTAGGGTAATCTTGATATGGAGCTTTGGCTCACCGTTGCGGCTGCCGGTGTCGCTTCCACTACGGCTCCGGGCAGCAATTGGTCATCATCTTTTTTGGTGCAGCAAGTGAACAAGTCGAAACCAGCTAATAAAGGTCGTGTGTGTTTTGCATTTAATAATGGGCAGGGTTGCTTTGTGCGTGTCTGCAAGTTTGCGCACCAATGCAGTAAGTTTATTTCTACCGGCCACGGCGCATATCATTGTCGCATGGGTCAAGTTGGTGGGCAGGCTCGGGGTGTTGATTCGGCCTCATACTCATGGGTGGCGCATCAAAAGCCAAGGCATCTAGCTTGGTAGCTAACCCTATACCAGGCAATAGTGCTAGATCTACCGTTGGGCCGGTTACTAAGGGGGACAACGCTCGCTCTTTTGGCGGGGGAGCTAGTTCTTTTCGTGCTTCCAACGTCAATTAATTTGTCATTTCTCATTTTGTGGTTGGCCAGTTATGACAAAACAGTTGATGCTCCTGTTTTGATACATGGTTTTTCTCAAGGTTTTTCATTAGAATACACAGGCCCTAGAATAGCCCGCGACTCAGATTGCTTGGCCTCTGCCGCAGCTCAGCCACAAATTGTGCAGGAAAAGTTAGCTGCCGAAATTGCGATTGGTAGGGTAGGTGTCCCATTTGTCAAGCGGCCGTTTAAACATCTGCTATGTTCTCCAATAGGTCTGGTGCCTAAACACGAGCCTAACAAATTCCGGCTTATTCATCATCTATCTTTTCCCAGTGGCCAGTCGGTTAACGATTTTATTAACAAGGCTCATTGTTCCGTGCACTATGCTTCAATTGATAGGGCGGTTGAGTTGGTGGTTGAGGCAGGGCCGGGCGCGTGGCTAGCTAAGGCGGATATAAAGTCAGCATTTAGGTTACTTCCAGTCGCTCTGTCGGATTATGAATTACTGGGTTTTACCTTTAATGGGTGTTTTACTATGATAAATGCCTTCCCATGGGATGCAGCATTTCTTGCTCACTGTTTGAGAAGTTTAGTACATTTTCAGAATTTCGTATTAAATATGTTTCTGGGTCGAAGTTTGTGACCCATTATCTTGATGATTTTTTGTTTGTGGGCAAAACAAGGGACGAGTGCGCTAATTTGCTGAAGGCATTCCAAGTTATGTGTGGCACTCTAGATGTTCCTCTTGCAAGTGAAAAAACAGTTGGACCGGTTCAAGCAATCACCTTTCTGGGGTTGGAAATTAACTCAGTGTCATGCCAGGTCCGCGTTCCTCATGAGAAGGTTTGCGCAATTGTTGGGCAGATCAGACAGGCTTTGAGCAAGCGTAGAATTTCACTCGTGAGGGTTCAATCTATTGTGGGGTCCCTTAATTTTGTTTGCAAAGGCGATTGCTCCAGGTCGAGCCTTTTTGCGCGGATTAATTGGGCTGACGCTAGGACTTTCGCGGCCCCATCATTTGGTGCGGATTTCAAAAGGAGCTCGACTTGATCTGCTTGCTTGGCTGGAATTCCTTGCTCATTTCAATGGCGTTTCCGTCTTCGCCAGCCGTGAATGGCAGTCTAACGAGGCGCTTAACCTTTTCACAGATGCTTCTGCTTCCATTGGTTTTGGTGCCTTTTTCCAGGGCAAGTGGTTGCAGGGTCGTTGGCCTCAGACTTGGCTGCTTGATCCCCCATCCATTGCTTTGTTAGAATTTTTCCACTAGTTGTTGCTCTTAAGTGTTGGGCTCCGTAGCTTGCCGGTAGGAGGGTTAAATTTCATTCTGACAATGTTGCAGTAGTGCATATCATCAATCAGAAATCTTCTCATTGCGCTCGTATCATGCGTCTTGTTCGTATATTCGTATTGCAATGCTTGAAGTTTAACATTTCCATAAGGGCAATGCATGTGCCTGGCAAATGAAATGTTATTGCAGATGCTCTATCACGCTTTCAGATGCACAGGTTTCGTATGGCAGCTCCCGGTGCAGACGTGGGGATGAGCCCACTTCCAGACCTCCATCAGCTTTGGTAGTTGCTGAAGTTGGTCGCTTGTTGAATGCTGCAGTTGCACAGAACAGGCATAAGACATATAGAGCCGCATGGAAATCATTTTGTGAATTCAAACAGCCCCTGACGGGATCGCCATCGGCATCAGTTGCGGACGTTCGCCATTATATCGCTTGGCTTTCATTACGTGGTTTTGCACCATCCACAATTGCTACATATGTGGCTGGGGTTGGGTTTTATCATAAAATGTTGGGTGGTTTTGATCCGACAAGAGATTTTCTGGTTACAAAACTTATTGAGGGTGCGAAGCGTGAATCCCCTGTTCAAGATAGTAGGGTGCCCATTTCCGTGCCATTACTCTCGAAAATAGTTAGCGCATTGCCACACGTTTGTTCCTCGTGTTTTGAGGCTGTTTTGTTCAGAGCTGTTTTTTCATGTGCCTTTTTTGGTTTCATGCGTGTTGGGAATTTGCAGTCTCTGGGCCGCAGTCTTTTACAGGCGGTGTTTTGGCCATGTCGGATGTACAATTTTGTGATATGGGAACTCCTAACGCATGCATACAACTTGCGTTTCGGCTTGCCGAAAATAATCAGTGTGGCCCACCACAATTTATCCGCTTAACACCGTATAATGAAAGGTCAATCTGCCCAGTGCAAGCGTTACTAGACTTCATGGCAGTCCGCCTACAAATTGCTGGCCCGGTGTTTTGCCACTTTGAAAGCCGCCCTCTTACTCGCTACCAATTCAATGCAGTGTTGCAAAAGGCTGTTGACTTTGCGGGTTTTTCAGGGTTACATATTCGCGGTCACTCATTTTGGATAGGTGCAGCTTCTACTGCGGCCAGTTTGGGTAGCTCTCAAAGCGAAATACGCCAAATGGGTCGATGGCGTTCCGATGCTTTTCTCAGCTACATCAGACCGATTCCAGTGTGTGCACTTGATAAATAAGTCGCTGCCCAATTCGTCTACAATTTGTCTTTTATTTTTCTATATCCTGTTTTTAGGTTCCATATGGATCATAGGCGATTCAATCATTCGTCGGGCGGAACGTCCTTTAGGCTTGGCAGCACGAATTTTCTGGAAAGGGAAAGGCGGGGCTGGTATTGTGCAATTTCGTGGTTTGTGGTTTGACTTGGGAAAACGGGGACTACCGGCTTTGCTATAGTTCATCTTGGCACTAATGACCTCATTTCAGTAGATGAATATGCTCTGTGCCAGCAAATTGCGGTGCTCATTGGTGATTTTACTGCTGCCATTCCACAGATTGCCTTGGTGTGGTCGGAAATTTTGCCGCGTGTTTTCTATTTCGGTGCGCGGTCTCAACCTGCTTTGGAGCGAAAGCGCCGAACCATAAATCGCTGGGCGAAAGCACAGTGCGCAGCAGCTCACGCTCACTACTTGCAGCACCCGCAATTTGTGTGGTCAGATACTTCCCTGTACCATTATGACGGTGTGCACCTTTCTAACAGCGGGAACCAGTTCTTTGTTTACAATTTGCGCCAGTGCATTGGATCCTTTGTGGGCCAGTAATCTTGTTGCTAGATGGGTTTATTAATAAATATGATGTGTTGTTTTGCTGTCTTTCCTTAGTGGGCGCTTGGTGCGTGTGGCAATTTATTTTCGGTCAGACAGTCAATACACACACTTTTTTGGCGCCTTTTGTGATCATTAAGCCAGTTGTTGTAATGAGGACTTTATGAGCGGTTACTTTTTATTGTATAATTGTTATTATGTTGTGCAGTTGCCATAGCGCTCACGAGTATCAGGAGGCTATAATTCCGACTGAATGTTTCATCGGTGGAAACGCAACTGTACTTATTATAATTATAATGAACAGTGTTATTACACATGTTGCTTGTACTGATAATCATTCAGTTATATTAAAAGTACACCTTTATTTGTGCTGCCGGTTTGGCTACACTGTTGTCTTGGATGAGGTCGGTTTGCCAAAGGGTAGCCGGCACTTTAAATAAAAACAGCGTTTAGACTGTGACAGAAACTCAAAACCTGCTGTGTTGTACTTCATGAAGTCTGAGCATAACTATTTTTATTTTACGACAAACCCGACTCATACACACCTCTGGAATCACTAGAGCTCTGACTGACAGTTGACTTAGTCTCCACATCAGGCTCTTGTAAATTGGAATCACTGCGTTCATGAGCTGGAGGGGAGGCTACTTCTGCAAAGAGACCATAGTACAATAGCTTATTTTTTGACGCAGCACTCACTGGACCTGTAATCTGATTGGCTGAAAGACGTTCACGAATGGTTAACTAATAAAGGCTAGTGCATGAGATTTGTACCACCGTGAACTATAGACATGCGTCAAGACATCCCGCATGCGTAACTTGCAGGAAATAGTTCCTGAACTGGGTCATATCCTCAAATGTTTTGACTGGTTACAGAAACCTCTCATGATGTGAACAGTGAACAGCTACTAAAAAAACAAAATCTAAGGATTGTTGAATTGCTCCTGAGTGAACTGCTGAATTAAAACAGTTCAGCAAAAAAAAAAAAACCTGAAACATTTCTTGTCTTATTATTATTTCTTGTTTTGTGTGTACATCCTGGCTATTTTAAGAGAGATACAACATTTGACAAATTTCAAACTCTCGCATCACATAAGAGCTATTTTAGGCAATACAACTTGTTTGCACTGGCGCGACATTAAGTGGATGTGAACTTTGGTAAAACTACATCAACCTTACCAACATGACCTTCCCTACAAATTTCAAAGCATATGTTTGAATACATTAAATCAGATTTAAATGAACATATTCTCGAGGATGGCAGCATTTCTGGCAAGGGCAGTTTCTCTGGACCCACAAAATAGTACTGTAACCAACGATAAAGCAAAATTAAAAATCTCCACGTTTTTTTTATCCTAAAAATCAGCAAAAACTACATATATTAATTAATTTCAGAATGAATCACCTGATTCCACAGGGTTCTCTTTCTTATTTTTTTTCTCCCCTCTCACAGATGATGTGGAAGATTTCATCTTGCTCGTCTTAATCTCTGTGGGCTTCCTCGCTGATGGCACTACAAGGATTCAGTAAAAATTTGAAAATTAAAATTTTAAATGGTTTCTCCTCACTGTTGTCCATAGTTAAAAAGCAGGATGTTTAGTTACAGGTAGGGTCACAGATTGTTTTTTGTCAACAAAATGCTGACATATTTTAGTAGGCAACATTATAAGGAAAGATACAATAAAAGTCAACTGTGAAAGTTTCAGCTGAATACAGTGTCTACTTGCTGAGAAAACAGCAAACAACTGCCAGTGTCACAGTATTTTCACAAGGACATCAAATCAATTTTTGTACCAACCAAATCTCTAGCCGTAGCACTCAGAACAGACACCAACCCTCAGAAATCTGAGAAACAATTCCTGCATGAATCGTTTCTTACATTCAAATACTTTTGGGTGAAAAGTTATCCAAACCATATTACTTCGAAGGGAATCCTTTCTCAAAATAGTTTATACTATCAACAGCTGCAGTGCTTCTCATCAAATAAGTTTTTACAGTCATTCATTTTGGGAGTATTTAGCCTGCAAATCTATTACCCTCCCATTAAAACAAACAAACTAAGATGTGCAATACCTTTTTTAGCAACTGCAGTTCGACCAGTAGGTGTTAATTTCTTCTCCTTGTCTCTCTTTGCCAGAGGAGAAGGAACCGGCCGTCTTGAAGTCTTCCCATAAACAGCTCGCATCTTCTTCTCATTTGGGGTAGATGATTTAACCTTTGGCTTGATGGGCTGCTGAAGACGAAGAGACTTCTGGCTCTCAGTTTCGTCCCTGTCTAAGACAGAGCTTGTCTCCGATCCTTCCACATCGTCTTGGTTTGATTCAGCTGCATTCAAAACATTTGTATTGTTCATTGTCTCCGACGCCGCGACACTCAGCGCATCATCATCTTTTGATGACTTGGGAGAATCCCCAGCATTTGGATTCATCTCATCCTTTGGATCTGATATTGCACTTGAGTTTTCCGAGCTGGGATCATTAAGGGTGATCTCTGATCCGTTGGTAATAATCCTCTCCTGTGCTTTTTGTAGGTACTCCTGCTCTGTTGCATCCATTGGCTCACTGCCAATACTTTGTTCCTGAGATCCGAATTCAGGTCTCTCATCCAGATCGAGAGATGCTTCTGATCGTACCGTCTTTGTATCATCATTTTCCAATTTGTCAGGGGTGTCACCAACATCAACCAATTCCGTTGGCACAGGAGTTTTGGACACCTCCTCTTCATGTCCATTTGAACTTTGACCTTGTTCAGCACTGGCCGTTAGTGGGTCAGTTTGGGTTGGAACAGTGATAGGGTTGTTCCATGTAATGACTTTACCCTTCCGCTGTGCAGGCAGGCTTTTGATTGATAGTGTATCTAAGAAAAACAAACAGTGAACAAATTGTTGATGGCCTCACGTTTCAACCCTAGCAGAGTCTTTCTCAAAGGCTCAAGAAAAATGCCATGGTAAAAATGTCTTTAAAAACCCTTTTTTGCATTTATAACCATAGGTCATTTGGGATGGTGCGCACTTTGCAACAGCTTATTCTATTTTCTCAAAATCAAACAAAGTCAACGTTTGTTTTCACAAAAAAGTTCAAAAGAAATTTGTTTTGAAAACATATAAAAGTTTCATCAACAAACCTTCGTCTTTCTTAACTTTCTGTGCCATCTTAGGCTTCACTGGACTCTCCTTGGATTTGACCTTTGATCCTGCCGGTTGCTTGTTCACTGCTGCATCCGATGCTTTCAAGTTGTCCTTCAACTCGAGGTTATTCCCTGTAGATGCATCTTGGGCATCGAGTGGTTTCTCCATCGAGTTATCAACAGTTTCTTTTGATTTAGAGTCTTGGCTAGGCACATTAGTTGACTTGGGTCTTGGTTTGCTGCCTGCTTTATTAAACTCTTTAGGCTTGGTGCCATGTGACGGGAGCTGTAACGATGTCTTTGGGCTCAGGGGCTTCTTCTGACTCAGCTGCGGCTTGTAGACTGCCGAGGGAGGTTTCTTTGTTGGAGTTTTAATTTGTTCTGGGGTTAAGTTTGCACCTTTTTCAAGCAGCATAACGAACTCCGGCCAGCTAGAAAGAAAGAAAAAAATGCCTTTAAATGTTTTTGTTTCTATTTATTTACTATTATTCTTATTGCTATATATTCTGGTAATGAAACCAAGGGTGCCTCATACGTGAACTTAATCACTGTACCTTCAAACCTGTAAACAAGTGTGCTTACTATGTGAACAAGAAACACCAGGGTTAACCCCACTCTTCCATGATATGTGTTCCTGGTTTCTTTTACAGTGCACCACCAATCCTAGTACATGGGACCTACTGTCCCATCTCAAAGGACAAAGTAATTATGGTAAAGCATCTTGCTCAAGGACACAAGTGCCTTGACTGGGAGTCTAAGCCACTCTCTGCTGATCAGAAACACCAGGGCTTGAGTCTGGTGCTTTTAACTAGTGCTCCACCACAACACGCCACAAGTTTAAATAGATCATAGGCTATATAATGACCCAATTCAAAGTCATGCCGGCATTTTAAAATTTCATAAAAAAATTTAAACATGGTACAGTGGGCATTTTGTGCGTCGTGCAATGAGGAGCGGGCATGCACTTTTTTATCCACAAGTTGCTAAGCAGTTGCTATTTTATGACAAGATTGGTCAACGGATCCCTAGCACTGATGTCACACACGGTTACTGTCTGCCATCATGGTCTACCTATGCGGGAGTCCAATTGCATGTACAGAAACGGCGCGCATCGCCTTAAATATGCACTGCACACTTAACACACTGCGAATTTGACTCTGTCGCAACCAAGATTTATCCTGAGTGATGACGTCAGGTGAGTTTGGCCCATTAGTCCAAATACCAATTTGATACTAATTCAGCTTTCCACTCGACAATAAGAACTGACGACCTTCCTTTCTAAACTGTCCATTAAAAATATTGGATATAATGGGTACTTTTTTTTTACCCAGGGAAAGTACTGCCAGTTCACTGATCAGTAAGTAATTGACTGGGAAAAAACAAAGCTACTTACCTAATTAAACCGTTTTTTTCATCGTCACATCTCTTTAACATTGTTCTCATTAGAGTGGCACCCAATGGAATATGCTGATCCAGGCAGATCCGCCGGAACTGTCAGTAAAACATTGATAACATCATGTTTTCTTGTACAATAGTAGTAATAATATGGGATTTATTTATTTAATTAGTAGTTATTTATTTTGTCATTAATAAATTCTGGTTCTGAGAGAAGGGACCTTAACCACCACACTAGACAAGGAAGGAAGTTTCAGTTTTAGATGTGGGAGGAAAAAACCAAACCCACTGAATTATTCTTTGGGAAAACCCATGCAACCAGGTAGAGACTGAGAACCCAATCCATACAGTGCCGCCAGTGGGATTTGGACAAATGCGTTGTCAAAATGTTTCTTAGTAAAACTATACTTAGCCTAATTAACTAAACTTCAGTTATAAACTGGCATTCTACGTTTCAAAGAATGACTCTGAACACAAAGAATGACTATTTTCTTTTGAACCTGCAAGATTAGCACAACACAGTAAACCCCTTGCACAATGTGCAGCGCACTCACACGTGCTTATCCTGTCCGACATTTTGGGAGTCAAAAATCGTGCACAAAAGATTTGACCTCCCAAAATGACGTGCATTGTTCGGAGGTGCATTCCGCGTTGTGTAAGGGGGGTCAATAGAAATCAATAGACCCCCTTGCATAGCGTGAAACGCTACAAGTATGCTGAGGTCGCGCGCATGTTTTTCCGCACAGATATCCTCCAATGATCTGCCTCCTTTTGGCCTCAGAGATGGCGATTTTTGAGAGTGTGTTGTCATATGCAAGGGGTCTACAGGTCAATGTCTCTGTTGCCCTTGCTTTGACCCTAAGACCCCTTAAAAATGCTATCATGAATTTTTTGATTTTCTACTGGAATGAGGACCCTTAATGCAAGAAATGTGACCCACTGATAGGAATGATATTCTAGGCTTGTAGTCATTGTATGTTGTTCAGTGATGTATGGTGCAACATTGTTCAAAGCATTCAATCACATGGATAATATTGGTGATTGTCCAAGGCCAGCATCTTCACCTCATGTGCTCCAACATAAACATGAAGTAACAGACCTGTGTAAATGTAGGCTCGATCTGTCATTTGAGTCCAGGAAATTTTGAAGAAAAAAACCCCCACCCCAAAACAGTTATATGTTTTCACTGTTTTAGAACATTAAGTTTTGGTCTCGTGAGATCAAAACTAATTGTTTCTCATTTACCCATTTCAAGCAAAAATATTTCAAGGGCAGTGCTCCACCATGACCATCTTTGTACCATGAAAGTTATGCAAATCTATGTAATCATCTACTATTTCAATCTTGCCAATGTTGTACGCAGCCTAACAATTTTCAAAAATACACTCAGATAATATGAATATGAGTACAGCATAGCAGAATATAATCACAAGCTGAGATCTGGACTATATTGTATGAACAAAATGCATCCTCATTTATTATATATATATACCTCACACACAGATCCTTGACATTTAAAATTTTTCATATAATTCATAATTTATTTCAACAACTTTTGAACAATTTATAATTTATTTTAATGATAAGGTATTAAAGGGCTGGTAACGGCATAGCTAGATCTGTTTAAGACCAGTTGGCTAAAAATATTCGGCGTTCATAGCCAAATGGCAGCTGGCACGCAAGCTTACGCGCGCGATATTAATGCGCAACGCAATCAATAAATTGGTACTCAATGTAAAATCTATTAGTTCGTGCAAAAGTTAGCTGTGAAGCGTCCCAAGCGTCCTATATTTATTAACCTAGGACTCCTAAATTAAATTTTGGAGTGTCGTTACAGAACACATGGCTAAATAAAGTTTGACACGTGACGCGTGTTCCACCAATCAAATGACAAGGATAAATGCAGTATATAACAATGAATTCAACAAAAATTTAACAATGCAGGAAAAAAAAAAAACTACAGCAACTGCACGTACCATTTTTCTTGGAAGTAACCCATGTCTTGAGATGTCCCTCATCTGACAAACTGACCTCATCTCCTCCAGGTCGTACTCGCTACTCGTCTTAAGCGCTTTACTGATGCTGGCCACCAAAGCTATATCTGCAGTATCTAGCTGCTGAATCAGCTGAGGTGTAGCCTGTTTGTTCTGATTGATTGCTTGGATGCTATCTCTACCTATAAACACATGTTTATGTAATCTATTAAACTGAGATACACCTGGGCCCTTTTTCATAGAGCTGCTTAAGCAAAAAAAGAAAGAAAAGCTGTGCGCAACAAAATATGCTTACCGGAATAAGGTTACCAGCCGAAATACCAGGTCACACCAACTGTGACAGGTATCCTGCTCATTTTGCTAAGCAGGAAGTTGTTAAGTAAAATTTTCTGCTTCAGAAGCTCTATGAAATTTGGCACTGAAAGGTCTCAATTTTTACACTGGGCTGCAGGCCCGAGGCCAATGATTTTAGTGTCAGGCCAGTAAACTCATAATCGGACAAGTCAAGCAGTCTTGCATTTTTCATTTGAACAACAATTTGCCTCACTGGGTAACATCTTGAACAGAAACAAATCATGCTCACATGTTGTCTTTGTGTCTGATAAATACCCGTAAATTCTGCTGAGCATTGAAGTATATTTAATACACATAAAGACAATAAGGTAAATCTTCTCTTAATGCATGTCTTATTAAGCCTGGTTCATACTTCAGGTGAAAGCGAATGTGAAGTGAATTATGTGACACAAACAATCTTGTATGAAGCCGTGTTCTAAATTTTTAAGCAAGAAAATTTGCTTCACTTTTGCAATTCACATGAAAAATGAACCAGTCTTTAGTGCTTGTTCAAATACAAAGCATGTTAAACTGTGTCAGGAGCTGTTTTATGTGAAATATTTCTGGTCCAGTCAACATTTTGAGCTACAAGCTATGTGATCTTGTGGATTTTCCCCCCAAATATGAGCCCTGCCTGGGTAAGCAAGGGATTTTATGAGAGGTATGTTTGCAGAGACACTATGCAACTAACCTGTCTTGGACTGGGCCTCCACCATGTACTTCCAAAGCCCTTCATAATCAACCCCGTGTTCCGTCTCAAACTTCCGAATGATCATCTGGTAAGTCCGATTGGAGATCCTGACATTGTGCTCGCCGAGCACAACAAGGATGTCTTTCGTTGAGACTCGGTTGTCCGTGTTGCTCAGACGCCTGAAGCTGATCCTGATGGCGCGGAGTCGCTGGCGACTCACGTCTTTAAGTGGGGTACTCAGAGACTCACGTAACTCCTTATCAATGTCGATCCCGTCTATCTCGGGAAGTATTGTGTATCTATCACTGGTGCCTGCTCAAAATTTAAACAGGGAATAGAAAGAAAAAACAACGATGTTATACAGATTGAGATCTTTAAATACATCTTGTTATTAAGAAACGTATCCCAAAACCAACCAAATTAAAATTGACTCAAATCTGTAGGTGTTCATATTACCAAAAATTATAAATTTGAAAGTTACAAGTTTTCTTGTGATTTTTTGTAATATTCTTATTCCTTTGCAATGCAAGAGATAAAAAAAAACATACTCAATTATTTCTGTCTGAGTTACAGTAACTCAGACATGCAGCTTGTAATTTGCAAGAAAAAAAAAGGGAAAGGCCAACCGAAACTACAAAATTGATCTCAACACTATATTTTTGTTTTAACTTGTCAAATTAAAATATCCATATATGTATGTAGGGAGAGTTTTTAAATTGTTTTAGTTCCCCGGACTACTCCTGTCCAAGATGTTTTTAGTGTCCGAAGATTCAAAATAAAATAAAATCCCAGACATGAACTGTTGAAAAACGGCATGATCTTGGACACCTGACCACCTAATTTGGTGAAATTTTAACAGGTTGGTGTTTTCATTGAAAGCTAGAGGAATGAAAACAATGCACTCTCCAAAAACCAATGATGTACACGTAAACACAAATCTTAAACATTTTCATGTCAGCTTGCTCTGTGTAGCCATCATCATCCGATTTGTATTGAATTTCATTTTATTCACACATATCGTAGCCAAAGGGCCAAACTGTAGTTACAAATTTAAGTATTCTTGAAAATAAAAAAGAGCATACAGGCACTAAACAATATGAACTTAAAGACAAACCCATACTTTTTGCAAAATCTGACAGAGAAGGTACAGGGGGAAGAAGAAGAGGCAGAAAAAAAGAAAACAATCCAGATCAATAACAATAGGTTTTTGGCTGATGGCCAAACACCTAACAAAACAGATTGCACAAATCAAGCCACAATTGACACAATGCACTGGTGAGAGAAGTTGAAGCACATTGGAAGAGCAAGGCAGCAGTGCTCCAAGGTCTGCAAGATCTCACTTGCTGGTACAACCACATGAAGAACAATCCGATACTGAGACCGTGCTTTTGAAAAAGCTGCTCCTGCCCTGTGGAATAAGCTCCCTGTCAAACTTCGCACTCCCTGTCACAGTTGTTTGCATCAGCCTCTTTCCCACTACACTTTAATCTGGAGAATCTCCTGTTAAGGACAAATTTAACACAGAGATTCTCCGGATTAAGTGGAGTGTTCACACTACACTTTTCAGGGCCCAAAAATTATCTGGATTAACGAACCCAAAATTGGCTTAATCCAGGAAACAGTTAACCCTTCCCAGGACTAAGGGTTAACCCACCAGTGTTAGTATGGAACTGGGTTAACTTATTCCCTGGGTAAGATATTGTAATGTGAAAGGAATCTCCAGATCATTTTTAATCCCTGTAGAAGACTTTTTTACACGGGTCGCCAAATACACGGATCAAAGATAGAGTGAAAAGGGCTGTAGACTTACATAGGTTTAATTAAACTACGATTCCTATCCATGTACTCATTTTTATTTTGTGTAATACTTTTCTGTTTGTGTAGACGCCTTGATCGGTTTTCTGGAGAAGGGCGCATTATAAAGCTATATTATTATTAAAGATTATTATTAATAGCCTGACATTTGCAGTGATTTAACTATAAAATGCTGTCATCTGACCACTGACATTTGTCCAGGTCCTTTTGACCTTAAGCATAAGTGACTTCATTTAAGCACATTTCCACTGTTTCATTATCGGTTTACCTCTAAAATGGTAGCTTGATGACGTCAATGCATCAGGTCTATTCTTCTTTTATAGCCTTGATGCATAGCCAAATGGTTTTATTGGGCTTTGGCAATCTCCCTACATTATATTTTTCCCATATACAGAGAATGCTGATCAAAATGTCAAGTTGATACACGCTCAGATTCAATGCGTTACACAATGCTTCACAGATATTTGGATTGTGCTGCTGCAAATCTCATCGACTTGATTGAATTAACCCAAATATTATCTGGGTGGCATCTTTGCTTGGAGGATGTCGTCGACAAAGTAAGGAAGGCAAGGACAAATGGGCCTTTTAGCAAGCTGCCATCATAAAATGCATGTTTCCCCATGCTCAACTGCATCATGCGCAGTTTAGGACAACTGAAAAAAGGGCCAGACATTTTTGTTCTCTTTCAGTCTAGGTTTGGCTGTGTTGGTTTGAACCAAATAAAAAACAACAAGATGGTGGAACTGTGATAGCTAGGGCTATATGCCACACACTCCAGACACGACGCCACAATATTGCAGCATTGCAATGAACAATGTCTAGTTTTTTTATATATTTCTTTTATTTAAAAATCTGCCCAGTCAGTTTCCCTTGTGGTTTATTACTTGATATTTAAAATAAAAGTTGCATCCTCTTAAGGTGATCCCTCTACTGCTGCTTCCCAGGTTGTATCGTAAACTTGGGTGTGATCCCTGGCTATACAGCAGTTACAGGTTGAATGGCTTCTGACTGGCACCCCGAACAAAGATATTGACAAAATAGGGAGACCGCCAACTTTAGGGCTAGAAGGCTCAGTTGGTAGAGACATTCTAGTCTATTTTTCTTTGATGAAACCCGAAATTAAGAATATATTCACAAAAAAATTCATACAGTAGATGCTTATCATGCTGCGGTCATCTGTGTCAGGTCCCCAGCATACAATGAGTGACAGTGGCAGTTGTAATTCTCATTTCATGAAAGAGACCAGACTTTTCTTCCCTTCCAACCTCAGTTTGGTTTAGTTGAATAACAGAAAAGCAAGATGCATAGAGCTGCATAAGCTGAAAATGTTGCTTACAAAATTGCCAGCTAAACAAAACTTAGCTGAAAACCAGTCACAAATGGCTTGTATGACATAGCATTTTGGCTGGTAACTTATTAGTGGTAAGCAAAATTGGTTTGTGCACAGCTTAATTTTGTGCTTAAGCAGCTTTATGAATATGGTTCCTCTGCCCAATTCCGTAAAGCTGTGTAGCAGAAAACACTGTATAGCAATTTCCTTTTTGCATTTATGCAAAAAGGAAATTTTTTGCATTTATGCAAAAAGGAAATTGCTATACAGTGTTTGCTTATAAGCAAAAATGAGTGGGTCACCAGTTGTAACAATGTAAACTTTATAGAATTTTGGCAGGTAACCTTTTTCAGCGAGGCAAGGTTTTTTGTGCTTAGCAAGATTTTGTGCTTTCAGGCTTTATGAAATTGGGCCCTGGCTTACGGCCTCATCAAGTTGCTATAATTCCAAACAACTACACAGCTATATTGTTTCCCTTGCATTTCATGAAGTGTTCTTCAATTTATTGTCCATGAACGACAATGCACTGAGAGAATTTAATTTTGTACTACAACAATTCATCAACCAGTTGTCCCATTTGCTGTTCAAGGACATTCATGGTCTGTTCATATGCATCATGAAATGATGTCAATCAACAATCATGAACAATTCATGAATATTCATGAACATTCCGTGATCATCTCGCCTGGGTTAAGGAATACAAACAAACAGCCAAACTTTTGCGTTTTTCATTGAACAGTAGCTTCAGGGACATCTTTATTCCTAATGGTATAAACGGAGATAAAAACAATTCTTACCAAAGTCAGCGGTTGATAGTGGAGTTCTCTTCCTGAGGCTGTGGTTGAGACTGCTGCTACCAATAGCTGGCAACTGATTGCCTCCTTTTCGCTCCTGGAATGAGTAAGTTGAGGCCATCAATGACGCTTTACTGAGACATTAATTATGAGAAACTATTTGGGTTGAATAACTTGTAAATAATAGCGGGAAACTAGCGCATGAATTCTCTCTCTCTCTATATATATACACCAAACATACTCTTCCACAAGCCTGACTTGCCATGCAGTGCATCTGTGATGGGCCTTCGTAAAATAGTCATCTTTGTTCAATTGCTTAGCAACGCTGAAACAGTAGGCCTTTTAAAGTGTTGGATAATTCATGATATGTACTTTATTGTTAAGCCTAAGGCATGATACAAAGTGGCTATTGCACTCTGTCCATCTATCGGCATTCTAGCAGTCAGGGATGAATACACCCAAATTATAGAGATCTTGACTTTGCATAATTCAAACAGGTTTTCAATATTAACATCTTAATAAACCTTTTCTTTTAAACAATGGCGACTTAAGTCTACTGTACTCATTCTTTTAAATGTTATTTATTTTTTAATGCAAGTTTGCTTTAAACAAACAAACAAACAAACACCCCCAACACCCCAACAAACAAACAATCAAACCACACAAAGACCCCAACTCAACACACCAGCATTATACTATAAAGCTGTAGTTTAGTCCACGTTTACCCTCCATAGCCACGGTTAAATTGATTGGACAGAGAATGAACTGATCTTACCAAGGGTGTTAAAAAAACCATAGGGTTGCTATCATGCAACTCTTTCTTCTTTTTTCTTCACCCAAAACAAGGCTAAAAGCCACTCTTGGTAAGGGGGCTACAAGAAGAAAATATTTAAGATGAAAATAACTCAGGGGAGCTGAAGGTAGGAATTGACGCTCCTCTTAAAACAGTCTAGATTGTAGGATGGAGGGTGTTGCGACTTTGCGTCTCAGACGGCAGAGGGCGTGCTTCGAGTGCCCGATGAAGCCCAACACTGCGCTATAAGAAGCGGTTGTTTACAAGCACACGTAGTCGATATTTTCTACGCTGCACAAAATTGCAGGTTTTCAGGGTTCAGTATAAATAAATATTGGGCGAGTAAAGCAAACATACTTTGTCTTATGCTAATGCATGTAAAGTGGATTTATATGGCCTAAAATATAGTAATTTGAGGTTAATTTTCTGGGGAAATATTTTGGGTTCAACTTGACTCACTGCTAGTGTGACACACGATTAATAGATAGCCCGTTTAAAGTTACATACTTTGCTAAAGATTGAAGTTATGGTAAATACTTTGCAGTATTTTAAGCAATATTGCCTGGGACCTGATTGGATTTGTAATATTACTTGCTAACGTTCATGATCCTCTGTGTTTCTATACAGCCTACAATTCCAACTGCAGCAAGGGAGGGTTACTTCAGAGGGAGGGACTGCTATAAATTGAAGATAGAATACAAACATCTTGATTTATTGTCAAACTCTAACTGTCCAGGGAGTCATGAATCGCTGCCTCCAATCGATCTTACATTGTGTGCTGGTTACTAGGCAACCAAGCCACATTCAACAGACAGAATAAAACATGAGAAGACTTCTACTCTGGTTTGTGGTGTTTTGGGTGTTTGTATTGGACAACTAATTACAGAGGGAAAACATGCACCAGGTAAGGAGTCCCAATCCTCTCACACATAGAAGTATTATGTTTGCGTGCAAATTAAAACAACTAGGGCCTATTTGAGTTCACACATCACACTCGAAATAAAACAAATTGAAAGCTTGGACATTTATTGACCGGTCTCATCGACTTCGGAGTTAAATGTCTCAACTATTATTTGGTAACCAGGGAGTTAAATAAAAACATGGACTTTGAAATTTTGATCAGAAGTTAACATGAATGAGTGAGAGTATTAATTTTAAACCTAACAATCACTAACTTGAGCCATTAAAGTGACTTTTGCGCACACAAAAATATTAATATTCAGACTTGCATGTCAATTTGTTTATGGCCCAAACTGCTCCTATTTTTTTTATCAACGTCGATTGTAACAAAATGTGATACATTTGCACACGCACAAACACACAGACTTACTAAGTGGAAAGGGATCGTGTACCGTACATTATAGAATACATGAGCCACGCAATCATCTTAGATTCTACAAGTACGAGCCTTTACAAGGTCTAATCAGAACACTTATTTAGATAACTAGTTAGACCAGAACCTTCCCTAACAACATTTTTTTACAAAGGTCACACGGAGGTGCAGTTTGTATTTTTGGTGAGTTGAAGAGACTCGGTTCACTGAAAACCACAAGTTTACACCAAAAATTGTCACGAATTCTGCTAAAATAACACCAAAAAAATCCTTAAAAGTACAAGCTTTTTCTGTAATAAAAATTCAATACTTTATATCAGTGTGACGTAGAATGATGTTGTCTTCCTTATACTCTTTTAAGAAGTCAAAGCATTGCTCGTCTTTTTAGTTGTGTAAAAAAAATGACACAGAGTCGCAGTTTTTGATGGCGGAAAAATCAATGACTGTGTGGACGCTTGAAAAGGAGTGCAAACAAACTGAAATGTTTGTAATATTAACTTTTTTAACCCAACTGCCATGAAGTGCAGTGCACTTTTGCTCCAATCAAATTCTGAGCCCAAAGCCCTCAACCAGCAACTTACAAACCAAGTTAATTAATCACCTATTTGATATTCCTCTTTCTGAAAAAAAATCTAACTCCATGCGGCTTCGGACACGCCAAGAGTAATAAAACTCAATTAATTTTTTGGAGAGCATCGTTCATTCTGTCGCAGTAAGTAGTTGATAAATCATCTCATATTGTGAGGAATGACGAGGGGATCCTACTTCACTGGGCAGGTGGAACGTGGTGTTCCATAACGAGAGGAAAAAGCGGGAGAAAGGTTGCAAAAGAGTCACAAATTATAGTTCAACATGCCCATGGGGAAGGATCTACTAATTATTGCTGCGGGGCAAACAAATGTGAACAAGTAGACTTGAGTACAGGCCTGGTCTGGGACAATATTATCATCGTTACATTGGAGCTCAAATTAATTTTGCTTCGTAAGGACAATATGTTTAGCAGATTAGCGGTACACCAGCCGAAATGCCATGTCTCAACTGGCGCTCTGCTAATCTCAATTATTTTCTGCTTTAAAATGAAATGAAATCAAGCCCAATTCACCAACATGTGGGCAGATATTCAAAGCACAAAACACTTTTTTTCCCTTTCTTTTTCTTAACTTCAAATAAAATAAAAAAACTATCTTTTCAATAGCATATTGCAGAGGATATAAATCATTTTTGGTCTTTATTTTTTCACCACTAACACCAATGTGTGATAAGTACTATATACTCGGTGCTTTCCAAGTCCTGGGAAAAAAACAAAAACAACAACAACGAATGGAAAGCACTGAACAATTATTATCGGACATCTGTAAGAGGTTAAAACCAAACTAAAATACTGTGAGATATTCAAATAAGTTTTGCCCCCGTACTGCTACACTTTGGAGTTCCCTATACCTGCATCTTGTTTTCCACCACCTCGCAATCTGTTCCAGTTTAAGACTCCTCTCTCTTTAAATTGTCTTTTTGTTATCATGTAGACTTCACCTTCAGAGTGGCCCTTTGGCCTTGCGTTGGGCGTCTTCACATTAACAAAATATAACAACATAGCAAACCTATCTTTCTCTCAAAACTAGCTTTAGACACTTTTGTATCATCCAGAAACCAAACTTAATAATTTTTAGATGGAAAAATATTAACCTTACCCGATCTTCGACAAAATCTGACCAATTGACTCCAGAATTCATGTTGATGTGTCCCGGTGCAGCCATGCGATCATAGCGAGATCCCGTCGTCTGTGACGGCCGCTGCTGTTTGGAACGCATGCTCATCATCTTGAAGAGGTTTTAGAGATAAACCTGAGGATGGATGGAGACAGGGAAGAAGTTGAATCAAAGTATAGACCTTTCTATTGCAATGTTACAGACCCAGTTTTTGCCAACCAAGATTGGAAGACTATGAAAAGCTAAAATGCAAAGCAAGAACAGATAGCCACAGTTTGAAACACTGTTACACATGTATTCAAAAATAGTGTTGAATTTGAAAGTTGACAGACATTTTGAATTTAGTCACTACATCTGTTAGCAAGATTGAATGTTTGGTAACATTCGGCCGTCCGTGCCAACCAGCAGGTTTGTTTATCAACAATAGGAAGGTCTATTGCTAAACTGAAGAGAGAAAAACTACAATAATGGAGAACTAAATATTTATCGCATTGCTATCTCTCACCGAGAAAAATAACCAGTGGTATCAATTAAAAATCAATACCAATAATCATCAATAATGAAGGCACATTGCGCATCACAGCTGCTACATCAAGATTACTACACAACAAAATAAGAAAACAAAACTCAGAAGATCAGTGTTGTCTTGAACAGTGAAGAAAGCATCTTCAGATCCATCTCATAGCAGCCATCTTGTTTTACTCCCAGTCAATGGAACCAAACTGAAGCTTCAAGGGGAACCGGTCAGGCACCTTTTTGGTTATTTGCAAATATGCGTTCAAGATCGGGGATGCATTCAGCGAACATGACGGTTGCAGCATGATGACAGTCTAAGGTCGTGTCAAAGTCAAGCAACTTTGGCTACAGCTTTGGCAGTTAACAGCAGTGATAACAGGGTTGCCACTTAAGCTTATTGCCACTTCACTGGTCGGCACCACTTGGCAGCAACCAGGCCTCAGTTGGACCAACCGGCACTCATGAGAATTTGACTGAAGGTCTTACCGACAGGCACAAAAATGGAAAATTTGTACAAATTTGCCTCTCATAACAGCTGGAAAAAGACCCATGAGATAATTCATCATAACAAATTTAGCTGGTTCTAACATCAGTCTATAGCGACAACCTTGACGATGACATTCTTAGAAGTGATCCGGTCGTAGTCACTGCCGCAACCATTCATTCGGACACGGCCCAAGACTTGAATGGAGAGATTGTCCCACTCTAGATAAACAAAACCTCCATTTATTTGCACGCTTCTTTAAAATACTCCATAACCGTTTGCCATATGAATCTTCCTCATCACAGAATCTGTACACATTTACAGTATCTTTCTTAAAAAGACAGAATATCCAAATGTAGTCATATGAACGATTTATTTCCTTTTATTGATGACAAAATGTGAAGTGGATTTTTTAATTTGGATACCATTAATACCCCATGACCAGCGATCCTTCAGGTATCACATCATAAAACAAATTGTTTCATCCCGCCCCGTATCTCTTTCTCAAAAAAAGAAATAAGCAAAGCCAATTCACGTGAATGATCGACTTCATTTCCTTGACATCAAAGTGTCTCCAAACAAAAAGCCTCTACTTTTAATTATGTCTTCTCCCCGGTACCCATTCACATGGTAACAGAGTTGTTTGTTTAGATTCACACCACCAGGAAGTCGCCCGCCACGCAGGGATGACTTCTCGCAAAGCCTCCTTGGAGCAACCCGGCTCCGGCTCATTATTTTTTAAGCCTTATTTCATCCTGTTTGGTTTACCATCAAATACAAACCCAGGAGATTGTTTGAACAGGTTTCTTAATGAGAGACTGTATTGTGATCAAACAAGATTGCGTGTGCTCGGTAATTGTATCCGTAGCAACCGTCCCCCCTGTGGTTGTTATGGATGCATGACACTGCTTGCAACAAAATCACTTTAATTAAAATTAATGATTAATTCTGTACAGAACTGCACTCTTACAAACTTGATAAGCACCGAACATTTTTGCTTAGCAGAAACACCCGATCGATCCATGAAATTCATAAAACCATTATGGAGGAGCCCTGTCATGATGAAAGTACATATTAATAGTCTAATGTTTCCCTCTTTGTTTTAACAAGGACTCTGTGACAAACAACAGAGGAATGTAGAACAGGGGCAGATTTCACAAAGAGCTAAGATTGATCTTAACTGCTAAGCAATGTGTGATGTCACAATACGAATCACTATGGAAATACTGACAATTCATCTTTTGATGAATCTTTGTGAAATCGAGGCAACCTTTTAGGCAACCTCTGTCGAACACACACCATGATCAAATCAAAATTATTTTTACATTTTGTTCACCCTTTTTTTTCTACATTTTGTCTTTCTTTCTTTATTAAAATCTTTCTGGTAATGAACCAGGGGGGGGGGGGGACTACAGTGACTGGAACTGTAACCCCTCCATGTAGGCTTAAAGATTTAGATGAGGGAGCTCAGGCTGGGGAAAACCCCCCTGCAATCAGGTGGGATTCAAACAGACATTCAGTTTATTCATTGTCAGAAGAATTTGTTTTTTAATACCCAATTTGAATGCTTAATACACTTGATGCCCCCATCTGAGGTGATATTTTAACCAAGGTCAAGCTAGGTCCAATGTCATGGCTCTGCATACGCGGTAATTCGTCGCTGACAGCACCCTATAAAGCACATAATTCTATGGGCCATAAGCGCAGATTTCCGCAGTAAGCAGAGCCATGAAAGTGGGCCCTGATTATAATTTATCCTTCTTAAAAATGGATACTCATGATTTTGATATTAACTACTGGATTAGAATGAGTAATCTTCAGAAAAAAACCTCCCTGCATCAAACGTTTTAACTGTGGTCAAGGTTTTCTTGTTTGGATATCACTTAAAAAAAAAACACCTCTTGGGACGTCGTTTACTGAGTCAGGGTGATCCATTTGAAGACTTGTAAGTGGGTCGGTGGAGGCTCATTTTATGTCACGTGTCAAGAAAGTAAACATCTCCAGTCTTGGAATTTAACAATGCCGGAGTATTTATAAATCCATCTATGAAATAGCTTGTCTAAACAAAGACCCAATATTTCAAATATTGATATCCTTTATTTTACATAACAAGCCTTGAGTAACATGTTGTAGGATAAAATTGTGTTGTACTGACGGGAAATATTGTCAATTCAATGTTCTTGATTTTGAAAGCAGTTTAAGAGTTATGTTGTCTCTGAATTTTACAATTTTGATCATTTTTGGAAATTTGATATTGAAATATTTTGGAAGCTTATAAAAATAAATAAATTCAAACTCCAAAGAATAAGAGACTTAGCCTTGGATAGGTTCATAGCTCACACCATTCATAAACTAATTATGGCACATTATTGAGAATAATTTGAAAGAAAACAAAATGTTGTGAATTTTGCTAAGCATAGACTGTGCAAGTCTCACGCATATTTGAACACTGGGAGCCATTAAAGTGTGTGAGTTCGTTTCCTTCATGCGTTAAACCAAAGTGGTTCCAATAATGTTCAAATACACGTGAGACTTGCACGGTCTATTTTACACATGACTTTAATAAAATAAATGTCATCCACGTTGTGGCTAGGCCATTTTCCCCTTGAGAAAATACACTTCAGTCTGAGTATTAATTAGCTTACAGGGACATTTTAAAAGGGAAAAAAATCTGAACAAGTTCAGGCAATCATCAGGCTTTTAGGCAAAGGCCTGCTTTGGATTCAACCGCTTCCTTCCATTGATGAAGGTCATTTACATCTTAAACTCCAGGGCCAATTTGATGGAGCTGCTTCAAAAATTTGCAAAGCACAAAACAATTGTGCTTACCAGAAATACGTTACCTGCCTAAACACCATGGGGTACCATTGGTGACCGGTTTGGTGCTAATGTTTGCTCACCAGAAATTTGTTAAGCAATATTTTCTGCTCAAAGGCAGGTTATACTTTTGGTAATTGTCAAAGACCAGTATCCTCACTTGGTGTATCCCAATGTTATGCATAAAATAACAACAAACCTGTGAAAATTTGGGCATCAAAGATGCAAGAAAATAATGAAAGAAAAAAAATCCACCCTTTGCACAAAATTGTATGCTTTCAGATGCCTGATAATGGCTTTATGACTGAAGCCTTTCTCAGATTCATTAATTTGTGGAGGAATTAACAAAAGTACACACTGCCTTTAAGTAGCTCTATGAAACTGGGGCCCAGTACTACACATTTGTTGTTACACATTTGTTATTTGTACTACACTGCATGTTATTGTTCTTTGCTGATGAAATCAGAGGGGTTGGGTAACTTCTTTTGTGACAGAACTACAAACCTAGGCAGTCAGATAAAAATCACCGACTACACCAAGGCAAATTAACAAAATATTTGCTTAATCAAGTAATAAACCACAAGGGAAACTGACTGAGTAAAATACCACAGTCAGTTTCCCTTGTGATTTATTGCTTGATGTTTAAAATAAACAGTTGTATCCCCTTTTTGTTGACCCCTCTGCTGCTGCTTCCCAGGTTGTATTGTAAACTTGGGTGTGGTCCCTAGTTTATATACAGCAGTTAACCGGTTGAAAGGCTTCTGACTGGAACCCCAGAACAAAAAAACTTACAGAATAGGGAGACCGCCAACATTGAGGCTAGATAGCTCAGTTGGTAGAGCGCCTGCCATTAATCCGGAGGTCACAGGTTCAAATCCCGCTCTACTGAATTTTTCTTTGTTGAACCCCAAATATTTGCTTTAATCCACATTGTGAGTTCTTGATGAAAAGGAAATACATGGATACCTCACAATTAACATCAATAACAAAAGGCCTAGATAGCTAAGTTAGTAGAGCGTCGGCACATTAATTAAGAGAATACAGGTTCAAAACCAAATCTAGGAAACTTTTCTTTGTTCAACCCAAAATTGAATAAAAAATTTTACTTGGTCAATTTCCCTTGTGTTTAATTACTTTATACAAAACAAAAATAACAACAATAACAACAACATCAAAAAACAACAACAACATTTCTATGTTTATGCTTTTCTGAAAATCTTGGCAATGTGGTGTTGATTTTGACCCAAAAAATTTCCAGCCAGTTGAGCCGCCAAAAAGGTCCAATGGGCAGAGTTACTGTACACGCTCACATCAGAAGAGTGTATTATTGCAATTCATGTCAATTAGTATTGCACTTAATATTCAGACTCCATAGTTATAGGACTGTCATTAAACATGTACGTGTGCATTGCCTGTTCAATCATGGTTCAATTATTTACATTAAATGGAAAATGTCTCTGCCCTGAAATAAAAATAACAAAAGGTACGTGCTAAAGGGCGAGCTACGTATATTAGGGTAAATTATTAAAGGCTTGTTTATTTTATTAGTTTTGGTAATGTAGTTTCTCTTTCACAGGGTAATAAAGAAACAAGTTTTTGAAAAATAATTTATTTGAAAATGAACCCCTTTCATTAGAAAACACTTCATGGAAATAATAAGCAGTCTTGTCAGTCAATAATTCATGGTTTTTCACCCCAAAAGTCAATTAAACGTTGTAGTGTTTTTCAGTTCTCCATGGCACTAATAGAGAGCAAGGCCCAATGCACAACAGAGGTGAGGGAGGCAATTGCCCCCATAAAAAACTGGGGAAATCAGCTGATCAGCTAAACAAACAGTTGCATGCAAAGTCCAGCTCTTCCCTCTACACAACACTTTGACACAGTGACCCATTTAACAGTGACCACCAAGGTCATGTCCCCAGACTGCCACTTGCCACTCACCCAAGCATTATGTAATGACCCACTAGTGGACCAACCTGGGCACTCTCCTCTATAAATCAAACCTGCCACCAGTAAATTTGCTCTACATTCCTTTGCAGCATGTACATGTGTTGTACATTGTACATGTATAGTGTTTCTAAAAAATTCCACACTGAAGGAACAGAAACATTTAAAGGGAATATGCAGGGACCGATTTCATCCAGCAATTTTGGAAAATGATACATTTTGTGTTGCAATTTGCTATGCTACATAGAGAAGCGCTTTGCAAAAGCTACCTAGTACATGAGGGGGTTTACTGAATGCATAAATTGTCCCATTGTATAACATAAGAGCAGCACTGGAAACACCCCAAACTCCATGCTTCATCGATACAATACTGAATTAATTAATATTTCAAAAAGGAAAGGTCAGTTTCTTTGACAAGAGCTGGTAATGGTCTTTTGAAAGAAGAAACACATGACAAATTAATGTCTAAATTACCTGGCAAATGGAATAAACCGGATGATTGTACAAAACTCTTTGTTATATGCCTAATAATGGAGGAAGGAAACACATCCTTGCTCCATGGCCTAATTGACCCAATTCACCTCAGTTATCATCCAAAGATGAACAAAGGATTGCAAGGAATGCACTGAGCACAAAAAAAAGAGAGAAAAAAAACCCCACAAAAAGTGTTACCACTGCTTTAAAGATTCCAGTGTAAATAATCTATGGTAATAATACCTAGTAACTCCTCTCCTTAGTTTTGGCTATTCTATCCTCCTTTTATAGAACCTGAACCCAATACCAAGGCCTCAGGGTTTAGGTAACTTCAGGAACCTTCACAAAAGCTTAATGCCAAGGCCCTGACTTGCCAAGGCCTTGACTTACAAATTATATATACATGTAGCAAATGGGAAATAAAGAGGTTGCAAAAGGAATGGCACACCATTTGTCTGGGGGCGAAACAATTGTGTTGTTCCTCTTGTTTTCATGCAACCATCACCTCATACAATTAAATGTATGTACACATTGTATACTGTGCATATAACAGGAAACACAATAACAGGTACCAATCAATGCAAACCCATAACTGCTTGTAAAAACAGTGTCACGTACATCGTTTTTGTTGTCATCGTTTTTGTTTTTGTTTTTTCAGTCATCAGTAGCTTGACGATGCGGATTGGAGTAGATAGATTGGTAGGTCATCAGACATTTCAAATAAAGTTAAACATTGATAATTTCCTTTAAATGTTCGATATTTCTTTTGTAGAATAAACAGAGGAAACAAAACCAAAATAATTCAATTAATCATAATGATTATACTGCGTTTGGGCATGGGATGGGGGAGGGGGTATTTTTAACATTATAGTGAAGCAAATCACTATTGTCATGCAAAAATTGTTGATCAAAGTTATAACAAAAATAACAATAATAAACTGCATTTGTATAGCACATATCACTGCTAAGTCCCTATGCGCTTTATAGAAATAAAGAAAACAACATGATGCAAATCAAATACCAACGAAAGAACAATTACTGATACATGGTGAGATGTGTTTTAATTTGTTTTTTTAATTGCTCAACCATGACTGCCTCCTTAACAGACTCAGGTATGCCATTCCACAGTTCAGCTGCAGCTACTTGGAATGACCAAGCTCCTTACAATTTTGTAACAGGGGTGGAAGTGCCAGGAGAGAATTTTGATTTGGAACATAAATGTCTAGAAGGAATACATTTGTGAACTATATTTGTGAAGTACTACTTTGGGGTAGGGGGAGGGGTGTCCTAAAAAAGTAGTACTCTCTATTCTTATATATATATGTACGACCTTTAACCCTTTCGTTACCGAATTGTTTGGACATAAACAACCGCTGGTGACCGCGTGAAGCACACATTCTTACACAACAGAAAGCTTTTGTTCAAAGGCCATTTTTACAAACTCCATTATCTCCTTGAAGATATTGTTTTACAGCAAAATAAGTAATAAAAACGTTCTTCCTTATTGAATTCCCTTTCATATAATCTAAAACTCATTGAGATTGGTACAATATATGTCAAAGTTCTTGGTCTTTCTTTCCTCAGTGCAATCTGTAATCTCAAACACTTTTTTGTACACAACCATATGGCGCTTCGTAGGTGTTTGGCATTTCGGATCTTCCTATTCCAATTTGAAGAGATTGCATAATAGCAACCTTATTTTATTTTACCACCATTGGAAAGATCCGATCTCTCTCTTTCCAATGATGGTAAGCTTGGGTATGGAGGGTGAACATGGACAAAACTACAACTTTATTACAAATTGCCTTTGTGCTCAGGCTTGAATGCTTTTTTTTGTGCAAGCTTGGTCGACTAAAGTCGCCAATCGTAAGGAAGAGGGGGTATGAGTGCAGTCGACTAAAGTCGCCTATGGTAAGGAAAGGGTTAAAATATTGAAAGCTTTAGGAGGAGCTCTACAAATTGTAAGTAGAGCTTGAAGTAAAAAGCTGCAGTAATCAAAGATAAAGAGCTTAACAGCTTATTGAGCATGGGTCCACATGATCTATTCTTATCGCCACTGTTCTTTGAAAGGATCCTCAAGCCTAGCGTCAACATTACTATGGTGACGAAGCCATCATTAAGTGTTTTTTAACGGTTTGAATGCTTTTTTTTCCCTGCCTTTTTTGGTCGTGCACGACTTGACAACAGTTAATTTCCCCATCACACAAAAGGGAAACAAAGTTGTCACAAGCTTCACTCGAGAGGTAAGGATCGTTAAACTAAAAGGTTTGCTGAATTGAACAGCCCGGAAACGTTTCGGCTGAGTTATCGCCGCCGGAGACTTATTATTCTGAGGCGTAAAGGAGTAAAAAGAAACACACAGATAATTCACAAAGAACTTAATGCTAAGAATCTGCAGCCTTGACGTACATGTATAGATCAACCTCAACTGGGCTGGTGATTTATTTATTCCTTGTAACTATTAAAATAAACAGTTTAATGGATACATGATTCATCTTGGTTGATGTCTCCAGCCATGGAGGAAGTTTGCTCAAACCATGGTTGCAGTTGTTCTATGGTTTGTTGTTCTATGGTTGTTGGAACTAGGCTCGATTTCACAAAGAGTTAAGATTGATCTTAAGTGCGAATCAATCTTAACTGCTAAGCAAAGTGTGATGTCTGATCACTACAGTGATACTGACAGCTCATCTTAAGATGAAACTTAGTGCTTTGTGAAATTGAGTTTCCCTAAATGGTATAGTTTATGATTGTTTGTATTAAATATCAACAAAGTTATGATATGAAAAGATCATTTTAAATCTAAAGTTTTAGTTTTTATCAACTTGATAATGTATGATTATTTTTTCCCATGTTTTTTGTTTTATGTCAGAAAACCTGTGCAAGAAAACTGTCCCACAACACTCAATTACTTCATATGCCAAAACTAAATATGTACATGAACTTTCATGAAATCCCTGGCAAAACATAACTCATTATTTAGTACTTTTCCCAAAAGAGATTTTGTGGAAAGTTGTTTGTGCTTATTATTATTTACCAATTTGAAACAAGAAATCCAATGACAACTAGAAGTAACAACCACCTGGGGGATAACGAATATTATTTGAGTTTTTACCCCAATGACACAAATCACCCTGATGTCATCATCATAATAATAATCTTGGGCACGCCATCACATGACTGAGCAGTGGCTGTGAGAATTCAGCAATGCATGAATAGTTTACCAGTCCTAGTCCAGTGAAGCATAACATCATTAGCTTGAACAAAGTTCCAGGTTGTTAAACATTGAGGGTTACACGCCAATACTAACAACATTAACTTCGGTTCAGTTAAATTCCAAGAAATGATGTACAGATGAGCCAACTGCTGCAGGGTTTGCCCCTAACTTTTCCAGTGACTAGCCAGCAGGACCAGTTAGTTTGCCATTTTACAAAGTCCATCACCTTTTCCACTGAACTTCAAAGGGATGCTTTTAAATACTGAACAAGCCAGCTGGACCACTTGGAGTGAATTTTCACTGGTCCTCAGGTGTTTTAACTGGCATTTGGCCAGCGGACCACTGTTTAGGGAGAACGCTGCTGCTATTTGACAAATTTCAGCATTATTTTGATCGAAAGTTCAAGTCCATCACAACTAATGCGACAAAATATGAATGCAGCTTTAATCACCCGACGTTAGAATTGTTATCGATCATGTACAATGTAGTCTGTAACCTTAATTAATGGATACAAGCCTTTACTAGCCAATGTCATCCATTACAGTCTCTCCTCCTCCTCCTCTAATAGGATTGCCATTCTCACTCCTAAAGACGCTCAGGCAATCAATGGTAAAGCATCACACTCAAGGCCCACCAAGAACTTTACCCTATAAAGCAATATTTCCCCAGGGTTTTATGACAAACGGCTCCAGCATCGTGGGTCTCTATTAAACCCCTTGACAATGTCCTCTACTTAGCTGAATGATTTAGCCATCAACGACTGCTAATTGAAGCATTAGGGACCTCTGCTTTTAAAGTCTAAAAGTGTAAAAAGCAGCAACCAGCCTCCCCAATCCCTCTCACCATCCCCCCCCCCAAATCTACACCCAACTTCCTTGGGTTATTGGCTAGATTCCTACAGGCCATCGCTCTGTCAAAGTGTGACCATATGGTTACTCAAAACCCTCATTAGCAGACTTCATTCAGGTTTTAAACATGACCTTAAGCTAAGCAAGATCAAATTTGCAGCCCTCAGTCCAACAAAATGAAGGGGAATCTACCATTTGATTTTGATGGGTTTGATAACCAGGGATGTGATAGGCTGTTGAAAAAAAAAACATGAACTTTGAGTATGGAAGCTGCGAAAGCTTGGGAGCACGAAGCCGACTTATTTACATTTATCTCTAGTTTTAAAAGCCCTAGTCTGCATTATGAGGCATTCAATTTGATTTAATCTTCCTGTTTTTATGAATTTGATAAAACTAAAACAAAATAAATAAATAAATAATAACAATGATTATTATTATTTTTTAATTTTTTTTAATTTATTAATTTTTTATTTTATATTTTATTTTTTTGGGGGGGATTGAAAAAAAAAAAAAAACGGATTCCCGTAAAAAAACTGAGAAGATACATCCCTGAATAACCCCAGTGTACCAGGCCAATAATGCATCTATTGGTTACAACACACCATGTCACCTTAAAATGACCTTTGAGAAAGTTCAGCTGGTGACTAAGATACATTTTTGGAGGTCAACATTGAATTTGTGTGTCACATGACTGCAGTTATTATTATTTTCATTAAAATTTTCTTTCAAAAAAACCCTGTAATTTACAGTTAAAAATGAATAGTATTACACATATTTAATATAATTTGGGTTTGAACAAAACAAAATTGACTGGAGCGGGACTTGAACCAACGATCTCCGGATTAACGTACCGGTGCTCTACCAACTGAGCTATCCAGCCCTACATGTATGTTGGTGGTCTCCCTATTAGTCAACATCTTTGTTCGAGGGTGCCAGTCAGAAGCCATACAACCGTTAGCTGCTGAGTAGCCAGGGATCATGCCCAAGTTTACAATACAACCTAGGAAGCAGCAGCAGAGGGATCACCTTAAGGGGATGCGACTTTTTAATAATAAATATCAAGTAATAAACCACAAGGGAAACTGACAGGGTAAATTTTAAAATAATTTGGGTTTGACCAAAGAAAAATTGACTGGAGCAGGACTTTTGACTGGAGCGGGACTTGAACCAACGATCTCCGGATTAACGTACCGGCGCTCTACCAACTGAGCTATCCAGTCAATATCTTTGTTCAGGTCCCGCTCCAGTAAATTTTTCTTTGTTCAAACCCAAACTATTTAAAAATTTACCCAGTCAGTTTCCCTTGTGGTTTATTACATATTTGATATATTACACATGTGTATCATCACATCACTGCTAATGTAATTTTTACATATTATTATTATCATTATTATTCTTCAATTTTTTGTGAGGGCTACACTTCACTGATTTGGGCTGTTGACCTAAATCAACAGTCACCAGAGGCACGTTGCCACCTACTCCTAGGCCTGAAACAGAGTTACTCCCTTCACAATCCGTAAGAATGTAGACATGGGTATCATCCACTAGGAGCCTGGCTAGTAGAGCAGAATGCACTACCTTCCCAACTCTTTACGATGGCTAAGTGCCTTGCTCAAGGGCACAAGTGTCATGACCGGGATTCGAACCCCCACTCGAGCCTGCTGATCAGAAACTCCAGAGTCCAGTGCTCTTAACCGCTCAGACATGACACATGAGAGGAATCTTAATTAGTACTGCAACATTTCAAAGGGCAGCGAGGTAATGATACAGGACATGCAGGTGGCTGCCTCCATTACCTTTTTAAAGCATCAACCCTGGTTCTTGAATATTCATAGAAAAAAATGAGAGGGGAGTTTTGTATGAAATGTACAACTCCTTCTGAATGTCTCTTCTGCCACCAAACAGATGAGAAACACAAACAATTTCAATTTGTTTACAAATAGAAAAAGAAAACTCAACCACTTTCAAGTAGACAACATATTTGAGAATATCCCCCATGCCATATCAGTCATCTATCGCAAGAAAATTCATCAACACGATACAACTGGGCCAGACAAAAATCAACCTGCTCAACTGCCAAACAAGAAATACTATCAATTGGATACGTCTAAAGAAAAGAAAAACACACTTAACATCACAAGAAAGGTAAAGAAAACACGCTCAGTATCAAAGAACAAGATCTGACATTCACACCTCCATATCTGTAATGTGATCAGTACATTCAGGATTTGTTGTGGCGTATTGTGTACATTACATCTAGCGGCGGAAATGAAGAAAACTACGACTGTGCATAATCTCCGACTTATTTTGTCTGTGAAGTTCTTGAAAGGGAAACTGACGGGTAAATTAAAAAGAAATTTATCCAGCCAGCTTTCTTCGTGGTTTATTCGTAGTTATTTGAAACAAAAAAGTTGCATTCCCTTAAGGTGATCCCTCTCCTGTCGCTTCTCAGGTTGTATCGTAAACTTGGGCAGCCCCCCCCCCCCTCAGAACCCTTGCCCCCCTCTTTTGCCCCCCCTCCCAATGAGATCGAAAATATGCACAAATAAATGGTTTGATACATTAAATAGACCCCTAAATCATGTCTTTGCCACCCTCCCCCTGCAAACAAAAATAAATAAATACAATTTAACAAAACAATGTCTGGTTACGCCACTGCTCCATAGGTACATGTATCACTAGGCCTATAGGTTACAGTGCACAGCACTTTACAGAGTTCCCCAAATTCATTACCAGAAAAATGTAATCATAATATTAATAACGTATGGTCACCATAGCAAACACAAATTCCCAAAGTGTTCTCGAGAGGATTTTGTTATGCTTGATTGAACAAAATCAATCACAGGCACTTTTTTGCATGTTTATAACGATACAGTTTGCTAGCTAAGCACACCTTCCATTAAAGAGAAGTGGCATGATGGTTTGAAACAGGCCTGGAATTTCATTTTTGAGAGGGCAAGGCCATTTTCATTTTACAACAGGGCACTTGCATGGGAAAATGTTAAAGTCTATGGAAAACTTTTGAAGGGGCACCAAGACCCTAAGACCAGGGGCAACATGAGGCCATGGCCTCCGTGTAATTCCAGACCCATTGAAACAATATCACTGCAGCACTTTGAAACCTTTGAAAAAACTAATTTAATCAATTCAAATCTTCAAAATATTTCAAAAGTTGAGCTCACAACAACACATTTCCACACAACTACACAGAATTAAACTTGTATGCCTAAACAAAAACTCCTCTCCACATGTAAGGGTGGTCGGGTTGGGGTAGCAGTATTTTTCCTCGCCTTCCACCTCTAGGACCCTGGTTCGAATCACACCGGGGTTACTATGTGGATTGGGTTTTCAGTCCCTACCCGACTGCTTGGGTTTTCCCTTGGATAATTCTCTGTTGTTTTCCTCCCACATCTAAAACTGAAACTTACTTCTTTGTCTTCTCTCCATCGGGTTCTTGGCTAGTTCAGTGATTAAGTTTGCTTTTCAGAGAGTCCTTGGCTTCACAACCAGAATAAATGAAAACTTAAATGCAAACATACCTGCGATCAAACAGCAATTTGAAATATTCACAACTGCTCCTCAAGACAACTCAAGTACATGCAGTAAGTATCCAAGTGTTTCATTGCTCCATTTAAGTTCCGTCCAACTCTGGTAAAATCTTGCTTGGGTATGAACGCTCACTTTCCAACTTCCATGTTAACAGCCTCTCTAAGATGTAGAAACAACGCCGCCTCCGTGTCTGATGATGTCATACATCAGGGAGGATTTCAGGGTCGCACCGTGCCACTTAGCTGTCTCATATAGCATCCACAAACCGAGCCTCGGCAAGATCACAGGAGCAGTGCGTCTAGTAGTAGTTTGCCAGATGACCGGTTGGTCTGAACACCACACTGCTATAACAGGGTCATTATACGACGGCATTATCAAACCCACTTACCGGACTTTGAAACCTCATTCCACTTCAGCTTTGAAGGAAAAGTATCCATCATTTACACACACTGAGGAAGTTGGTATGAAATGTGCCTGCTGCTCATGTATTATTCGTCGTTGAAATGAAGTTCAACATCAACGAGCAGCCATGGAAATTGTCATAATCCCTGTATCGGCTTATGGTAGATGTGTTACTGAGTTTTATGTAGAGGGGTCCAATAGGATTTGATGAACAGAGCATCATTTAATGCCAGACCTACTTTCTACAAGTGAAGTTGGCAGAATATGAAGGACTCTACACTGGATGTAAAGCCTAGGGTGCTAATTGATTTATGCCCCACTTCAGGGAGGCGACTGGCTACAATTACAAGTACCTCTGAGTGCTACAAACTAAAATGTGGGGGCCCCTGTCACAATATCACCAAAACGTTCATTTAAATGTTTCAGAATCTTGATTGTGACTGCTGACGAAAAAAAGAAAGAAAAAAAAAAGAACTGAAGCAAGGAAAAAACTAACTTTTTATATAAGTACTGGCATTGTAGAGTATTCCTTCCTGTACAGAGTAGCAGTGGTTACTTGGTAACCAAATAGTGTCAACCATTAACGAAAACATGCATTTACGGAACAAAACTTACACAAAAAATCTTAAAGGTAGGGTGCTTGATTGTTTTTTTGTCATCGTAACGCTTATTTACGGGCAAAATTTAAAAAAAGATATAATAAAAGTTTCAGCTGATTACAGTGTCTACTTGCAGAGAAAACATCAAGAAACTGTCTGTATTTTCACAAGAACATCACATCTATCCACGTTTAGCAAGGTGACAGTGGGTACCAACCACATCTCTGGTTGCAGCCTTTGTGGTTGGACACCAACCCTCAAAAGTCTGAGAAACGATTCATGCATGAACCGTTTTTCAGATTCAAATGTTTTGGGGTGAAACATTATCCAAACCATATTACTTCGAAGGGATTCCATGCTAAAAATAGTTTAAATACTATCAACAGCCGCAGCGCTTCTCACCAAGTAGGCCTAAGTTTTTATGGTCATTCCATTTGGAAGTACTTACCAATTCATGACCCTACCTTGCCAGAACCACAGAATCATTTCCATGTTAAACACACCTAGTTCATGTTACAGTTTGAGCCAATTACCTCTGAAACATGTTTACACTCACACACAAAAAACACCTCTCAAAAGGCCCCATCGCCTCCACCCAAGTTCACCTTCTTGAAGTACCCAGGTCACAACTGCTTACACCCACCTTCCATAGGGTCAGAAAGAACCTCCTTCTTGTTAGTACACACCTAGTTCATGTTACAGTTTGAGCCAATTACCTCTGAAACATGTTTACACTCACACACAAAAAACACCTCTCAAAAGGCCCCATCGCCTCCACCCAAGTTCACCTTCTTGAAGTACCCAGGTCACAACTGCTTACACCCACCTTCCATAGGGTCAGAGAGAACCTCCTTCTTGTTAGTACTACCTTGTCATGACAACAAGAGTTTGGGCATTTCAGTGATCTGCCCGGTCAATTACAATCTGGTATAGGGGCTGGATCATTCACTTTAAAGGAGAAGTGCAATTCCAGTCGAAACTAAATGACCAAAATGTTGGCAAACTTTCCAGCAAGAGGGTCAATGCATTTTATGGGTTGTTTTAAATTGCACAACATACATAATGGGTATCAGCTTCCATGGATGACCATGATACTACAGTATTTATCCTTTCTTCATTAAAAAGTTTATGATCAAATCATGCTCTCGTCAATGTTTCTTTGTTCAACACAAAATTGAAAAATACTCAAAAGATTTTTCCTTCAGAAGTTTGTGTGTGTGCATATAGCCTTTAGCCTTTTTATGATAGTCTGTTGAAAATTATTAAAACATATTTTTATCTTTTATATAATTTATATGGCATTTAGCCTTTTATGATAGTTAACAAATACTTCAACATATTTGTATTTTTAGAAGTTTTGTTTATATTTAGCCTTTGAGAAAGACTCTGAATACCACATGTCATTTTTATCGCTAAGCAGTTTGTAATCGCTAATTTTTTAAAATCCATTTTCCCATTTGAAAACATTTTATGTGGTATCTTGTGTTTGCCCATTCAAGCCATAGACACCAAAATGAGGCTGGAAGGGAGATTGATCTGGTTCCTTTCTGGTACACTGATAATCATTATTCATGATAGATGCTGCACACAGGGAACGTGACATACAATGTAGACAATGGCAGTCTGATAAATGTGACTTGCTCCATTCTAAATCCGTGCACTTCCTGCCAATACCCCAAACAGGAAAACGATTTTCTCATCAAATATAAGAACGAGAGCTTTCAAATAAAACATCATTCAGGCCTATAAAAAGCTAAGCATTTCTAAACATATAGAAAGTAACAAACATCAATTCATGGTTGATGTTTCAGTTGCCTTTACTTTTATGAAATGTCATTTCAGTATTTCCAAGAAATGCTTTTTTTTTCACGGGGCGTTACAAAATGTCTTGTTTTACCAATGTCGCAGTGACCCTTTAAAAGGATCAGCTTTCTCCCTGCACATTTTACTGATCCATCTTATCCCAACTCAAGTCCTATCAATTACAGTCTTTTATTATCTTGAAGACCACAGAATTAGAAATTGAGGACATTCCGGATGGAGGGAAACTATGCAGCTAGATTAAAAGCTGTTGACACGCCATTGGTTTAAAGCTGCAGTTTCTTTCATAAAAATCACATTTGGCATTTGTATAATTTTTTTTTAAATATATTTCTTCGGGTTGAGAAGCCAAGGATTCTCAGAAAAGCAAACTTAATCACCATACTAGCCAAGAACCTCACGGAGAGAAGACAAGGAAGTTTCAATTTAAGATGTGTGGGGGGAAAAAAAACAGAGAAATATTCCAGGGAAAATGCAGGCAGTCAGGTAGGGACTGAAAACCGAATCCACATAGTGCCCCCGGCACGGATCAGACCAGGGTCCTTAAGGTGGAAGGTTAGTCAACCGGCCAGTATAGAATTTTCTTGGCAATAGACTGTGGAAGTCATGCTCGAATTGAAAAGAAGCAAACAAGTTGAAAAAAGACAATAATCTTTTTTAGGAAAAAAGATCTTCTTCTATACAAAATTCAATCAAAACCAATACTCAAGCAATTTTTCTTAATTTTTGTTTTATATACTACAAATTATTTGTTAAAATTCACATTGAAACACAACTAAAACTTGGGAAGAGGATACTTGTTGGCAGATGAATTAATGCTAAAAACCACGTCTGAAACAAATAATGTTTTTTTCTCAAAACCCCATTTGTGAATAAGCTCGAATTTTTGCAACCATCACATAGCTTTAATACATGATTGTATTAATTGTTTACAAGTAACCGGAAACTGAGGTCAGGTATTATTCTCAGGTTTTCTTTGTTGATTTGTTGAATTTGTTTACTTTCATATATTTCACAGCTATCTTTTACTTTCCCAACAATATGACAACATTTTTATAGCCATAAACTACACTTAACTAAAGCACTTGAAGAAACAGAAACCCGCAGACATAAAGCTCAATATGACTGGGACTAACTTGGTCCCCGAATACGCGGGTTTGAATACGCGTGAGATTCTACCTCAATGGATGTGAGACTTGCACCGTCTATTAACTTATTCACATCTTTTTTTCTATTTCACCTACAATGTAAATAGCACTCCGCACTTATGTTCAAAATAGAAGCTCATTACCCGGATCTCAGACAATGTGTCAAATTTCACTGGTGTACACACACCCATAACATGTCCAAGCTTTATGTTTACTCACTTGTACCATGCTTGTACCGACTGTACTACCATGGAGGCATGAGTGGTGGAATGTTTGTCTGATACCCAGGTACTTTTAGCATAGAAAAGTGACGTAATTATAAGTGAAGAGTGCCATTGAAAGAAATTTGACAAGGAGTGATATTAAACAAAATTTAATGCATGATAAAGCAGGTCTTACTTTCAGATCATCAAGTTGCAAACCATGGCTTAACACCTCCTCAACATCGCAAAATCGTAGAAGTTGAAAACATTTTCTGCTGCAAAGAGAATATCTTGAAGAGCTACTTTCCGATGCCTGGTGTGATTTTTGGACACTCAGCTGTTCACTCTCTCCTCTCTCCACTCATAGAGCAATCATAGAGCAAGGACAAAATAATCCACAGAGTGCTAGTGCTGTGTCTCTGCAGACACAAGGAAAGCTTAGAGCTCCCCATCATTTAATTATTTGACTCCATAAACAATGAAGTTCTTTCCTGCAGGTTGTTGTCTCCAGACCCTCAAGGATAAATCACATGGAGTGTGAACTCTTCTTGACTAATTCAACTGATGTTTTGGGATGATGGATCTAGCAAATTAAGTCATCCATTTTGTCCAGGGAGCTCGATACAAGCATGGAGGCAGGAAACACTCTCGCTGTCCATGATGAACTTGAGTAACCTTCACAGCACATCAATCCAAACATCCAGTAGTCACTCCCACCAGCTTTTTTCTAAGCCACTTCACCCATCCTTCAGATCATGGAGGCTACCTCCATGTTCAGATACTACACATATTTTACAAAGTGCTACACAGCAAGCCTCTGTCTCTAGAATATGAAATATCACTGTTCGCCCAGTCAGCCCAAACTCCTCTTTCCAAAACCATAATTAGAAGTAGCCGATCATAATACATGCCATAAAAATAACCACTTGGCAATTTACGACTCCTGCAGGTAATGCAGAAAAGCATTACCACAAGACCTGTTAAAACATATACAGGGATCAGTTACTGGAAACATAACTCAGCCTGTGTAAATGGACAATGCCAAAAGTCATGCCACACTATGTCTTTAAAAAGGGCTGTAATGAACCCATTACACAAACTCAGACCACATACACACTGTACATGTAACTGTAACCATAGAGAAATTCTGTTCAGCAGTGACTGCTGGATGTGGTACACCTCAAGTAAACCAATTGTGCCAGTGATCACTGAGACCACAGAGTGACCACTGAGCCCATTGACAGATGATGGCTTACAACTTGTTATGTAACAATGCAAACAGTGTTGATACTATTAACTAAGGACATGATAATACACTTGTGGATCGATGATTGTTGTTGGACTGACCACTGGGCTGCACTGTTACATGATGCCAATGACCTGGGCCCAGGATCATAATACTGTACAGGCTAAAAAGTCAGCTAAGCCAAAATACAGTTCTGCTTAGCAGGAAAAGTTTACCAGGAAAAAGAACACCCTGCCATGTGTTTATCTATTACTGGCCCAGCCCTTTAATAGAGAATGCTTGTTGCGGAAGAAAGTTTGGCCAAGCAATATTTTGCTGGGTACAGTCCTGATACTTCACAGAGTCAATGGAAGCAACTGCCTCAATGCCTTGGTGCCCCTTTAAAAAGTTCCAGTAGAAATTTACATTTCCCTCATAAAGGAGGCCCCCCCCCCTACGAAGGAATTTGTTCCTGTGATGTAAATTTGTTCCTTTGTTCCTGTAAGGTCCTTGCCCTGTGGGCACCTGTCTCAAAGCATAATGAGTTTTTATCACTGTTTTATCAAAGCTAGAGTGTTTCTGGTTCATTGCAAGGACCCGTGTCTACAGGTTTCCTCAGGCATCCGAGTTACGGCTGATTGAGTTTGCTTTTGAGGCAGCCTTGGTTTTATTACCAGAAATTAAAAATAATAATAGTGAAGGACCCAATTATTTTTCTACAATGCTATGGCAGAGCTGTGTTCGAATTACGAGACCCATTTAAATTAGTGGCAATAGACCGTGCAAGTCTCGCGCGTATTCAAACATTTTTGGGACCACTGTGGTCCCACGTACATTGCTTTAACGCGTTAAAGAAACAAACTCACGCGCTTTAACGGATCCCAATGTTCGAATACGCGCGAGACTTGCACAGTCTATATGCAGCCAGCCATACCAGAAACACTGGGGCGAACACCCTTCTGGGTTCTTTTACAATGCATTAATACACAACACGGCCTCACGTCCCGTCTCCTGAACAGAAACGCCAGAGCCTGAGTCCGGTGCGCTTGACTGCTCGGCCACGTCACTCCACAAACCACGGAGAAAGGATTACAGTCAAACTAAGTTTAAAATCTAAATCAAATTTCAACAGGTATATTTGTTCCACTAAAGTACAAAGATATCAGGAACATGTTTTTTTTTCACTCAGTATGTCAGCACTAAAAATACTTTCTAGTCATAAATGAAAAAAAAAAATACAGTATCAAAAGAAACAACAACAATAACATCAATAACAAAACAACACCAACATCTACCTACAAGTAAGATACAAGATATACATATTTAAAAGTACCAGGACCGCGTAAATTTCACAGGAAAACATATGCTGGACTCAATAATTGCATTTGAAGTACAACAATGATTTTCTTTTTTAGATTGATGAGTCATGTTTGAATCTTTGTATGGTGTGAATAATAATAAGAAGTTCGGTGACTATTTCTGTGTAAATTTTACAGGTCCATGTGTAAATTTCTTTTGGAATGAGTGTTGGCTCTGGAAAGATCTATTAGGAGACCAAACCAACAGTTCTCAGAGCAAACGCTCCTTCCAAAAGATATTTCCACAATTTTCTTGTTCCAAGTGAATTTACCAACAGTTAAATGTAAAAACTCTGACCAATTTATGGGAGAAAAAAAAGAGCAAAACTTTTTGGGCACTAATATTGACCAATATTATTTAACCTGTTGATATCAAGACCAACATTGCGCAAAATATAGGGTAAAAATTGGCTCTTTTTTTTTAAAGGGTGGGCATATGGGGACTCTTTGGTTTACAAAGGCAGAGGGTTTGGTTTGCCTGAAATTTTACACAGTACCAAGTACCAATTTCTGATACTGGATAAAAAGTATTTTTGCTTTCTCTGGCCACTTTGTTCTTCTTCTTGCTGTACCCGAATTTTCCCAACTGTTTTGCCCTAGTCTGGAAGGGCAGTTACCCACTGCCTCCCGGGTCAGACACCTAGGTTACCAGCAATAGTTACTTTTTAAGATAACTGGAAATCAATGGACAATGATGTCCTATCCTGTTGGAAAAAGTCAATTCAACATGGGCATGTGCATACGCTGCACACCCAAACTTGTTGCCGCTAACTTCAGCTCCAATAACGTGTGTGTCAATTTACAAAAAAAACACTTATGTCATTGATCAAAGGCATTCCTTAAGACACAAACTGGTCATTCTAAGAAGCAATTGAATCTTTGCCAAATATAGGCTAATATATGAAAAGCAAGTACAATGATCATCATTTTCTAACAAAACTCCTAAACGAAAAACTTGCTTAATGCATTTCCTATGTGGGATTCTCATAATCGTTGGAGCCAATTGCAAAAACTAGGTGGGCGTGGCCCATGCTGGATTTACATCCAAAAGGCAATATTATATGGTGTAACCCCAACCGAAATTCATATTCCAAAAAGAATTGTTGAAGCAATGAAACTTGACTACGCATTTGCCTTGTATAAAGTGAAAGTCAATCTTATACAAAGTCATGCAAAACACTTTCCATCTTTCCCAAAGTTCAAGTAAAAATGAAGCCAACTTACCGTTTAATCCCTCCATTTTGAAGTGTTGAGTGGTTTGCAGAAATCTCATCATGGTGAACGAAGAAGGAAAAAACACTTTGCGCTCAAAGACGGATCCTGGTGGCGGTTGTCCCGTGTGTCCAAATCTCCTATTTAATACTTTTTGTCCACTCTCTCAATTGAAAATGGTTCTTTTAAGCTGAGAAAGAAAACATGTCCTGAATTTTAGTTTCATAAAAAAAATATGAGAAAAATAGTGTCAACACATCTATTTCTGAAACAAAGAGTCTTTGACACAGACAAGTTTTAGAATGAAGGCTTTCATCAGAATTTCTGTACAAAATGCTAAGATGTTAAAGATTCTATGACCGATTTTTTAAGCACATAAGAACATTTTTTCCAGGCATGCAGTTATTCCTTTTTAAGTTTAACAATTCTGGACAACAAACTTTGTCCAGTTATATACTACAAATAATAGAACCAAATTAAAGAGAATCAGCAAAAGTAAATAAATACTTTTTCTACAAGAAAATGAACAGAATCATAGGAAAATAAACTCAGCCATTCCAGCAAAAAAAGAACCGAACATACCTTGCCAGACCGACTCCCCCCCCCCCCCACCCCCAATCAAAACCACATAACACAGAGAACATAGATTTTAAAAATGCTTTATAAGTAACTATAAACACTTTATAGTTATACACCAGTGAAGGAAATAACAAAACTGGATTAAATTGCTAATTTTTCCCAAACACAGAATGTACATCACATTCGGTATCCGAGGTGTGATTTTACAAAAATGAAAACTCCTGAAAAATGCTCAGAAGTATCCGCATGGTCTAGCTGGAGAGTTTTCCAGATGTTGTTTAAGATGTTAACAGACTCTTTCAGGGGGTGAGATTGTATAAAGATAGAACATCCTGAAAATTTGAGAGCATTTTCCTCTTGGTGTGGAGATGAAACCCCTGAATATACAACGGTTGTCACATTCTAGGGGTTTACAGACTCTTTATCCTTTCATCTAGACACATTTTTAGCCTTTCAAGAAAATCATGAGGCGCGGGGAGATAGAAGAAAAATCCTGATAAATCACACACCTGCTTGAAATCACCTTGAATAGAAATCTAGAGGTTTGTTCATAACAAGGACAGAGTCTTTCCTCTACATGATGGCCAACTCCACTTCTTACAATCAAATCTTTTAAAAATCAGAAGCCGCAATTAAAAGACAGGTAATATGTTACATTTAATTAATTTGAACAAATAAATAATAATTTCAACGGCCACTTCTTCATTCCGTGAAAAACTTTTTAAAAATAATTGAATGTACAAGTATAAAAAGGAAAACACACTTACTTTATTTACTACTGTTTTTCTCAGGATGAAATCAGTGACAACACCGACCTGCACTGTGCCGGATAAAAACATGATAATATTAAACCCTACATAATGTTGACACGGCCACAATCACATGAGAAATGAGGTTTGCAATTCCCCAAAGTTTGAATTATTCATTGGACTCACTCTGTAATCAATGAGGTTGCCAAGACATTCTGGTTGTTTGTACACAGGACAGGCAATAAACATGGCTCTGTGACTCCATTGTGTGCAAGCAGAGCGTAACTAACGATCTAAAAACGCTGACTTACTGCCTCTTTCAATTATTGGTCCATTACTGGGAAGGTAGCATGTGATACCCCGACGATGTTATTTGATACCATCAAGGACAAGTACAAAAGGATCAATAACTGGGGGGACATTGATTACAACAATGGCCGCCAAGTTTTGAGTTTGAAATAAGAGACAATGAAATCTACACTGTGAGATTGTAACATAGCTGTGGGGGGAAGTTGTACAAAGAGCGGATGTCTACAAAGATTGGATTCATAATGGATTTTTGTATATATGTGTCTACTTCTATGAGTCTAGGTTAACAGGAGAAGTTTATTTACAAGGACAGAGGAGAACCCAGTGGTTTTATTTTTCATATGACTGGATGAAATGAGGCCAAGGTAAAACCGAAAGCCAATATTTTGGTAAAGTTCATGGTTCCTGGGCTCGATTTCACAAAAAACACTATGATTCGTCTTAAGATAAGCTGCCAATATCACCATTGTAGTTTTGTGACGTCACAGTTTGCTTAGCAATTAAGATTGATACTTACTTAAGATCAATCTTAACTCCTTAAAAAATCAGCCCCAGGTCATCTCGATTTCAGGTCCCAATTTCATAAAACCTTAAACACAAAAACTTGCCAAAAAAAACCCCCAGCTTATTTGAAACAGGTGACCAGCCAAAATTACATAAACTTTATACTGGTTCCCAACTCATTTTTTGCTTAGCAAAGAAATTGCTAAGCAGTACCTTACAAATTTTCAACGACGCTTTCGTGGCGTAAAGACCCATGATTGACGACATCAGGCTGCCGTTTCTTGTACTGGATCCATGATTCAGCCCACTAACAAGCCACAGGAAACGTGCTGTTGTCAACGATTCTACAAACAGCGTACACATTACTCTCCAATTATCTGCAAATCAATTTCAATGAGCGAATCTACACAGCCACAGCTCAAGAATTTCTCATTATTATAATTTATCACCATCCATACACATTAAGTCCTACACATTGGAAGTGGAATTGGCCAACTTGGGATTTGTCTCATAAAATAACTGACAACAAACGATTCTCTTCACATAAATCCTGCTCAAATTTCTTACTAACACATGTACATGTAGGTTCTTTGTATTTTGAAATAAACAAATCAGCTTAGCACAAAAACAATTTCATGTTACCAAGAAAAGGTTACCAACCAAACACAACATCACTGTTTTTTTTGTTTTTTTTCCATTGGTAAGAATATACCACGCTCTTACACCATTCGGCCCTGCTAGCTGTTTATGTTTATATATCTTCTAGTTGTTAGATTTGCGGTATCACCATGAAAATAATCTCGCTAATGAGTCGCGAGGGTTCCGATGAGAACCAGTTGTAGCAAGAACAGCTCAATGTTTCGATCAGTTTGCCACGTTGCTCCGTTCATTTTGAGTAATTTGTTTCCCCTTTACCATTTCACTGATTAAAAGCTGTAAGGCAAAGACAAATTACATATGCTGGGAAATCTAGAAAGTGATGGTTCTGAAAAATGATCACCACTAGTTACTGCCTTGGCTGATAAATTCTTGAAAATGTAGGCTTATATAAAAAAAAAACAACAACTTACCTTTCATCGAGCAAAGATAGGAGATTCTGGCATGAACGGAAAATACAATCTAAGGAAAGCAGTGTGCATCATCTAAACGTTACCATGGTAATAAGATGCTCCGCTAGTTGAAGTGTTTGACAATTCGGGAATATGATTTATTAATCCACATAAGGTTTTTTTGTCAAGGTTTTCTATCAAAGGTGAAATCAAATTAGTTATTTGTGAATGTCTTACTGAGTGAGACAATTCCCCCCTCCCCCGTCAAAAATATTGATGGAAAAAAAAGAAGTTGATTGAGTTGTGACATTTAAAAGTGCAGTATTAAAGCAGTCAGCCAACTTTGGTAATTGTCAAAGACCAGATCCACAATTTGTTTGACCCAACACATATATGAAATAACAAACCGTCATCAGAGTCAAGAATAAAATAGTGGAAAACAAAAACCATCACTATTTTCAAACATTGGATTTCAGACTTGACAGATCAATACTTGTTTTAGTTTTTTTTTCTCAAAAACTATGCATTTCAGGCAAAACGTATTTGAAGGGGATTTTTCTGCCATTCCCATCTTTATACTATACGTTAGTTATGTGTAAATCTGTAAACATTCATGCTTTCAATTTTGCTATTGTTATGCACACTCTTTAATGTGAACTGCTTCCCAAGAGAAATTTAATATCCTTTTTAAAAATGGCAAATTAGAAAACCGATCTAAAAACGTCTCTTCGAAATCTTTGTCAAATAATATATTTTTTGCTTCTTTACCAATCATGAATGTAAAAAGAAGAAAAACAAAAGCTATTCGAACTATTTGCCGATCATAACAAGTGGTTTGAGTTGATTGATGGTTTTGTTTGACCTTCTGACAGGTTTAAACTATAATTATTGCTTTGTTCCTGTGTAAACAACATGCAATGAATTAAAACACTTAGCTGATTAAAACAGTTGGAAAAAAGTCCAAGGACGATTACGATAGTGTGTTCGTTTACGCTAGTTTATACACAGCACATGAATCATGACATCACATGTTTACAAACGAGTCTGGCGATCAAAGGTTGAAAGGCACAACGCGTCAGACAGGTACATCAAGGAAAATATTTTAGAATTTGTTTTAGATACAAGTGTAAACTGTTGTCTTTTCTGATACCAGCTGAGACATAATATCCCAGTCTTCTGGGAAATGATTCAAGTTGTCTGTTTTCAAGATTCAAGCCCCCCCAAAATGTAGAATAAACACGTACATTTACAGGAAAACATGGACATGATTTCCTGTTTTCTTGAAAAATGTAAGCATCTGAGACTCACAGATGATTACATCTTCAAGAAGACAGCCAATCTTTTATCTGTATTTTTATAATGGGAGATGCTTTGATAGTTTCCATGTATCCCATACAGAGCTAAAATAAAAAATAAACAAATCAGATCCAAACCTAACTCAGATTAAACATGTGCAGAAAACATAAACGTTGTTGGATTTGCTTATATTATTACATGCAAAAAATATTTTTGCTAAAAATGCTTTTAGAAATGAGTAAAACAGTTAGGCTTATCTCCCAATGTCTGAAAACAGTGTAAAAATGTCATTAATTTTGTTGTTATCAATATTTACTTGTGACGAAGAGGGATTGAGCTTAAACTTTCACAGGTTTGTTATTTTATGTATGTTGGGTCACATAACATATGGATACTGGTCTTTGACATTTACTGATGCTGTGCACAGGCTTAAGGGTAATCGGTGGCTGTTTTAACCTTATATCAAGTATCTTTTTGACAGTTGAAACTTCACCATATTAATTTTTCTAGACTGGCCAAACTTTATGACATCTTTTTAATTTGTTTTCTCCCCTCTGTGGAATGCACAAACCATCACTTTGTCATTAACATTTTTTTTCATGAATACAATTGTGAAAAATTAAAACATTAAATATGATTACCGTTCATGTCTTCAAATGGAATGGATAAAAAAGTATAAACAAAACATACACAACTACTATCATTGTTTTTTTATTTTGTAATTGTTTTTCCTTTGCTGCTGAACAAATATGGATGCTTTAAAGGGACATAGAAAAAAACCTAGTAATATAGTCATAACTATGACTTAAGTTAGCATAAGTCATAATCTCATAACTAAGAACTAGCATCATTTATAACTATGAATAAGCATAAGTTATAACTATGACTTAGCATAAGTCATAACATGATTTTGCATAAGTTATAACTATGAATTAGCATATATAATAACTATGAATTAGCATGAATCATAACATTGAATTAGCATAAGTCATAACTATAAATTAGCACGTCTTTTACTGTACATTTGCCTGTAGCCACTTACTAAGTCATAATAATGACTTGTGTGTACATACAAGTCATATTTATGAAGAAATATTTCATAAATAAGCCATATATGAGATATGAGTCATAATGTTGACTTTCTTTTTTAGTTCTCTCAATGTCCCTTTAACACTTTCGTAAAACTTGACCAACAACTTTGGAATTAATTCACAGTTGATTTCACAGTGAATGAATGCACTTTTCTGTGATACTTCACTCATTACACATGAAACTTAAATCGTAACTTTATATTTTTTTGAAAATATACGAATACATTTCTTCAAATTGTACACAGATTATCCCATAATACATTTCTTGGAAATAGAAACATTTGACTAAACCATGGAAATGGAACCCGCAGAATGCTGAGTCGTATGTCATGTGACACAGTTGTAACACAGTTTTATGTATTTGGTGTCCCGTCCAATCATTTCGGCGTACAAAAAACAGATAGGAAGGCTCATTGCGCGACATCTCTTTGGCACACACGCTTGTCACAAGATACAATTTTGTCAGATGCCAGTTAAAACACCTGAGGACCAGTCACAATCCACTCCAAGTGGTCCAGCTGACTAACTCAGTGTTGAGCAGCATCCCTATTCAATATGAATTATGGGCTCGGGAAACAGCTGGGGAACTAGTGAAATGGCAAACTAACTGGTCCTGCTGGGTAGTCACTGAAAAAACTAAGGACAAACCCTGTATGTGATACCATTTTGCTATACATGTGCATACTGCAATTGTCATTACGCCATTTATATTTTAAACCCATAAAAAACCCAAATGTTTGAAATGCTCATTGCTCAATATGCATTGTCATTTTGCCATGTGCGCGTATCGGGTAATATCATTTTGCCATACAGACACTATGTGGATTTACATCACATGGAGAATGCTCAATGTGTTACGCCATTTCGCCATAGGGCATGTCATTAATATGCCAAGACTACAGTAGGACAAGTGTGTGGTTGAGCTCAGCAGTCTCCTGGTTTAATTTCTTAGAACTGGTCGTAGTATTCCTTCTTTTTTTTTAATCAATAATGACCACCTATAGCAGAGTTTGTCAAACAAATAAAGGGTTCATTTTTCTACTCCTTATTGCTATATTTCCTTACTGCTATGTTTTGAAGATACAAAAACAATCATCCAACAACATAAATTAAAAACACACTCTCCATGACAATGGCAACAATCTAGGTGTCTTATAGCACTTTGCACTAATTACATCACTTTTGCTCAAATCACCCATATGTCAGACAAACATTCCACCACTCATGCAATCACTGCTTCGGCACGCCAGACCGCAATAGTACTTTAGGACAAGTTTGCGCGCGTTTGGTAGTGATATTGGATGCGTTGTCTGAGATCCGGGTGCTGAGCTTTTATTTTGAGCATCAGTGCGGAGTGCTACTAAACAGCTGCAGAGCATCAAACACGATCCTTTTACACATAAATCTTACTTGCTGCAGACTTGCCCAAATTATCGTGCCAATATTTACTGAGGTGGGAGCAAGGACTTGTCATTTGATAATTAAAAAAAACCACTTTCATTCCTATATGTAGTTTTGATGATCACTGAAAATACTTTTATTTACAATAAAGTGACCTGATCCAAAAACATAACTGGACACATTCTAAGGGTCCTTCACAACCATCAACAATTTCACAAGCTCACAAACCGTACTCTTGGGAGAGGGGTGTACAGCTGCTTTCTAAAATGAAATAAAACATCACTTTTGTCAATTTGTACCATGCCAGTAATCGATGGCTAAACTCACAGTAGTTGCAATTTTCCTCCCCCAGCCAGGCCCAGTTCATGCCTCTGCTTATCATACTAACAAACACAAAATAGCGTGAAATAATTCAACATTTTCTTGTAAATTTTTAGGTGGGGGGGGGGGGGGTGCTAAAAAAAACGCATGGTTTGTGAACTTGTCAAAGTGTCAATAAATGTGAACAGCCCCCTAATTAAGTTTATTGATATGTTAAGACCCTGACAATGTGAAATAAATTCCAATACTTATTAAAAAAAAAAAAATAGTAGTAATAAAATTTAAACAAGTTACAAAACTTTTGTCCTTTAGAGATGCTATTCAGAGACGTACAAGGACATTTCCAGTTCCTCACGTTAAGTTACACCGACTAAAAAAATGTTTGGTAATATATTTCTTTACCATTGATATGTTGAGATTTACTGTTGATATTACAATAACAAATTTGAGTTAGTGACTTGAGTATAAAGGCAAAGTATACCTTTAGTTTTTTAAACCGTTCAATTGTTGTAACCAGATATAAATGTAAATAATTTTATATACAATAAAATTAACCTGTGAAAATTCCATTTCAAAAAGTGGTAGCATTTTTGAGATTTAAATGTTTTTGAATCCCTCTCTCTAAAACCACATTCCTTTGAAGGGAATAGTTTCTCAAAATGGTATTCATTATCAACAGCTACAGTGCTTCTTACCAAGGAAGGCTTTCTGGTAATTAATTTGTTGAGTAAATACCAAAGATATACCCTCCCTTTAAGTAACGATACAATCAGTCACAGTGACTTTAACATTTGGGAATGGGTGATATTCATGGAACATTTGGGAATGAGTAATATTCATGGAAAAATACAAGGATTGATCATTGTAATTCGTTATTGAAAAAAATATATAAAAATCTGAGGCTTGCAAAATACAAAAAAGTATGGTCAGGGCTCCAAATTTACACTGGACCCCAGGCCTTAGGCCAGTGATTTTAGTATTGGGCCAGTAAACTGGACAAGTCTGGCGGTCTTGTGTGTTTTGTTTGAATGTTGACTTTTATTCCGATGAAAATCTGCCCACTCTGTTAAAGAATACTTACCCGTAATACAAATGAGATCAATCTTCTCTTGGTGCTTGTTCAACTTAAAACAGTTCAAATGTTAAAACTGTGTAGGTTTTTTTTCTCATTTTAATTCTAGTCTTGATAAAAAACTCTGGTCAAGTAAACTTTTTGAGCTAAAAGATTTTTACCCCAAATTCGAGCGCTGATGGTTTTCCCACAAAAAAACATAAGTTCTTTTTTGCCTGTTGATGATATAAACATACAAATGTGTCCTACAGTGATTCTGTTTGAGTTATTGTTGGGATACCATCTCCTCTAGTTGTTTATATCTTGCCAAGAGTGGAGTATAAATCTGCAAAACAAAGCAAATAAATCCCTAAAAGATGGTCCATATTCCTAAAAACCCTACTGGTTGGCAAAATGATGCAACATTGCAGCATATGTATGGGGTCGATGGTTAGTGGTGTGACGCATTTAAACGTGTGTGCGTCTGCCCTCTGCACAACTCTATACCGAAGCAATAACCTGGGGCATGTTAAGCAACTGCCTCCATTGCAGCAGTGTATCAAGTTGACAGAAAGTCACACTTGTAAATATTTTAGCCTTTGAGAAAGACTCTGCTCGTGTGAAATTATGAGACCATGATCAAATTTGTACATTTTATACCATGGGTCATTTTGTTTGGAAAGCAGTTTGCAACAGCTGATTCTATTTTTATTTTTTTAATATTTGTAAATATCAGGTAAGTGACAATACATATATAATAGATGATAAAATTATCCTGATGCAAAATTAACATCTATTAAATCTTTGCAGTACCCCTGCTAACACACGGGATTCGAACTGTCTCTAACCACCGGACTAGCTTGGTGGTCTAGTGGTAAGACATCTGCCCTAGCAATGCAAAGGTCGTGGGTTTGAATCCCACCCGAGTGATTTGCCTGTGGATTTTCTTTTTTCACAGAACTCGGTAAAGTACTCAGTATACCAGGCTTAATACACATCAGTGTAAGGCTTAAAACAAATTTTAATACATATATAGGCCAACATATAAAATAGAGCATGCTTCCAGTACGCTAGAATAAATATTTGATGCATGCTCTTGATGGATGTAATTAGTGGTAATGCAACACCTCCAATGTCTTCCATAAATGTAACACAAAACTGAGGGCGCTATTACACCATGTTTGAAACAGTGGGACTTCCACTGTGGCAGTATGAATATCCATGTAATTCTTATAATATATATATATATTGGGGGCCATTCAAAATAGTAAATGTTAAAAAATTTGGATAATTTTTTCTTGAAATTGTGGGTGGGTCACAAGAAATAACTGAAATTTAGTTTTTAAAAGATAAATAAATAAATAAAATAAAAAATTAACAATTGAAAAAGAAGAAGAAAAAGTATTCAGCTGGCCAAGATCGTCAATTTAATTCCTGATAAGCTACAAAGTTGTTTGTTTAACCCAGAAAAAAACAAACATTGAAAACTACTGATGTTGGAGACCCTTGGTCTAAAATATCTGGTTCATTTGAGGCATTACTTTGTTCTTCAGTGTATAGAATATTTCATGTAGCCATTCAATATTTAAAAATCCAAATTTGGGGTGGGTGGGTCAAAACAATTTCGAAAAAAAGAAGAACAAAAATCTTGGTTTGTAGCCACATTATTGTTTGTTAATTAATAGCCTTGATTGGCTATAATTTCCCCGCTTTTTTCTGGATGCCTTCCCATAATTCTTTGCTCCTCTTTTTTGCTTAAAATGGATGTTTTAGTTTGTGCTTGTTTATGACTCTGAAGAAGTTCCGGTTTAGATCGAAAGCTGCGGCCATCTCCCCTACTAGTTTTATCTAAATATATATATAGTGCTTTATCACACATGAGGCATCTCAAAGTGCTCATTATTTTTTTCTCCAAGGTATGTGGACCTAAGTTTGAAATATACTGTAAGACCCATTTATTTACATAGCACCATATAATGGTTTACAAGGCGCTGTGGTGCAATCTGCAGCTAACCATACCAGAAAAGACCAGGGCAACCCCCTTCTCTTAACAATAAGTGTACTAGGTTCTTTTGCATGTATTACACAACACATGGGAACTTTGGCTTTATGTCCCATCCGAAAGGACAAAGCAATAATGATTTTTAAAAGTGTCTTGCTTAAGGACACAGGTGTCAAGTCTAGTATTCGAACCCACACTCTGCTGATCAGAAAACACCAGAGCTTGAATTCAGTGCAGTTGACCACAAACGCAATTAATTTCTTTCTTGTTATGTCAAGCTTACATGCCTTGAGTAAGGGAACATCCATTGCTTTGCTTCAAGGTAACAAAATCACACAAAATCACACACTCCATGAACACGGGAAACTTGTAACCTACTACATGTACAAGCTTAAGTGCTTTCTTGTTAGCTTGTTAGCCTGGAATTACACGGAGGCCATGGTCTGTTACCCCTGGGCCCCAATTTCATAGAGCTGCTTAAGTACAAAAAATAGCTAAGCACAACAAAAATATGCTTACCAGAGTCACCAACTAAAATGCCATTTCCCATGTAATATCTGTGACTGGTATCCTGCTTACTGTTGCTTAGCGGAATTTCTTCAAGCAATATTTTCTGCTAAAAGCAGCTCTATGAAATTGGGCCCTGGTCTTGGCCTTCATGCACCTTCACTTTGAACGCAATTTCATACTTTCCGAGAGGTGCCTGATTTTGGTGTGGAGCATCACACTTAGGCCCCCCCCCTCCAAAAAAATTGTTATGTCGGCGTAACTCGACCCGCCCTAAAAATACAGCCGACCCTGGGTATTTTTTTTATGGGAGAAAAATAATAATTCAAATCTATAGAAATTAGTTTTTAATTTGTTTGAAACCATTGCTGACCGTTTCTCTTCCATTTTATGACGATAGTGTGCGTGGAACTTTGGAGTGCACAATTATTTGCACAACGAACATGCAGAAAATTGTGCAGGCTTAAACAATTTAAATAAAACATGTCATTTTCATTGCTGGGATTAAACATTTTTTTAAATTTTTTTAACCAAAACAAATAAAACCTACCTACCTATCCTATTTTGTCTGGCCCGTTACACCAACATAACATTTTTTTAAGGCCGTAGTCCAGAATCACTCTGACATTGACTGATCAGGAATATTAAAATCTGACAATTATCGCTTTTATTTTAATTTCAAAATCCCCCATGAAAGAGTTTAGAATACAAATAATGGCACGTACCTGATTGGCATCTGTGCTTGGAGTGGCAGCCAACTTGTACTCGGCGGGGGAAGTTTTAACTACATCAGTAAATGATACAGTACTGTTGCCAAGGAAACCTTCGTATAAATATAAATACTTCTCTTTAAAAAAAATTGACTCTTCACCATAGCAGTGTCTGCTAGGGTCGAAACATCAGGCCACTAACTATTTTGGTAATTATCAAAGGCCAGTATGGTCACTGTATGTGATCAAACATAAGTGAAAAAAAAACACACCAAAAACCTGAGAAAATTTAAGCTCAAACGGTCATTTGAGTCATGAGAATGTAGTTTAAAAAAACCTTAAATATTTCTATGTTTTAGAACATGCAGTTTTGGTCTCGCAAGATCACAACTCATTTCTCAAAACCATTACATTTTAGGCAAAACTATTTCAAGCGAAGTTTTCCACCATGACCATATTCATACCATGTAAGTTATTTGGAACATCCATATTGCCAATCTTACCAATGTTGTGCACATCTTTTCATATCTCCCAATGTCAGATCATAAATAACTTTTAAATAACCATCCAACAATTCTTACTCCCATCGCTACCGCGCCATTTTTGCTTTGTTTTTGTTTTTGTTCCCCTCACCCTTACCATGTTTGGCTCTGTAAGCACATCCCAGACAAGCAGAGTTGGCAACATCCAACACATAGACGGGAGCATTGAATACATCAGACAGGACCTGAAGAATGGCCCTGTTGGCCGATGCCCCGCCAGTGGCTAAGACCCTCGAGCCGTGCTCTGAAATGGGACAGAATAAGCAGGAAATATATAAGATGTTAGAATAACAACAATATAAGAATTGGTTCTTATATAGCGCTCATATCCTAGTAGCTAGATCCAGGCACATCACAACATTGTTATCCCTGTTCATCAGGCATACCTAGACCATTCCACAAACCCTCTCAACTGCCTGTGGAGTATGCAAACGCAAGCTGCATAAATTAGCGTTTAGGGATTAATCCAACACAATACTGTCCCAGCCCTCAGTTCCCATTTATACACCTGGGTTAAGAGAATCAATTATGGTTAAGTGCCTTGCTAAAGGACAGTAGTGTCATGACCAGAATCGAACCCACACTCCGATGATTCAACCCTCAGAACTGTAGCTTTGCATAGTGTGGATAGTAAGAAGTATCTATTTCTAGACGTTCTTGTGGGTACAATTGGTGTGTCCTGGCCGAGTGGTCAAGCGCACGGGACTCAAGCTCTGGTGTTTCTGATCAGCAGAGTCTGGGTTCGGGTCCCAGTCTTGATACTTGTGTCCTTAAAGCAAGACACTTAAACATTATTGCTTTGTCCTTCGGCTGGGACGCAAAGCCGTAAGTCCTAAGCATTGTCTTATACACGTAAAAGAATCCAGTTACACTTATCGCTAAATGAAGGGGTTTGCCCCGGTGTTTCTCGCAGTGGCTGCTGAGATTCCTGCAGCAACTTACAAACCCTTATAAGGTACTACATAAATGGGTCTCATAATTCATATAAACTTCAAACCTGTCTTGAAATTTTTCTTTTTGCTCAAGCATCTTGAGCATCTTATTGGTGGATACAAGCGCTGTATAAGGCTCCAGTATTATTATCTTTATTTACAACCGTGTGAAAATCCATTGTGGAAGGAGTGTTGGATTCTGAGAAGTAATTTTGAAGTTTACTCTGCTCATTTTCCTGAAGACAAGCAGAATTCACTGCTCGAAACGTCAAGACCAAACTGACGCCTCTTCTCAGAGTGAACACTCTCTCTGTAAAGAGATCACATGGTTGTACCCACAAGAATGACGAGAAAGAGTTCTATATTCTGACCAGTGCATGCTGGTCTAGATATCGACAGAAAAAAACTACCTCGCCCTTCCAAGAACGAAGTACCAGTACTTCAGCAAATGAATGAAACAAATCCAAGCAGTACTTATCAATCATCACTGGTTACCATCACACTTTAAAAACCAAACGGATTTATTCTTCACCTACATCAACGAAAACAATGAATGGCTAACTTCATTTAGGAAAAAGCGTGAAATTATACAGGAGGCAAGATGGCCGAAACCAGACACCATGGCCTTATAACTTCATGCCTGGGGTCAAACAGGGGTCAAGCTGTAAAAGGGTTATAATTCTAAACATATAAGTAAATAATGTTTTGACTATAAAAACAAAATAAACAAATAAATAAAAACCATCCATGCTTTTTAATCACGCTGTCTCACGCTACTGAGATGACCAAAAAAGCATGACCATTAAACACATGTACATACCTTTTGTTAAACCTGAAATTTTTTTCAGCAACAAAAAATAAGGAATTTTTAAAACTTCACAACTGTGAGCAAATTCTGATCAGTCACTATGGTCTCTTACGGGTAAAATATACCTAACCATAATTGCTTTGTTCTTCAGATGGGACATTAAGACATATTTCCCGTGTACTAGGATTGGTAGTGCACTTGAAAGAACCCAGAACACTTATCGCGGAAGAGTAGGGTTTAACCCCCGTGTTTCTGGTTCACACAGCAAGCACCCTTGTTTCCTCAGGCTTGCAAGCTACAATGACTGAGTTCACTTAATGTGGCATCCCTGGTTTCGTTACCAGAAATATACAATCATAATAATAATGATAATGAAAATAATAAATAAATAAGTCCAACATAGCGCTATAACATTTCCAAATTTTATTGTCCTACTTACCAACAAGGTATCCCAGGTTTTCAGCATGGAGCCTCTTGGCCAGGAACTGACCCTCCAGCAGAGCCCTCACCTCTACTGCAGCTGAGAAGTTCTCCACTCTATCATTCTTGGAATCAAACCGATAAACGCCCACGGCAGACGGCGTGATCTCCTGGACATCAAAGTAGATACCTGATGACATACATCATGAGTTAGAGAATGTTCAATTATTAATATATCAAATAATAAACTGACTGGGCTAACTTTTGTTTTAACTTACCAAGTCAGTTTCCTTTGTGGTTTATTACATGATATTTGAAATAAAAAGTTGCCCCCCCTTAAGGTGATCCCGCTCCTGCTGCTTTCCAGGTTGTATCAAAAACTTGGGTGTGATCCCAGGTTGAATGGGTTTTGACTGGCACCCCCGAAGAAAGATATTGACAAAATAGGGAGACCGCCAACATAAGGCCTAGATGGCTCAGTTGGTGGAGCACCGACATGTTAATCCGGAGGCCCCAGGTTCAAATCCTGCTCAAGTAAATTTTTCTTTGTTACACCCAAAATTCATTAATAAACAGAGGATTTGGTTTATGTCATTTCTTGTATATGGTTCTTTACAGGCTAGGTGATAAGCACTGTATACTCAGTACTTTCCTAGTCCTGTGGGAAAAAATAATCCACAGGTTACCTGGATGGGCTTTCCAACCCAAGGCTTGAGCATTTTATGGCAGATGTTTTAACTGTTAGACCACTATAGATAGGCAAGTGCAGGGTTGAACATTTTCACTGCACCCCATGCTCAAAATTTTAGCCACGGGCCAGTAAACTCCTGACCGGACAAGTCTGACAGTCTTGTGTTTTTGTTCGAAGATTGATTTTCAGTCTGATTCAGTCTGGGTGAAGAGAAGCATTTACAGTCAAGTGTCTTGCTCAAAGGACACAAAGGTCACGACCGGGATTCAAAACCACATCCTGATGACATAGCCACCAAAACTTGAGTGCGATGCATGGAACTGCTCAGCCACAACACGCCATCTCAGGGCTCGAATTTGGGGGGAAAATCCACAAGACCCCTGGGCTTGTAGCTCAAAACTTTTACTGGACCAGAACATTCGTTACAAGACCGGAGTCAAAATGAAAAGAACACTCTACACAGTTTCACCTTTGAGCTGTTTTTTGTACCAAGCACTAAGAGAAGAATTATCAAGTTTTTCTTGTGGGTAATACTTCAATACTCAATTGATCAGTTTAATTTAAAAATACAGTGACGTGTTATTATTAAAAAACACAAGACTTCCGGACTTGTACAGTCATAAGTTTACTGGCCCGACACTAAAATCACTGGCCTCAGGCCTGCGGTCCAGTGTCAAATTCGAGCCCTGCATCTGTAATTGTTTTCCTCTTCTACCCTTGACAACAACATTCTAAGCTTCAAATCTAACCTGAGATGCTATTCATTTAAAATACTCTTCAGATATTTAAGCTTACCTATGTTGCCGCTATTTCCAGAAGGGGTCGATTCCAGCAGACGATTAAAGGTATCCCATGAAGCCATGCTGCATTCGTTGCGGATTCTCTCGCGGGTGAGGGAGCCATTCTTAAAGCTGGAGGAAGTCACATGATACAGTGAATAAGAAGCGTGATAAGTAGGCACCAAGTTCATATCTTATATAAAACTGTTCAGATGGAAATGCCCTTGCTAACCCCATAACCCATCGACAAATCCTAGTGACAATCGTATTCTGCCATTTCCAGGTAAAGACACTATTAACATAGAGCTACATAACAATAGAACTAGAGGGCGTATCAAAACATGGGACACGGTCCGAGTATTTTTGTCCATTGAGAAAATGGCGGTGAACCACCATACTTTTTTCACCAAGCAGCCATAAAAGGTTTGAATTCAGATAGGGGAGCGTCTTAAAAGTCAGGCATGTTCTAGGTGCAAAAGAACGCTCCTGTGGGCACACGCCCACAATCCATTGGACAGCTTGAACGTTCCACTAGTCCGTATCATTTTGCTGAAGCAATGGGGCAATCATACACAAGTGAATACGGGCATAAATATTTTGAACGTTCCATTGGTGGTACATGCGCTGGAATACTTATTATCCGATCCAATTAGAACGTTTCTAACATTCCAACTTTTTAAGTCACTCCCTAAAAGTCTGAAACTTCTCATCCCTGTGTTTCGCCGCAGTGTTCCTCCTGCATGCAGTGCAGTTGATTGACTCCAAGCTGCCTATAAACATTGCCATAAGTGACAGGATCTTAAGCAAGGGAGAATCAAATTAAACCTGCAGCTGATTTCACGAAACGCTAGGATTAATCCTATTAATCCTAATCTAACTTAGGATTAATCTTAAGGTTTACATGTTACAATGCAAGGCTGGGACTCGTCCTAAGTCCTAAGATTAATCCTAAGTTAGGAAAAGTTTAGTGAAATCGACGGCAGGTCTTACCATAGCAATGCCATGTAAGCCTGCACATCTACAGGGTTGACAAAGATGTGTCCCTCCAAGGCAGGACAAGGTGTCTTCAGCCACAGAAACAGGGTATCACTAGTTCCAAGACTTACCTGTTAAAGCAAGATCATTTACTTTATATTTAGTTCAATTCTAAAAAAAAAAAAATTCTTTATAACATTAATAATATGCAGTTCTTATATAGTGCAGTTCTGATATTATTTTGAAAAAAAAAGAGAAACGTATGACTTGGAAGAAAACCCATCAATTCTCACATACCGCTTTGATTCATAGAAATGACTTAACTATACATTAAAAACATCGTATTCTTCCAGATTGTTTTGCAATTCTCACCAATCAAGTTTGTTACATTTTTTTTCTAAAGAAAAAAAACATCATGAAAAGTTGAGATTGTATGCTTTGATTTGATTGAAAAAAAAACACTGACTTCTAATCAGTGTCTTTTGGGAGGAGTGTTGGCTCTTAAGAGAGTCGTTGTTGTGGTCTTGGCTTTCAAACAGTATTCTCTGCTCATCTTCAGTTTTCTGAAGGGATCGTCTGACTTGACACATTGCATAACGTATACCAATAAATCAAGCCGACAAAACTACTAAGAAAAACAGCAGAGAAAATAGAATTAGCTGTTGCAAACTGCTTTACCAACCAAAAGGATCTATGATATAAATGCAAAAAATAGTTAGTGGCCTGACAATTCTTGTTTGAAAATGAGCGCATTGAACTAGAATATGATCACAAAGTGAAATCTGGACTATTTCATTTCACCAAGCGAAGCCGAGTAAAATGGAAAAGCCTGATTTCACCGAGTGATAATATTCTGTGACAATGCGTGATCGAAATGCATTCAACATTTGTTTAATTTAACTCACACAAAGAATCCTTGTCATTTGAAATTTGTTCACAAAAGACACAGAAACTTGTTCACCCCACACTCCAAAAATTCTAAAAATGCCCTTCTGAACAATATGGACGACTCCATGTAGACAATGGTAGACACCAACCTTGTCCTCTGTGACATGACCTTGCCCCGCTTGGACAAACGGGTGAGGAACGATTATTTTGAAAACGACTCTGCGAAGCCTCCAATAATGTCCATATTGGATGGGCCTACCCAATATTTAATTTGGGAGCGTCGCTGCAGTAAACACATGACCAAATAATGGATGACATGGGTGCATGTTCCACCAATCAAGTGACAAGGATCCATGTGTGTGTGGTGTATAATTGTGATTATTTAGCAAGAGTGACATTGAATTTTCCCAAATTATAAAAATCAGATTCCGCTATTACTGAAATATAACTTACCGCAATGTCACCCTCCTTCAATGCCATCCCGGCTAGTGAGGCTGAAACATAAATAAAGGATCAAAAAAGTTAGAAGCTACCCAGAAAAAACAAACTGTAAAATAATTTTAACGCATTCAAATCTTCAAATTTTCAATTTGCTTTCGAACCACAAAAAAATGAGCAATTTTTCTACCTAAGGTGCATAATTAAATTCAGTTTTTATTTCAATTTTATATATAAATAGGTTTTCCCTGTCATTTTTTGTCAAATCAGCGGACAAATTAAAAGCTGATGGTACTCTATTTCGTGGAAAAATTGGAAGCTCCTCAAAACAGTCATTCAATCCACTTAATGTGTAAGCAATTGTTCATTTGAGTAATGCAATTACAAAAGAAGAGTGGGTGGCTTATAAAGTAAATTTCTGAAGATTTATACAAAAACAAAATACTTTAATAGTTCCAAATTATGTATAAATTAAAAACAGCAATGCGTTACCAGGGTTATCTCCGGTGAATGCAATAACTTGACACTCTGCAGAGAATCCGTACCTATCCACAAAGTAGGAAGAAATTGGTCCCTGTGGACGAATAATTTTGAAGTTCATCCCAAATCAAGCAAAATTCCACGTAGCGCTAGTTGTGTAATAATAAGCCTTGACATTTTTTACTGAAAAAATTCCTGTATTCATCAGAGTCCTTCAGTATGAACTATGATTACTCATACACACAACTAAGATTCAACACAGGGGGCCCAATTTCAACTTTCTGCTCAAAAACAGGCAGCGGACAAGTCACAGATTTGACATGTGACAAGGTATTTTAGCTGGTAACCTTATAATGGTAAGCATAACTTATGTCCACCTCCGTGGACCCCGGTTCGAATCCCGGAAAGTACAACTCGTTAGAGAGTTTATTTAAATAACATTATTGTAAACCTTAGATTCTGGAAAGATTTTTGAAAATTTAGGGTAGTTACAGAGCTCAAGTAAAAGAAAGCAGACTTATATGGGTGAGCGTAAAGTTTGCTGTTAATCATTTGAAGCACATCAATTATGGTATGGTATTGTACTTTAAGCCTCCTCTTTATTTATTGAAATTTGTTTTTGGAGCATTTTTAAATCTTACCTGTCAATTTTCAACATATTTCAAAATAAAACTTTAAATGATGGCCCATTGAAAGACATCCTCAGGGTGACTTGGCAACCATCAAAAAATCAAGTTATCATTTTGGTGGGAATTTGCTTACCAGATTAGTTGAGGATGGCACAGGAAGACCAAGAAGACTCAATAAGCTAGGAGCACACGCATCAAGGGCTTGTGGACACCACGTCTTACCTCTTATATCTAACAAATTCATACCTGACCCTACACAGACAAGATCAATAACAATTAGTCTGTTACAATTACAGGGTTTGTCGTTAACATTTTCAATGATTCAAATTAAATATGGATGTTTGACAACACTGAACTAGCCAGCTGGACTACTTGGAGAGAATTTTGACTGGTCCTCATGTGTTTTAACTGGCATTTGACCAGCGGAGCACCGTTAAGGGAGAAAACTGACTTATTATACTGGTATAGCTCTTTTGTAAACATGCGATATCACTTGTTCCATAGACTACAAATAGAACTATATGCATAAACATCTACTCACCATCGCTGAAGTCAATTGGAGCATAACTACCAAGGAACAATGAGGCTGCAAAGCTGCTGACCAATGAGATTCTCTGAAACAAAAACCAACGAGTACCATAGATTTACTCCAATTCTCAATGAATCCTTTATTACTAAACAGAGGTTCAAAGCTTGGTTCAATGTTTAATGCTCAGTGTTCAAGGTTCAATATTAAATTTATTTGGGTTTTACCCTTACACCAATGTGTATTAAGCACTGTATACTCGTTGCTTTCCTGAGCTCTGTGGAAAAAAAAACCACAGGCAATCACTCCGTTGAAAGGATCAATGTTCAATGTTCAAGGTTCAAGTTTCAAAGTTCAAGGTTCAAAGTTCATTGTCAAATGTTTAATGTCAAATTTCCAATGTTCAAGATTCAAGGTTCAAGATTCAAGATTCAAGATTCAAAAATCAAGGTTCAAGGTTCAAGACTCAAGATTCAAGATTCAAGATTCAAGATTCAAGATTCAAGATTCAAGATTCAAGATTCAAGGTTCAAGATTCAAGATTCAAGGTTCAAGGTTCAAGATTCAAAAATCAAGGTTCAAGGTTCAAGATTCAAGATTCAAAAATCAAGATTCAAGATTCAAGATTCAAGGTTCAAGATTCAAGGCATACTTTCACAAACCATGCACTCCGAGCAAGCAGCAAACAAACATACCTCACAAGCGCTGAAGGCCGCCTGGTTCTCTTGATGGATCTTTGCAATCTGGTTACCAGTGAAGCGCTGATGAAAAAATAACAACACATTATAAACAGATCACAACGTTCATAAAGACTCCACCTCACATCTTGGTTCTAAGTGAAGAAGTCTTTTCATGGTTAAAAGAGAGACATACAGATTCAAACAGAGTAAGCATGCCAGTAGAAGAGGCTTTAGAGACAGCACCATACCTTATCTTGATTCAAAGAGAGTATTTATACCAGTACAACTACATCTAGCAGCATTTTTACTGCTTTTACCGGGGCTCTACCTCATCTTGATTCAGATTACATTAGAAACATTACCAATATAGTAGAGTAAAGATAAACAAACCAGAACTTTTCACTTTTCAAACATTGCTAATGCTACACCTCATCAAACTGAAGCGGGCCCAATTTTGTGAATCTGTGGACCGATCACTGGTAAGCTGTTTGCCACAGTTTGTGCTTGCTTTGGCAAAAAAATGTGCATAAGCAAAAGTGTATTTAAAAATCAATTCAAAAATCAAACAGCTCTTGCAGTGTTTGTGCATTCACAGAATCGATTTGCATCGTTGAACCACCCATCTGCTTACAAAAATTTGCATTTTGCTTTGTTTATGGTAAGTAGTGGTTGTGAAAAAGAAACTGTGCTAAAGGCAGCTCTGTAAGCACAAAACAAACGTCTGATTACAGGCTTTACGAAATTGGCCCCAGGTATGACACTTTAAAAACCTTTTACCTCATAGGCTCTAGATCCTGTAATGTCAGCCACACTTTGGGGTCCGCCCATCACCTGCTCAAGGTTTCGACACTGTGCAGTGGAGCTAGAATCCATCCAGACTGGGGAGTCTGCTACAACAAAACTATCCTAAAAGGGATCAAGTTAGGGAACATCAAGATGGCATCATATAGTCAACTGACACATGTACACGTCAGTTAAAAAAAAAAAAAAAGTTGAAGTTGAGTTTACAAAACTGTAACAGTGTCAAAATAGGTTGTATTTTCCAAATCCAAGGAAATAGTAGTAATCACTTGAAACGTATAAACTATACCAGCTTTCATACAACAAGTACAGAAACATGACTACAAGGATTTTCTCCTGTATAACACAGGGTCGTTATTATGGAAAAGACATCGTTTCATTTTCATGGATAACAATTTGCCAATGAGAGCACCTTTCTCTTAGGGCCAAGTCACAGGAGGCAATTTACAGGCAACCAGTTCCAGGCAATCTCCAAGAAAAAATAAAATCTGGTTCTGCTTTTCACATAATTATCTTGGGGATTTAAAAAAAAAAATTTTTTTTTAAAATAACTCCTGTGGTACTGAAGTGCTCTTTTTGCATGCAGTGCTGGGCCCAATTGCTTACCACAGAATTCTGCGTTTACGGTGCCCTGAATGAAATTGGGACGAGTTGGTTGTCTTAAAGTTGCCTGTACAAATTTCCCTGTGAGGATGACAGGCCCTTTAGTTAGACAGTTACATAGTCAGACACTCACAAGTTTATGCTAGGGTTCATTCATAGCATTTTAACTCAGCCGATATGCCACATTGGCTTCTGGCAAGCTTAAGCTATACAAGGTACCGATTATCCTTGAGAGCTGAGAAACTGTTATCAATGAGGTGACATGCCAGACCAGGATTTGAACCCACATTCACATCCTTCAGAAATTGTTGTAATGTTTGAACATGATACTCTATATATATCAGATGCTACTTACAATAAGCTGTTCATGTAGCATCTGGCTAGGTTGCAGATTACCAAGTCTCAACGAGGTACCAGCCTTCCAAAACACACTGCCATGTTGCTGTACATAACACAAGAAACAAAAGTCATAAAATGTTAACACTGAACAAATCGAAAATAGAGAATCAGCGCAATACGCATTTATTGTACAGTGCTTAATCACCTCCAAATGAGCGTATCCAATCACTACTTTTTTAAGACTGATTTTCAGAGCTAGTTTCAATTATGAGACCCATATATTACCTTGTAAGGGTTTGCAAGATGATGTAATTCAATACGTTGCCAGCCACACAGAAACACAGGGGCAAACCCCTTCTCTTAACCAGTTCGCTTTGCGATTAAACATCCTTTTCCAGTTACCCGTGCAGGATTATTTACAGTCAAAAACAACTTCTTTTCCAGCTGTTAATAATTTGTTTTGTCAATGAAACTCTGTTTGGACACCCATAATAAAGTAAGACCTTATCTCAATAACACTTAATAGATTTTAATGGCTTGTATTTTTTAACAGTCAAGTTTCTGAAGCACAATCAGACCGTTCAAAAGCCGTTTTGTAATGTCCGATCATCCACCAATGCCCAGTCGAACAGATAGCATCCCTGATAGAGATGAAAGGCTCTATGACGACAATGCAGTCTTAATCAGGTTTTCGACTACAGCATTGGGCACAAATCCATCCAAAGCATTAACCTCTTCATTGCTTGCAGTGCCTTTTGTCAGGGGCAACCAAACCATGATCACGGGACCACCACAGTGCCTCACCCCACATGGCATGTTGACACAACTATTGCACAGAAACTCGAATGCCAGTTTAAAAGACTGCCGCTGCTTGCTGTATAAGAGTTTTGCGCATTATTGTTTCCTCTAGTTCCGTTATGCGCATAACAGTAACACAACACAACAGGACCTACTGTTTTACATCCCATCTGAAGGATGAAGGTATTATGGTCAAGTGTCTTGCTCAAGGAGATAAGTGCCATGACCAGGACCAGGGGCTGATTTCACAAAGAGTTAAGATTGATCTCAACTGTGTACCAATCTTAATTGCTAAGCAAAGTGTGATGTCACAATACAAATCACCATGGTAATATGAGACAACTCATCTTACGATGAATCTTAGTGCCTTGTGAAATCGACCCCCGAACCCACACCCTGAGAACACAGGAACTTGTGTCCGACTCACTATACCATTTTGCCGCGACACTTAAAACAGCTGAAAAATAGTTAATTATCAGTCTCTCCGAGTAAAAATGCATCCATATCTTACCTGACCTGTCCCAGACAGCGCAACGACCTTTGAGAAGTCAAACCCTGCAGCTTTCATTCGCTCAAGGAGAAGGTCTAGTGCCTTGACCCACATAATGGTGGGAGATGTAATAGTCAGTCGGTCATTATGAATGTGAACTCCTCCTTGGGTTCTACAAGACAAGATGAAAGCTTTTGTTACATTACATGGCAACATCATGAACCACAAATTTGATTGTCTTTTAAAGATGATCAGAGGACACGTTTCTTAGGCTTTTGATTCACTTATATTTCACTATATTTCTTTGTTGCGATTCCTGAATCCAGTATCAAAAACATGATTTTGGGTTCGATTTTCCTATAGATAGCGCATCATGGCCATCTAGAGCATGGAAATCATCGGAGTGTGGGTTCAAATCCAGATCGTAACACTATAATTGTTTCTCATCACCCAGGAGTCAATGGTTACCTGCGAGGGTAGATATTGTTGATGTGAATGATTAGCAACCTGTGTGCCAATTTGGCTGCCGGTGCTGCATACTCCAAAAGGGAGTTAAATGGTTTTTAGGAATGCTTAAGGCCCAATGAACATAGGTAGTAATAGTGTACATGGCACTTTACTACAATATTTAAAAGCGCCTATTAATATTATTAGTACAATTTCTTTTAAAAGTTTGTACCGTGCTACTAGTTTGGTGTGAAATATTTGCTTTGGCCCACTTGGCTACACCCAGCTCATAAATATTTAGTATTGTATAATTTGCATACAGCTCATGTCAAAGGTCACACCATGACCTGCATTCCCAGGTTTAGTAAATAAAACGATTTTTCCAGTATGGCAGCTCCTTTGCACAGTGTGTGTATTCATTGTCTGCAATCCAATGTGAAATACACTACATTTGGGGAGGGGGTGATGCCAACAGCCTGGCAGCCAAATGGTCTGAGATGATGAACGTATTCCTCTGGTCCCTGACTGGGAGCAGACTAGAAGATAATGATCATCCAAACAAGCGGACAAAGCTTGTCTGCAAGTTCCTTGCTACAAGATCATACCTCTAACGAGAATGGATCAACTAGATTCTAGACACAAACCTAAATTCAGGGAGATCATTGTCAAATTGAACAGAAAACTCCTGGATAACCTGCAAGGCATCGTTGATCGCAATGGACTTAATCTGGAAAATAAAAGGGAAGCACACTCAATATGAGTACATTGTTCTTAGGGTAAGATGCCGTATCCAACAGTCACTTTTTTTTCAATTGTTTACTTTTTGGGGTAGGGGCCTGCATCATGGATGTTGGCTCTGAAAAGGAATGTGGGCGGAGCGGATACATAAAGCAATCATTGAAATGTTTGTACCCTTGCTCCGCCCACAGCCCGGCCGGTCATGAATTGATTGGCATGGAGGAAATAGACAAATTATTTCTTTAAATATCTTTTTAAAATTGTATTTATTTAACATCCAAAACACCCAGGTCAAGCTAACATGGCTAAGAGGTGAGTGAACTCATCGAGCTGGTTTAAACCGCCGACCCGCCTGTAGGCAATGCACCTTGAATTTTTTATCGATGAGCTTAAGAAAAAATGGGGCCGGACATACGTCCGTGTGGCCAAGGATTCAGTTTCAGTTTGGCCACACAAGTGGGGCTAGACACAAGACAGTCATGACAGTGGCCAAAAAAGTGGGGCTAACCAGTCATTGCCGGTAGAGCCAGGTTGTTACGCTATCGTGCATTAGTGGAGAAGATAGCATAGCATCACAACTTCATGTAGTAGTAGGACACACATCCATGATATCATACGCATGACACTACTCACAGTAATTAATAACTCAGTCAGGTAAACAGTAACACTATATTATATAAATAAGAAAAGTACCCGGCTTAGTTTTGAGTGTAGTATTATATTTATAGTACTATTAATTATTACTTTTAACTTAATAAAAAAAAGGGCTAGCATGGATAGCGGGATGTGATCATCAATCATGTGTCTTTTTAAATAGTTGATACGTTTGTTAAATGATGTTATTGTACTGTTATATTTTAAATATGAATTCTCGGCTCTCTGTCTGCAGTCTGTGAATCCTCTGTGACTACTGTGGCACTGAGAAGTACGTGAGGAGAGACATACAAAACCCACTCCGGTCTGCCAGTTTGGAGAGGTTACCACCGCCGTCCACAATACCTCCGTTGTTACTACAAAGTCATGACAGCAATAATACTGACCTGCTGTGTGCTGAAGTCAAACCCCAAGAAGAGTTTTTCAAGAGATCCCGCCATTTTCTTGCTCTGTTGTTGTCTTGAAACTTTATACAATGACATGAGAGGCTGATGCATTGACCGGTCGGTGAGCGTAAACAGTTTACTTGAGTTTGGAGGCGTGACAGACATCATCCCGTTCCCAGATGCAAATTTAGTCGTAACCCCTTGCAAAGTACATACTAAAAAACTGTGAGAAGTCTAGGTGCAAAGCGTTCTCCACAATAATAACCAACTGTGAATTTGACCTGTTTGCGAATCAAACACCCCCCCCCCAACACGCCCCTTCAGCCTGATCGCCGCCCTCCGCAATATAAATTATGGCTTTAATTTCGAACGGGGAACGTGAAATCTTGATGAATTTTATTGGCTTTTAGTCCATTCAAACTAATATTTGGTGACTTCTCCGATTAATCTAAGCATCATTAACATTACTAAATGACACAATAAATGTTATCCAGATTTCTTTCAAATTCTTCTACTAACAACTATTTTGTTAATTCCAACCTCAAGAAAAACCAAACCATTGAAAAAATGCGACAACTCAAGAACCTCACGACACAGGACAAAAATATATTCACAAGTCATTTTGAAATTTATTCTGTTAACTTTCTGTTTTTGTTACAGCTCTGCACTGTTCTGATAACCTCTTTTTCTTTTTTTACATACTGGGTAGTAATTAATTCATAAAATTATTACAATATGAGTAATCAGTTAAATGAGACAAAGATGATAGCATCTAAATGCCAATTGTTGAATAGTTCTAATGATGCCTTCAGTTCGTGGCCATACTAAAATAAGAACTAAACTGAGCTACACTAGACTACTGTGTTAATCTACCAACTCTAAACCACGTAATGTTATCTCAAATACAGTATAAAAAAAACCAATTAAACAAGCATTAAAGGTTGTGAAATTTAAAATAATTTCTTTATAATTAAGAATGAACTTTCTCTTGTCATCATCTTTGCTTTGCTCATTCAAATTAATGTTAAACAACAAGGTTTTCTGGGAAAATAGTTCCCCCCCCCCCCCCGAAGGTATTTTAGCAAATCAGGGCCCAATTTCATAGCTCTGCTTACCAAAAGCAAAGAATCAGTGCTTACGGAAGCAGGGAATTCTGAGCTTACGTCAAGCAGGGAATTTGTACCTGGAGTGTGCGCGCCTGTGCTCCACACGTAACTAGGCATTCTTCACTTACACAGCTAGCACAGAAATTTGGCACTTACCCTGTAAGCAAAGAATGGTGATCGCAAGCGCAAAGTTTGGCGTTAGCAGAGCCATGAAATTGGGTCATGTAGCCATTGTCTTCAGTTTACATTGGCACGGACAAAGATGACTGTCAGACAATAAAGTGACAGATTCAACTTCTGTCTAAAATAATCCAAGGTTTAATAAGAACTAAATTGTAAAAAAAACCATGTAGACATTTGTCTTAAATTGTGTTCTATTCTAGTAATCACTTTTTTATCTTGAAGTAATTTCCACGATTAAAACTCATGAGTTAAAAAAAAGAATCAAAGGATTTTGACATTTTTACAAATCTATTCTAGCACATTATAATACTCACAGTAGCACCTCTCTGTACTGTTGTCTTCTCTTCATAGAAGAAAGAAATACAAGTTTGCTAATTCTCTTCTAAAATACCAGTGAATCATCTGGGCCAAGTTTCATGCGACTGCTTATCACAGAGTTTTGCGCTTACGGCACCCAGCATGTGATTCTATGGGTCCTAAGCGCAGAACTACATGCTAAGCAGCACAATGAAATTGGGCCCTGCACCTGAAAATACCTCAACTTCCCTATCCCCATATAGAAGAATTCTCACCCTCCCCCCTAAATGGTTGCATCATCCTTTTCTTTTAGCAGATCAAAGATTTAGGGTCCCAGGCTAATCAAGCAACATAATCATCACCAGGGCCCAATTTCTTAAAGCTGTTAAGCAGAAGTTACTGCTTAGCAAATTTCTCTCCTCAAAACAAAATGTGGGGCACCAGTCGTAACAATGTAAACTTCATGAAATTTTCTTTGGTTACCCATTTCTGCTAAGCAAGATTTTTCTGTGCTTAACAGGTTTTCGTGCTCACAGGCTGTATGAAATTGGGCCAATGGTTATGGCCTTGACTAGCTCTTAAATTAATCCAGTAGAAATTAAAATCTCCATACCACACATAACCGTTACAGAGGAAAAGGTGCTCCGCCCGTATACCAATGAAGTACCTTTGGTGCATATTACAGACAAGCAAGTTTGTAATTACAACAACAAAAAAAGAGAGCAGTGGCATTTTTCTATGGCACTATTAATAAAATAAAAGGGAGGAAATCAACTGCCAGGTTGAATGCCTGATAGTACAAAGTGGCAAAACTTAACCAATCGTGAACATTTAATACTGAAATATGTTGTAGTAACCAACTGCACTACCTATTATGTCCACTGACATCACAAGGCTTGTAAAAAATTGTATGCAACAAAATTATACAAAGGGTTGGTAAAAGTATCTATCATCCTGGAAATTGTTTCTAAGTTTGTACTCATGTTTATATCGCTGAGGGAATAAAAAACTATCATGTCAAACTGGAAAAAAGAGTGCAGTCTGGTCTTCTCAACACAGTTTCAGGGTACAATGTTATTAATCTGATAAATGCATAAAGTTTACTTTTCAAAAACAGGTCACCAAACAAAGTGTATGAAAATGACTCCTGCCCTGCCCTAATTTTGAAAAAGCAGATCAAGTTGTTAACAATTTGGTCTGCTTAAAACCTTCTGGAAGTATGCCCCTGTTGCAATATCTTCTTAAAATGATAGGTACTCAGGACACTAAGTTATTCATTCAACCAAGTTTTTCAGCCAGGTTCACACTTTATACAAATGCAAATGCGAAGCGAATTTCTGTATCAATTCATTATTTGCAGCCAATGTTCGACAAGAGATGTGGATATTTAACATTCGTGGCAAATTTGTGATGCAAATTTTCACTTCGCATTCGCATAAAGTGTGAACGGGGCTTTACAAGGAGCCCTTGTTGTTGTTACAAATCATATGATGTACAGAGACTTTCTATATCGACGATAACCTTAAAATGGTTTAAATATCCGAAACCATGAAGAGATAGTCTGCTGAGCATGGCAGCTCAGGGTGACCCGGTGGCACCAACTCAAAGCCCATAAACTTGAAGGTTCTGATGAGTTGTGCTCTGTCCACTGTGTCTTGACGAAGGCCAATGATGACCTGTGTGCAGCCAAGATACTCTTCAGCAGCATCAAGAAGAGCAACAAAACTATGAGGAAAAAAAACAAACAAAAAACTAATTGGGATATTCTTTGACATGAAAACTGCCGTTGTTGAACCAGAACTTGCCCAAAGCAAATTGAAGACACCTTGCATTGGCCACCATTGCTGAGGTCAAACAATGGAAATGTGCGTGCATGTGCGCACCCCGCACAACTCTCAGCCAATGATAGGTCTTCAGTGACGTCAGTGAGGGCGCTGTTTGGGCATATGCAAGGGGTGTATTCTTTAGTACATAAACCACAAGGGAAACTGACTGGGTAAATTTTAAATAATTTCGGGTTAAACAAAGAAAAATTGACTGGAGCGGGACTTGGACCTGCGACCGGTGCTCTACCACTTGAGCTGGTCTTGATTTACCTTACTAGATAATAGAATAAAGATTTTGTCTTTATAGCCAATTGTTGTACATACCTGTCTCTACTTCCCTGATGTGCTAAATCATCTGGCACCAGAACGTACAGCCGATTGTTCCATAACACAGTCTCCCACACCAACTTCCTATTATCCGTCAAATTATGAATGAAACGAAGAAACATCTTGTCCCCATCACCAAGAACACCTGCTCCATTTTCAGCCTGAGTGAATAAATTAAAAAAATTAGATTACCCGTTAGTATGTAGAGAGCTGTGAGGGGTCAAGCGCAAAAGGAAGTTGAGGTAGAAAGGGCATTTGTATATTCGGTTTGTGGTAACACCAAGTGTATCTACTTTGATGTGTAGATTTTGTTCTTGCTATTTATTCTACTGCCGCGGAATAGATTTTGGAATTCGGGAGACTTACGTACTACTTACTAACCTCTACCTGGGTGGAATTTCGCTTAGTGAATCAAGGGGACCTCTCATTATTAACTTCACAGTCGCGGAGGGCCTTTGTAATCTCATTTAACAACCCTGCAGCAATGGACCTGTTTGGGTGGAGCATCCCTGTGGTCCTTGTTGGCACATGCTGAGAAGTTTTTTTCAAGACAGTTTGTTTTGCATTTTTTCAACAACTTTTTCCCCAGTGTATTGTTTACATGTCCAGGTATTGCCTGGGTTAATTTACGTTTATTTGTTTGCTGAATTAATTAAGTTTTGTAATTTGGTTCCATCTACCATTGACATTTGGCATATCAATTTTGTACACAAAGGATGCCGGCAGAGTTTTGTCCTACCCTATTCTAACCAAATCACTAACCCATGTTGATTGACACCCCAGATAGGATGAGCCGCATGGTCCAGCTTAGGATAGCATGGCAAATGAGCTGACCAATGTGGTTAAGGCAATGAACATCTTAAAGCATGTGCTGACAGCGGTCCTAACTGCAGGGTTTTAAAGGAAGTTAAGGAAGGGCATTTATGTTCTCATTTAACACGAACATCATGCATATATGCGTCATGCAGCTTCCCTGTCCCTTATGCCGAGGTCAAGTCTACAGCAAGTATCGTGTACATCAGGTTCAAACCTCATGTGCAAGTTGATCCATGTCAAGGTCAATTTTTACTACCTAACTGGCACAGCAGTAGGTCTTGAGGTCATAAACTGGTATACTTTCCATGCTCAGAAACCATTATTAAAAAGTCATGTAAAAAAACAAATCAAATAATTTACTGAAAAGACGGATTGTACAATACAATGTATGTATTAGTAGAAAATTGAACCAAAATGTTGTTTTGTCTAAATTGATGCTTTGTCATCAAACCCAATGCCAAGATTTATATTTGCCGGGAAAACAACATTTACAGGAGATTTATATGGTCAAAAAAGTGTTTAAATAAGAAAGCACAAAATTTCCCTCTTCTATGATTTGAACTCTTATTTTTCTGTGCTTGGTAATTAAATTATTTTGTCACTTATGATTTTTGCAAGATTGCTGAGAGACAATTTTGATTGCATTTCAGATACTGCATGGGTCCAACTTCATAGAGGTGTTCAAGCAGACTTTTGCTGCTAAGCAAAAAAAAAACAAAGACCAGGATACCAGTCACAGATTGTACATGGGAAATGGCACATGTATTTGGGTTGGTAACCTTATTCTGGTAAGCATAACTTTGTTGTGCTTAGCTATTTTTTGTGCTTAAACAGCTCTATGAAATTGGGCCCTGGTGGGCAAGAGGGAAACCTTACTTTGAAGAATGATGCAAATATGTCGTCGGCACTGCTGTTTTCCTCAATGTCTTTCAGGAATAACTCCTGGCTGCTTCCTGAAGGAACATCAGGAATACCACTGGGATTCTCGGCAAAGCTGAAATATGTAGTGCTTCCCCGACTCCCTACGGTAACAATGATTAGAACAAAACAGGTCATTAGACATGCTAATCATGGACAGATGGAAGCGTCTGGACATGCGTCATGGAGCTACCCTGGCTGTGTGACAATGACTAACAAGGCAGTATCACTCGGGCATGATATTGAACCCCTGAATACAATTTGGACAATTTTTAATGGTTTTTTGAAGGTTGTTTTATAACAATCATACTGGTTTGTTTCTTTTAGGACAAAAACCATTTTAAGAAGAAAAAAACAAAAATAAAAAATTAAAAATCAGGTTAAAATACATCCTATCCTAACTGTGACTCTCAAAACTGCAAGTTGGAATCTACATTATTTTATTTGCGAGAGTTTTATACACACTCGTACTTTAGTTTTCCAGTTCTGTAACTCAAAATTTGTAGTGACTGTTATGTTTGTGTTGTAATGCTCCTTGTCATCATCATAGACATTCATTGTGTTGACAGACTGTCTATGTCATGTTCCTTGTAATGGAATAGCACCCACAAATCCATGTATCTTTCTTATTAAAATTATAGGAGCCATGCTACTTCTATGTTACATATTTTCACATGGGAAAAAACCAAAACCATTCCTCCCTTATCAACAGTCAAACAAATTCAAACTTTACAAAACATCCAACTCTATCTTTTTTTCTGCACCTCTAAATGACCTCTTCTACCAAAAACAATCAACTATAAATTCAAAACATACATGTACTTCTGAAACACTTCTAAGCTGAAGCAATTCCTTTCACAACTTTAATTCAAGTTAAACAGTTGTGTAATGTTTTCTTTTCTTTTCAATGGGGTATTTTATACAGTAAATATCATCCACGATACAATTTATCTCTAATGCAATCCACACTCTGATACATACGTGTACATGCACATGCAGTACAGTAGTATTGGAGTATATCCTTCAACTCTTTGTTTGTAACAAGAAAGTCACCGTGGAAACCATGAAGAGCACACCATTACCAAGGCAACCAGTATACAGTTTATTAAGCCTATTATTATCTTATATTACTGTATTATGTCAGACTGGCTGCAGTGCATGTTCATAATTGTACGTTTACTCATCTTGTTTACAGGAAAGTGTTCACTTTTGCACTATCAAATTAACCATTATGTTTGCTTATTTTACGAGTCAACTTCGTTGTGACTTGCATTAGTTAATTTAGCTACATGTACTAAGTATAAAATTCTGTGCTTCTTAAGTTCATAATGGGTTGTATAAATCTACAGGAATAAATTTATTGGGTAGGGTATATAAATGGCATGCATGCCTGCATGGTAGACTTAATATTACACCTCCACCATGTAAAACTTCCAACCATTCATAAAAAATCAACATTTATGAACCATATTTTTTTTAAATTATAAATTAGTTTGAACACAACTTGATCAGTTTTGCAATTAAACAGACTTAAAAATATAAAAAGTGGCCCATTTCTGTCGATCTAGAGTTGTTGTTGTTGTTGTTTTGGTTGTTGTTGTTTTGGTTGTTTGTTTTTTTTGGGGGGGGTTGGGGGGGCTTTCTAGTTTTGGGTTTATTTCACTGATGTATCTTTTATAAAATACCATATGTACTTTTCTTGGGTAAAATAATCAGCAATTTTCAGTAGAAATTCAGAGCACATTGTTAAACAATTTACAAGCAGATTTCCTGAATTATTAGACACCAAGAGTCTCTTCAGTGTCTCCTAATAAATGACATTGCCCATATTTCTCACCAAACTTTGACAGCAAAAGAAAATTGTGTCATAGAAATATCACACCAGGTAATCCTGTCACACTACACGCTTGTTTGAAATTGTGAAACCACATACAGTGGTACATGTTTCATTAGTCATAGTAACTTGACAGGAATTGTGAAACCACATACAGTGGTATGCTCGTTGAACCAGAGAAAGGGCTATCTAATAAGTGATACTGTCATATGAATGATTGTGCCATGCAGCATAATTGATGAGTGAAGCACTTTTGTTGACCTTTGGGTCAGACCTGACTCAACAGGTTTTATCTGGTTCCTGCTGGTTTCCTCGGATACAGATTTTATTTATGTGGATTCAATCATAATATTTTAATACTAAGAGAGTTTATGGGAAAACTTCAGTTAATTTCAACTTGGAAAAAATTTCTATACATTAATGTAAAATATAATTTACAGTGTTGTTTAGCTTTTTTCTTCAAGAGTTCCTTGTTTTAAAAATGTATTATTATTTTGTTTTACAGAAAATAATGGCATCAACCAAAATATTCTTTTCAGAACATAAGAGGCTGGTCTTTTGCTTAGAAAATTGATACACAAAACATACAAAATACCAACAAAATTACGTCTCCATTGGCCTCTACTACTACTACTTGTACTAGGGCCCTCTCATATAATATATAGTGTTCAGCCATGTCTCTGTACAGTACGTAGTACACATGAAAATAGCCCAAAATGGCACCATTTTCGACACAGCGTAGTGTTTCTCAACAGCTGTTGAGAAATTGAGCTATTGATGAATGAGTACACTTCTTGACTACTGACATCATTTTGCAAATGCATTTTGACAAAAACAGAGGAAAGTGTCCAGCACAGCAAGACTTCTTACTGTAAGTTAATTGTTTCCAATTGTTTCAATGCCACCGTTGCGAAACACAAATGAGGAAAATCACCTGATCAGCTGATAAATTGCATCCCTGCATTTGGAGCGACTTCCTTCAAAATAGACCTTATCGCCAATTCGCCTGGTTGATTTTGCTGAATGGCCGAAAGGTGCTGTGGGAAGGAAAAGGGAGCACAGTATGCCCCTTTTCCCTTCCCACAATGCCTTTCGGCCATTCAGCAAAAATCAACCAGGCGGATTGGCGATAAGGTCTATAGAATGGCTGCCGCAAACAGTCTGCTCGCTATTCCAAAAAGTGCTGGTGGTGATAGGGGAGTTTGAAGAAAAAAAACCCCGTCTATTTTCTAGAACATTTTTTTAAAATTTCAGTTGTCATATTTACACCGAATCGAAGTTAAGAAGTCACTGAACACAAAAATAGCCTGTCAAAACAGTCGAGTCGTCCACACATTTGCATGATGAAAGCTAAATAAATGGATGTGTGGCTAAAGGGGGGTAAAGGTTCACACATATTGTAAAAAACTGCCACAAAAAGTGTATATTCAACAGTGACAACACTTTCGCTGATTTTGTTGTACATATTTCATAAGAAAAACAGGCAAGTGTAGTGTGGTGTATGAATGACAATTGGAAATAACAAATAAACTAGGCCTAATTAATTTATTACTGTACACTAAATAAAGCTCAAACTTGAAAGAGCATTACTTAACAAACAAGACAGTCCGTGTACACAAGGCACTACACTTGAAAAATTAATTAACTTTCATTAAGAAACCAAAACCAAAACCAAAACAACACTCCCCTTCTTTGCTTTTTATATCGCTTGGTAGAAGAAACCAACCCCAAAAACAACATTCATGGTAACATAAAATGTAAAAATCTGATAACAACAAGAATGATATACTGCCAAAATACACTTTTAGTCGTTAATAAAAAACGACGAATCAGACAGTAGTGGCATTAGTGCGGCACAAATAAATTGCGTAAAAATTATAAAAACCAAATCTTACAACATGGCGGCGACATCCGCAGAGAGCTTGCTGTTGAAGGTTGGCATTGTTGTTGTCTCCCCTCTTTGCGACGTCTCTTCTTCATGTTTATCGAAATTTTGATCCAGCTTGGCTGCTTTCTTTAGCGATAACACCATAACTTCAATTTGTAGGCACTTGAGTCGAATTTTTTAGCCTTTACTACTGCCTGGGAAAGAATTTGGTTAGGGCTCAAGGAAAGAAAGACCTGTTCTGTCGCTTGTGTACGTCCAAGTCCAAGGAAGGGATGATGCCAACCGTATACGTCACTCACGTACAACCACCACACGACTACATGTACTAACACACACTCGGCGGTCGGTTAATCTCATCGTAGAAAACGAAGTGCTGTGACGCGTGACGGCCGCCACAAAATACACACACACATGCCAATGATCATGATGACAATGGGCCTTTTCCAAACCACTGCACGAGTACACTTTGGCTCCGGCTTGGGCTCCGTCCGCCTGATATTGAAGCCCCTTGAGGAAAGCGTACGTTTTCTAAATAAAATTATGACGGGGCCAAAGCCGGAGCCAAAGCCCAAGTCGTGGTTTCGAAAAGGCCCAAATAGTCGACAGGGCCATGCGCCCTACTGTGAATAAAAGAAACTGCTTGTTGTGGGCGCGTTTAACTCGGGGAAAAACAGCCCCCCTCCGATTTAAAAAAATAAATAAATAAATGTACTTGATATATAAATAAATATAACTAAAAGTTATCAATGAAGGGTAGATAAGTTATTTAGTGGAAAGGAACTGTTTCATGTTTTATTCAACCAATATACACATAACTTTTATTACGACCATAGAGAGAAAGATGACGACATAGAGTCAAATAGCTAGCTCCCTGTGACCATGGAGGAAGGATGGTATGAGTGACCATAGAGAAATGACATAGAGAACCCTTTCTCTATGGTGACCATGGAGGGGGTTTCCTTCCTCCATGGTGTGACCCTGGGTGTGAAAAAGATCGAGTCCTTGCTCTAAGATTAAATTAATACTTGCAACCTTGCATCATAAAGGATGACATTTTGTTGCACTTTGACTTTACAAATAAATTTGTGTTTTTTCCCCTTTTTGTGACTAGATTTTAATGGTGAAAAGGTACTGAGTTTTCACTGTCACATAAACAGAATTTGTGGGCGTAGTGTCAAAGGAGATGCCTAAAACACGAGGGGTGCAAGTTTGAATCCTTCATTTTGGGTTACTACATTTGCCCCCCAAAACATGATGTATTTAAGCAAACCATTTTGTCCATTGGGTTATCCATGTTAACAAACACATTATTTCCATACCCACATAATTTTTTTAATTATATTTCACGTACATTTCACTCAAATTTTTTATCATAAAACAACTTTAAATTGAGCAGTACGGTTCAACCATTCTTGCTCTATGCTTCAACTTGAAGGGGGAAAAACATTACTGTTCACCACAAAGTTGATGAAGACACTTTTCCTGACACAAATTAATGCACACGAAACAGCCGATTCTGATCTATGCATATATTGCTGATGTTGTTTTATTTAAAAAATCTGAATCATGAATAGACCTTATGCATTGATGTCATAATGCCGCCATCTTGGAGGTAAATTGATGATGAAACAACGGGAAGGCACAAATTTGTATGCGCGGCACACACAATTGGCCAATGAAAACCTTTAGACCTCTAGATGAAGGCGACTTACTCAAATGACTTAATGTGCATAAGGTCTATTACACTTGTTTACGTATCCTCAGTTAAACTTCTCTTTATACGCTGATTCAAACAATATCAAATATACAATGCAGAAAATTCGACATAAGAAAATATCATACTTGATTTGAATAGCAAAAATATCCCCTAAACTGAATACTTACACCATAGGAATACATAAAACTAAAATTTTTACAAAATTATGAGAATACAAAATTTCTATATATAGTACATGTGTACCTCATGACCAACTGACAATACCCCTTTCTTAATATATATGCAAGACCTCATCATTGTCATCCAAAGCGAGGCTACTGGCGCAGTGCCACCAACACACCAATCCAGTAGGCCCTGCCCCATTTCACATTGAATGATCACATCCGCGGAACCTGTGATCCCCATTTGGCACTGCGCCTGTAAACCTCGATTTGGATTGCAATGATGACATCATGTATAAATATTAAGAAAGGCGTGTATTCATTACTGACCCCTAGCGCCAGCGTCAAAATGTGTCTACTGTCTGCCACTCTCTTCATAAGTAAGTAAGGTTGCACGTACAAGCTATGGCAAACGTTCGAATGTTACATTGTTCAAAATGTGCACTTCACTGTTTTACACAGGGGGACATTGACTCCCAAAATGGCGCAACCAAGATTATTGTGATAATGACGTCAGGGTCCAATTTCATAGTGCTGCTTACTGGTAAGCAGATTTTTACACTAACTATAGCATAAAAATTGTATTTCATAGGTTAGCAAGACAATTAGGCAGTCAGCTTGCGCGTTCACTATGGATTTGCATTGTTACGCCATTCATTTTCATACAGTAAGCACCAGAAGGTTAGCATGCCTCTTCATATGCTTATGATTAGCCGCGCTATGAATTGAAAACTCACAGTAAGCACAAAATCGGCCGCTAAGCAGCTCTATGAAATTGAGCCCATGTGAAATGGGTCAATACTGACTTGGTTTAAGAATAAGAAAACAAACTAAATAACAATCATCATGACCACCATACATTTTTTTTTTAAAGATCTTTGGTTGATTTGCCTTTTTTTTCTAACCTAACAAACCTCCATAAAACATTACCAACCACCTTGAATACAGACCTATATCCTAAATCTCTCATAAATAATATTTGAAAATTAAGCTTCATATGATGTAGAAAGTGAGAAACAAATAAACTAGTTCACAGGAGACAACCATGTAATAGTAATACGCATTTGTTATACAGTGCTTTTCACACCCGAAAGGGTGTCCAAAGACATTCATTTTATTTTATAGGTTCGCAGAGCTATGTTTTGAACTACAAGACCTATTTTACATGTATATTTTTTTACATGTATCATCTTGTAACGGTCGACAAGGTGCTATGGTGCAAACTTAATGCAGGTGAAATGATAAATGTACTGGGTTCTTTTACGTGCATTACACAACACACAAGAATTTTTGGCTTTAGGCATGTTAGGTCCAATCCAAAGGATGAAGCAATAATGGTCAAGTGTCTTGTTTAAGGAGGAGACAAGTGTCAAAACCGGAACTCAAACCCACACCCTGCTGATCAGAAACACCAGAGCTTGAGTACAGTGTGCTTGACCACTTGGCCAAGGCACTTAAAAGACATGGTGGTTTTGAGAAACCTAGAGGTGAGATAATTCTCAATGCTTCAAACACTAAGCTGTATTCCTGAAGATGAACAGAGCACACTGTTTGAAGTGCCGAAACTCATCTCACCTCTGATTCTTCTCGAACCACCCAGGTATTCTTTCAAGAAAAGATTGCTAAATGGTTGTCTCTTGCACACTAGTGTATTTGCTTCTCTTAAAGTCGTCATGTTCCCTGTTTACACAGGGATATTCCAAATAATTATTTTCATAAACAAAACTATATAGGACCACACGTTATTCCCCTCTCGCCTCTGATAAGACCTGTGTATTGACCCTTTGCACAAAAGGAACGCACCTCTGCTCAATGGGCTTCTTCTATTTCCACCGTTTTGGGAGTTGATTCCTTTGTCAACATTTTGTTGTACATTTTGACTACCAAAATGGCGGACAGAATATCAGTGTAAATGCACTGCGCATTGGGGGTCAATACAAACAATACTACTTCACTGTAAATAATGGCCTTTTTTTTCAAATGTAAAGCTGTATGAATCTATCAGAATGCTTCAGGAAGACAACGTCATACAAAAACCAGCAGGCTGGGATAAGATTAGAATGCCTGAGCTCAATTTCAGGAAACACTGGGATTCTGAGATTCATCTTAAATGAGTTGTCAAAATCACTGTAGACATTCGTATTGTGACAAACTAGCAATTAAGATTGATACACATTAAGATTGATACAACATGGAATTGAAGGGTTCTTTAGACTCAGAACTATGCCGTCCCTAAGTAAACATGTTCTTCGAAAATAAACTATTAAATAAAAATCAACTCAACTGGGCATATTACAAACTAAAATTCAGAAACTGGCTTGGTCTCATTTCACGGTAATGTGTCTGGTATAGGCTTGAGAAGTTGCTTTGTGATCTCTTTGTACTTCACAAAGCCAGTCTTTTGAATTCCAAACTCTCGAAGCACGGCATCCACTGTGGAGAAAGAGCAAAGAGTCCGGTTAAATAAATAAACAAACAAAATAAATTTATTCACTTATACATTTATGATATTTTTATAGCCCAAATTGCGTATGAATATTGTTGTATTTCCTAAAACAGCATGTTGCGCGCAAATTTGTCAGAATGTTGTATCTTGCTTAAATAGCCTGGATGTTCACACAAAACAAGTACGTGTCGAGATACAACATTTTTTTACAGAGCATTTTCGTGTGACGTGACGTTTGTGTAAAATCGAGTTACAATGTTTTTGCACTGACTCAAAGATATGTTCAAGATCACCAATCTCCGCTTACTAGGCAAGCGCCAAATTTCTACGCTAGCTGTGTAAGTGAAAAATGCCTAGTAACATGGAGTACGCACGGGCACAAGACATAATTCCCTGCTAACCTGTCAGCGCCGATTCTTTGCTCACGGTAAGCAGAGCCAATTTCATGGAACTAACCACATTCTGCGCTTAGGACCGTATTCTACAGTAATTCTATGCTTTAACCCTAACCATGCTAAATGCAACAATATGCACCAAATGGTAATAGTTGTTGTGATCTGTTGCATTTGGCAGTCAACTCAGATGTCATTTTTTGACTGAATTTGTTGCATTCAACAGTGAAGAGTGACTTCTATTGTATCTGAACAACTTATAATGGGTACACAATGTATTTCAAAATATTTTTTTGGGGAAAAGTATTGAGTATTGAGTATTGAGTATGATGTAATATTAGGTAAGAATCATAATTCAAATCATATTCAAAAGACTGTATAATAACAGTTAAACATTACACTTATGTGCATACTGTTGCATTTAGCAGGGCAAACACCCTTGCTCAGTCCTTTCCCAAACAGCATGCCTGCACAATGCAACAATATCCCTTGTTGCATTTTGTTGCATTTGGCATGGTTCTCATTTCAACTGTGTTGCATTCTGTTGTATTTGGCAGGCTTTGTAGAGAGACCCTAATGGGGGTTAGGGTTAATGAATAATCTTGCCTACTACTAACTGACCTTCTTTATCCGAGAGTCTTTCACCGAAGTGAGTCATGATGTGTCTGAATTCATTTGCCATAATGAACTCTCTGCCCTGGGGATCAGACTGTCTGAAAGCATCTAAGATCTCCTTCAGGGGATCCTCTTCGTGTTTGTACATGATCTGAAGAAAGTCATCAAACTTGACACGCCCACCTGGTTGGCACGGGAGGGAAGAAAAAAACAGCAGCTATGATGGTGTTCATTTTGACAATAATAAAAGGGCGGTAAACTACAAGACAACCCTCCTACTCTCGGTCAACATTTCCAGCGAGTTAAAACCATTTGAAACAATTCAAACTTCACAGGTTGTGTAAATGCACAGAACGCTGTGCACATCATGTGTATACTAAGTGTACATGTACATGTAGATGCGTGTCACACTACATGATAGCATATTGCAGCCTGGTACAGTTTATCTATCATTTAAAACTACAGTGGATGAGCTTGAATGGTCAGATGGAGTAGGAGGGTTGACTGTGTAGCGTGTAGATACATTCACCACAGGATATCACATTGTCAGATGGTACATGTAGGAGGATTGACCGTGTAGTGTGTAGATACATAACGTACATTCACCACATGGCCAGGACTCAAACTTAAGGCCAGTGATTTTAGTGTTGGGCCAGTAAACACATGACCAGACAAGTCCGGTGGGGGTCTTGAGTTTTCCAATTGAATAACAAAACCTCACTTTGTAATACCTTAAACTGAAACAAATAATGTTCAAGTGTTGATGTTGAGTCTGATACACACCTTTCAATCCTGTTGAGTGAGTGTAACAAAATATACTTAACACCAGTAACGACAGGTGAGATAAACCTTTTGCTACATGTATTGGTGCTTGTTTTACAGTCAGGAAGTTTTGATTCTGGTCTTGTAATAAAAATTCTGGTCCAGTAAACATTTTGAGATACATACCCTGTGGTCTTGTGGATTTTCCCCAAAAATTTGAGGCCTGATGGCATCATAATGCAGGCTGAAATAATTATCTATCATTCAAAACCGCAGTGAATGGTATTTAATGGTCAGACAGTATATATGTTAAAAGGACACATAAAGGTAACTATACCTGAATCTTTTCATGCCACAGAAAAGTGTTTAGACAAATTTTGTCCTGGATTCCAGTTATCTTAAATGTTAGGCAGAACCCTCTTTCAAAGAACATGTGGAACAACTTTACAATAATGAAATCAGCTGAGGGTGGTCTAATCTCATGGAGCTGCAGAAAAGATTTCTTCACAAAATTATTTGCTAGGCTCAATGGGAGGCTTTGGAACTCTAGGTGGCAGCAGACTTACAAGGTAAATATCCATCGTTTACGTAGTTGCTGAGCATGCTCACATTTCCCGAGAACAATGGATTAACTGGTAAAGTCTGCTGCCACCTAGAGTCCCCAAAAGTCTCCCATTCCTTGCGGAACTAGTCACACACAATGATGATTCGTATACCTGGCCTCATTGTTGATTTCAGGGTTCAACATAATCTAATCCATCAAACTCACGCAGAACCGTAAGTTAAAATTTTGAAAGACTTGTGGGAGGTTAGGGTAGATCTGGAGGCGCCTGACTTACCATGTTCATACTGTTTCCGGAACTCTTTGATCTCATCGACAGATGGATGTGTATTCAACGACCTCATCGCTACTACAAGGTCATCGCCCTTTATAAATCCCTTCCTTGACCGATCATACAGCAGAAAACATTCCTTGTATTCTGAGCAAAAGGATAAAAACAAAGTTGTTTCAAAGGATTGTGCAGCATTGGTAATATCCAACAGATAATGGCTGTTAAAGGCAGGGTATACTTTTGTTGGTAATTGTCAAAGACCAGTATACTTACTTAGTGTATCCCAACATATGCATAAAATAAAAAACTTTTGAAAATTTGGGCTCAATTGGTCATCGAAGTTGCACCCTTGTTGCATAGAATAGTTGTGCTTTGAGATGCCTGAGAAATGCATGAAGCCTGTCTCAAAATAAGATTAAATTTTGTTGGGTGAAAAATTACTTCTTACTTAAAAAACTACAATAATTCAGTCGTTTCTTACAATGTTTTATAATATCAATATCTCTCCAGTGCTTTTTATGGTCATTTACTTGTGGAGTAATTACCCAAAGTTCACCCTGCCTTCAAAAAAGATACCTGAATACCGGCCGGAAACTTCAATGAAGTCACCAGCTGTTCCTCCTTTCCCATGAAGTTTACAATACTGCCATTAAACCCATAAGGAACAGTAAACAGATTTCAACATTTTTTGAGTCATACAGAGAGTACTACTTTTGAGGACCCCCCCTTCTTCATTTGAACATTTTTTCATTCAAACTTGATGCACATTACTTTTCAACATTTGGGTTCAACCCATACTATTTAAAATATACCCAGTCAGTTCCCTTATACATGTAGTGGTTTATTACTTTATTTACAGGTCAGTGTTTTTAGCATCGGGCCAGTAAACTTATACATGTAACTGGAAAAGTCCGCCAGTCATGTGTGTTTGAATAATAATACCTCATCTCATCTCCAATTAAAAAAAATATGTTCAAGTGTTGACTTTGACTTTTTTACATCTTTCTTATTCAGTTGAGTATGCAAGTATATAATGTACCAATAAGATTAAACAAGAACAGTTTAATTGTGACACTGTATAGAAATTTTTTTTCTCATAATATGATTCTGGTCTTGTAACAAATTTTCTTGCCCAGCGGAAGAGCTCAAGCCCTGCAGTCTTGTTGATTTTGAACTATCACGTGTCTGTCTGTGTCAGAATACTCAGATGTACCAAAAACTACCATGTGTTCCAGTATTTGCATCCAAACAAAGACGAACCCGAATTATTGTTTTAAAATGAATTGGAAATAGAAAACATTGAATATTTTATCACTTGTGATAGTTAACTGCCGAATGCAGGAGGAGGGTTATGATAAACTAATTGCCATTGATCATAGGAAATTAAAAGAGAACAATTTCCATATGACTGCCACTTTCAAGGGAATTTTTTATTTTATTTTTACAATTTCTTTCTCAAGAAATTGGTAGCTAAAACGCCAACTATTAACCTTCAATCTTTAGAAGAAAATTTAAGAGGACATTTCATCCCGCAACTGGAACTGCTGCGCACTAAAAAGGAACTTTAAAAAAAAGGAACTAATTAAAAAGGCGCCTCGAGACTCGAGAGTAGCGTTTTCAAGACCACAACACAAGTAGACCCACAAAATGGCTTACTTTTCATGATATCGACACTTTGTAATAAATATTGTACTGGTCAATGACACGTGCCTGTTCTTCTCTGTATACATTCTATCAACCTTACGGAATAATAATTTGACCTAAAAAAATCATGGGAGATAAAGTAGCAGTTGGATACTGTACATTAGCCATAAGAAGTTTTTCAAGAAAAAAGGGAATTTGGATATTGGATTGAACTTTAGAAACACTAATCACTTCTTATCAATAAACAATATCAGTCATGTCAGTGACAGTGGTACTGTTTGTTAGTAAGTTAATTAGGAAATACAAATAGTACTTTGTAGGTAACACTACATTATTTATTAGTACATATTCTTAACTATACTATTTTCAACAGTTCATTGCTACTTTCCTGATTTTCAATAATTTTGCGCACACAACAAAACAAAAGAAGGAACCAACCAGCCAGCCGTGAGGGCGTGGTTCACAAAAGACCGCATTCTTTAACTGTGAGTTCTAGTTGTGGGAGGAACAACAGCCTGCGCGCAGACCGAGTATAGAATGTATAGTTACTATAGTCTAATTTTAACATAACTTAACACTAACAGTGGGTTCAAATTCAATCAAAAGTCGCACTTACCATCAATTTGCTTTTGCGTGAAAACGTGTGCCTGTTAAGGGAACACAAAGAAATGAAGACATTATATATCGTTAAGATGTCAAACATGTTCCTAATTAACTTAATTGAAAAGGTTTAATTTGCGTTCACTTACCATTTCGATTCCTCAGAATTGACTGACACTGACAGTCACACACAGAGTACTGACCTATACGAGATGGAGCTATAACTAGCTAGCTACGGTACGTGTTAATGGTTAGCTTAGTCGAGGCTGGAATCAGACAATCCCCCGACTAGTACTGATTTCAACCTCGTTCTCAGTTTTACGTTAGCTTTCAACACAAACTTGAAACTCCCGAGATAAATGAAAGTCTTAGTGTTAGTGTTCTATTGCACACGGTGATTATGCAATGCAACCACTGATGCAACTGACTGCTCCGTGAGAGAATGTTCCATGGTTGTTCGAACTACACTCATCGGACTGTGGCCGGAGAGCGATCAGGCGAAACTTTGGAAAACGTTGCCAAAAGATGATATCACTTATCTGATTAAATTATCCAATAATGTATGTGCAGAGGTATGAACAACTATCATTTTATCGGTTTGGGGGCTCACTGTGTATAATTTAAAAAGGAGAGTGCACAATTACTTTAAAATTTTCCCACCGCCCACCACCTCAAATCATGGGAGGCATCCCATGTGCACTGCATATAAATACTAGTGGTAGTGCATGCATCCACATGCAGCATGCACTAGCACTGCATGCAAGTTATGGGCAAGTTATAGTTGCGATAATCGTAACCCACCATCCTCCCGACCCACCATCCTCCGGCCCCCGACGGGAGGATGGTGGGTTACGATTATCACAACTATATGCAAGTTAGTGCAAGTGCATGCCTATCTATCTATAAATATAATTATACAATTTAGTTAGTATTTATCGTAACCCTCCATCCTCCCGATGGGGGCGATGGTCGTAGATCCAGACCGTTGGGAGGATGGAGGGTTATGATCATTGCAACTGGTGTAAGCCAGCATCAGGATAGGGCCTAATTTCATAAAGCAACTAACTTACTAAGCACAAAAGTTTGCTAAGCACAGCAAAATATTGCTTAGCTAGCAGAAAATGTTTACCAGCCAAAATTCCATAAAGTTCACACAGTTTTGACTGGTGCCCAACTCATTTTTTGCTTAGCATAGAAATGTGCTAAGCAGTGTTTCCTGCTTAACAGCTTTATAAAATGGGGCCCAGGTCGTGGCTGGCGCTGCTGACCCGGCTGGCATGTTGTGGCGTTTCTGGCGGTATAAACCCGGGGCGTAGAATTATGCTCCTGCATGCCGAAATTGATGTGAATTAAACAGCCACGAGTCTACTCCAATCTTTGCACTTGCTGCAGACACAAACAATGTTTGCCTGCCCATTTTGCATTATTGTTGACTTGTTCTGTTGGCATATTTTATTAGTAAATTGTTATTTACTCATAAACTTGTCAAAGAATTTGCTATTTTATCTAACGTTGTTGTTAATAAAAAGTATTATATGATTAGTATTAAATCAGAACAGAGCAAGGATGATTCAATAATTAAGCACTTTCACAATTATGAGCCATCTAATTCAGTTATTGATCATGGGGCATTTATTTATAAATTTTTTTGAACAGTCCTTGACGCCTGCGACTCTGTGCTAGAACTTCAAAGTTCAAACATGTGTCTGGACAGTGCATGGCAGTTCGAACGCTGAGTTGCAGATGGTGGCATGTTGGAAGTAAACAAATCATTATTACTGTGAAGTTGCTTATTTTTTATTAAAGAGAATCTGTCCGTAGCCCCAAGTGTGGCGAAGGACACATTGCCCTGAAAGTGTATATTCAAGCCCTTGTTGCCAGCTTCGACTCAACGCTTAAAGTTAACGCACCCGTCTGTCTGGAAGGTGCATGATGATAGTTGGTTCGAGAGTACTGAGTCACAGATGGTAATGAGTGATCAAAATAAATAAATCTGTCCCCAATAAACAAGATAGCGCAAGTTACCGTTAAAGTGTTCATTGCCTTAAAACTTAGATTCTGTGATTGATCCACATGGAACAATATTACCTCCGTCCAGAAAATGTTTGTAGTATGGTGGTTGTTATATTAGGTGGAATAATTCAAGAAGTATAAAGGCACGCTCTAGGTTGTACGTTACAAAGACACATACACAAACAAATATTTTGAAGCTGAGTATGTTTTCTTAGATGGGGAGTGAGTTTATTCCATAGTGATGGGCCAGAGTGTGAAGAGGATCAGATTGGGTGGCTTTAAGAAGAATGCCAGTCAGAATATTGAGATTGCATCAACAGAAGGCGACAATGCAACACCATAAAGAGTACAAAATAATCTCAGTTCATAATCTTTATCAAATTACTGTTTTTCAGACGATGTTAATTTTCATTTGATTTCGTGGAAGCGGTCTACCCACAAACCATCAGCGCCACCAAAAGTTCCCGATCTTGATTTGATGTGGTTTTCACTCAGCCCAATGCCTCCGCCTCATTGAAGATGATAGAGAGATCCGAGCAGGAACATCCGATTCGAAGGATCCAGGAGGATCATCATCACCTCTGCGATATCTCGGTCAAAGCAGAGAGTAGTAAACATGCTGCAGAGGTAAGGATAGTAAAATCCAACCTTATCGATCAATCAATCAATCATCAGGCAATTGTAGGAGTGCCATCATTCTAGTTAGCTGTTCTGAGGTGCTTAGCAAAGTGAAGACAAATTTAAGACAAATGATTTCACAGAATTTCATGTGGAGGTGACAAGTGCATTGAACTAAAGTGTAAGCAGATTTGGAGAGATGAGTCTGAGCTGTAAGGAGTCAAGTGTCTGGAGTTCATAGGGGAGATCATTCTATAGTTTTTGGTGCACATGCAAGGAAGCTTCTATCACCTGATGAAGAATGAGATAGGAATGTTCAACAGTAGTTTATTTGATGATTACAGATTGGGCCAAGGATGGTATGTACACATTATGTCTCTTATTTACACTGGGGCTAGACTTTCCAAGTCAGCGGTAGGATTTTGTGATTAATTCTTTGTTGTATGGGTAACCAATGTAATTCGCTTTACAAGTGTTGGAGTAATATGCTCAAAATTTCTTCCACTGGAAAGAACACTCAAAGCATTCTGGGCATGTTGTAGCTTCTTCACGAGACACTGACCTTTTGATAACTGGCTGTATGCGCCCATCCTGTAAAAATAGAGACAGTACTTAAACACACAGACCCAAGATTTAAAAAAATTCTAACAACTTCTTTGGGAAAGCTTCAGAATAGTACAAAGCCTCCCGCAAAATCCGGCACTATGAAATTGTCCCTGGAGCTTAGTGCTTACAGGACACTGGTGCTGAGGACCAACTGAACACTTGTGCTTAGGGCGTACAGAACACTGGTTCCTGGGCCTAAAGAACACTGGTACCTGGTGCCTACAGAACACTGGTGACTAGGACAGATGGAATATTTTTGCCAAGTGCCTGTAGAAAACTGGTGCCTACGGACTTTGAGACGCTAGTTCCTAAGGCCTACAGAACCTCGGTGCCTAGGTCCTACAGAACCTCGGTGCCTAGGTCCTACAGAACAATGGTGCCTAGGTCCTACAGAACAATGGTGCCTAGGTCCTACAGAACAATGGCTCCTATGGCCTACAGAACCTCGGTGCCTAGATCCTACAGAACATCGGTGCCTAGGTCCTACAGAACAACGGTGCCTACAGTGTAGGTCCTACAGAACACTGGTGCCTAGGTCATACAGAACACTGGTGCCTAGGTCCTACAGAACACAGAACACTGGTGCCTAGGTCCTACAGAACACTGGTGCCTAGGTCCTACAGAACACTGGTGCCTAGGTCCTACAGAACACTGGTGCCTAGGTCCTACAGAACAATGGCTCCTATGGCCTACAGAACACTGGTGCCTAGGGCCAATGCAACAATTTTTGCCTAGGGCCTATAGAAAACTGGTGCCTTCGGCATTTGGAAGGCTATTAGTGCCTAGGGCCTGTAGAACACTGGTGCCTAGGCCTACAGAACACTGGTGCCTAGGGCCCACGGAACACTCAATCTGGCCCTGCCATTAGTATGGTACCACCAATTTTGATGCACCAATTCGTGTGTCAGTAAACTTGACTAATAATGAATACTCAATTTTATTAATTGTGCATAGAGTGATCACCAGTAGTTCCCTTCCATCCTGTGGTTTGTTTACACTGATTTGACGAAGGTCTGTTTTGTAGCATTGTTACTCAACACAACTGTCTGTTTTTGATCATTGTGTACGTGCTTTACAGGGTGAGCCGTTGCAGCCGCATCCCAGGTGTTAGTTGTGATTTGGGAAATGAGGTCTCCAAATTCATTCAGAAGGTTAAAACTAGGTGTCGATGCAAATAGTTTAATTCCAATTTCCAACACTTTTGTATATAACGAAGGGTGTTCAAACAAACAAAAAATCCTGACACATAACTGGGTCTGCTTAAACAGAAAATATAGCTTAACAGTTTCCTGTTTACTGAAAAATGAGCAGGATATCAGTCACATGGTACACATGACATGATATTTTGGCTGGTTACCTTTTAAAAAAGATTAGGCCCCCTATTTGCATAATTTGTTTGTCCTTACATGTTACTCTTTGTGCTTTTAAAATTGGGCTCTGAAAAACATGTTGGCTGTACAAAGGTAAATTCATGGTGACTCCAGTGCTTATTCAGTGTGACGTTGTTACTCGTACTGTACATTTGTATCTTTGTTAGATTGATGAAACCACGTGGCCCCGTTTTAATGGAAATGCTTACCACGGAATACTGTGCTTACTGCGCCCGGTAAAACATGTGATTTGATCGGCCATAAGCGCAAAACTCCGTGGTAAGCAGAGCCATGAAATTGGGCCTAGCTGGTGTTGAACTTGGCCATTGCTTTAGTAGCCCAAAGCATAAAGATAGTATGTAGGTACTCGTCTAATCACTCACGCATCACCTGTGTGCTCCTTTTGCAGTAACCATGGTAACACAGGCAATCTGACTCCAAAAAAGGCACACCCAAGGCTTATTGTGGGTGATGCCGTCATGTGATTGCTGGCCATATGACTTGCACATTTGTAGATTAAAACTTACCACATTTGTTCATCGTTATTCACTTTTTCCACAGTTAGACCGTAGAGAAAAACTTACTTACAGACATTAATGGTCAGCATTAAAACTTAATTTTGCTTAACATGTTTTTCCCCATCTATAGTTTTAGATTTATTCAATTATTCTTTTAAACTATACCTACTGAGTGTTTAAAGTTAAGTCCGATTTATACAACATGCGAATTATGAAACCGAAGGCTATTGCATCACAATTGGGCTAATAGAGCGTTCTGGTTGTTTGCGTCAAGTAGGAACCAGGCTTGACTTTCCATGATAATTGTCTGTTGACCCCTTGCACCAACGTCCTGTGTGGTTAATGCTCACCATTTTAGGAGTCAAATTGCACTTTAAAATTATGGTAAGCGTGTAAATGCAGCATAGCCTAAAAAGTGCACTACACTGTATAACACATGGGGACAAAACTTCCAAAATGGCGCACTCAAGATTATTGTGATGATAATGTCAGGTGAATTGGGTCAATACCATCTCCATTCCCTTTCCTCCCCACCCCCACCCCCCATCAGCCCTGCCCCCTAAATTGTTGCAACTAGCAAGCCATGAAAGACCAGGGCCCATTTTTTTTAGAGCTGCTCCAATGGCTGATTTTGTACTTACTGTGGGATTTACATTTCATAGCGCTGCAAACCGTAAGCACACGAAAAGGCATTCCGGTGCTTACTGTATAAAAATTAATGACGTATGCAAATCCATAGTGAACGTGCAAGCTGGTTAGCTGGCTGCCTATAATTTTCTTGCTAACCTGTGAAATACACATACGCTTAAGCAATTTTTTCTGCTGCTGTTAGCACGAAAGTTTGCTTACCGTTAAGCAGTGCTATGAAGTTGGGCCCTGTAATGTGAGACTGTAACGTAGTATGACTTGAGGCCATCCAGAGACTCTGGGATGAACTTATTCCTGCCTACATGTACCATAGACTCACCTGATCAAGTAAATCTGACATAAATCCACCAAGATTCTGTTTCATTTTGCACTGTGTTCTTGCAGTATAACCCCCCTCAGTGGAAGGAGGTGACGGCATCCCTGACTGCTGGGGCAGTGGCCGGAGCAACCGCCAAGACGACCATTGCACCTCTAGATAGAACAAAGATATTGTTCCAAAGTGAGTGTTCCCTTTTTGGGGTCTTGTCCACAGACATTAGGAGGCGGCGGAGAAATTTCAATTTGGGAAGAATCAGACATGCAACTGATCAGCTGGTTGCTTCTTTATTCTCTACATTTCTTTGAGATTGATTTTGTAGCACCTTATAAGGGTTTACAAGGTGTCGTGGCAAATTCGGCATCCAATGCCAGAAATACCAGGTCAAACCCCTTCTCGTAGTGATAAGTGTAACTGAGTTCATTTTGTGCATCTCACAACATGCAGGACCTATTAGTCAATATCTTTGTTCGGGGGTGCCAGTCAGAAGCCATGCAACCGTTAGCTGCCGTGTAGCCAGGGATCACACGCAAGCTTACGATACAACCTGGGAAGCGGCAGCCACGGGATCACCTTAAGGGGATGCGACTTTTTAATAATAAACATCAAGTAATAAACCACAAGGGAAACTGACTGAGTACATTTTTTAATAACTTCATAACGAACGCTACAGACCAAACACTCAATACAAAGGCAATGTGTCCCCTTAAGACATATTAGGAAAATGTCTCTAGTGCTACCAAAAGGCCATGTCACACTAGGCAATAAATTTACAGACAACCGAGAAGGAAATCTCCAAGAAGGAAATTCATTCATGTTTCAGTTTTGTCATTAATTTCATGGGGAAAGTGAGTAACAGCTAGAAGAATGTCTCTTGTGCTGCCAAAATGTTCCTTGTGCATACAGTGCAGTTGGTTGCCTCCAAGTTGCCTGAAATGACTACCCCTTGTGACAAGGCCTAAAAGTTTCTTTTTGCCTATAATGTATTTGGTTGCCTCCCAATGTGCCTGTTTAAAGGTAGGGCCATTGGTTTGTGTCAACGTCATGTTGAATACAGTGTCTATTTGCTGAGGATTAGCAAAAAACTTTCACGGTATTTTCAGAATGTCGAATCCATCCACGCTTAGTGAGGTGACAGTGGGTACCAACCACGTCTCTCGCCACAGCATCGGCGTACAGACACCAGCCCTCCGAAATCTGCAAAAAAACAATTCATGTATGAATTATTTCTCAGATTCAAATTAGTTTCGGGGTGAAAATATATCCACACCATATTACTACTACAAAGGGAATCCTTTTTCAAAATAGTTTATCAACAGCCGCAGCGCTTCTCACAAAGTAAGTTTTTAATGTCATTAATTTTGGAGTATTTACAAATCTATGACCCTACCTTTAAAATTGTCTTGTATGACATGGCCCTTATGGTTATTTCTAAAATAATGGCATCAACACAACTCACTGTTGTTTTCTGTTGCAGCATCTGATATGCAATTCAGTGCTCGAAGGGCTTTAATGGTAATCCAGCAAGTTTACCACAACGAGGGAATATTAGCATTATGGCGTGGAAACTCGGCTACGATGACGCGCATAATCCCTTACGCTGCAATCCAATATGCATCTCACGAACAGTATAAGATTTTGCTCAATCCGAGCAAAGCCCCGTAAGTATTGTTTTCATTCTCGGTGATGGTGACTTTCTTTCATTATCTGAACTGGAGATCAGCTAGTGTAGTAAATTTAAATATAGCTTTAAACATGTTAAACAATCAAGTTTTTTTCCTTTTCCGAAAAAGGCAATGTTAGTTAATGTTTCAGGATACCTGAATACCTGTAAGTTATGTAGACAAGGATCCACCTTTCATTTACCAAGTGGGCCCCATTTCATAGAGCTGCTTAAGCACAAGAAGTAGCTAAGCACAACAAAAATGCGGTTACCAGAATAAGGTTACCAGCCAAAATACCATTTTACATGTACCACCTGTGACTTGTATCCTGCTTATTTTTGCTTAGCAGGAAATGTTTAAGCAACATTCCATGCTTAAGCAGCTCTATGAAATTGGGCCTAAGGACAGAAGGAATAAGCAGGTCGCAAATCACTATTCACTACATTTTATTTGTTAGTGGTACCCAGATGGAGTTGCAGAAATTTTAACTCCCTTACTTTTTAGAGTACCTTAGAGTACCTAGGGACGTAGCAACAAAGTAAGTTCAATAATGCATTCATAGAGTCAAACAAATTCTTGCTCTGCCTTCTTGTTTTTTTTCCTGGGGTATTTTAAATGGTTGACAAAGCCTGAAGGGATGAGTTGGAAGAGCTCATGGATGATAAAAAGATTAAAAATGAATAGTAGCTAGACTTTAGTTGCTTTTGCATATATCAATTATTCATCTTTGACTATTTTAATCCCATTAAATCTCCTCAGCCCGAAGAAAAGGTCTCATGGTAGACCCATGAAGACCACACCCTTGTGACTTCAAGCTTAAGCAGACTAAGCAGTACTAAAATTGAGACATTCAATTTGAATGCCGTTCCATAGAACAGAGCCTGTTTTAAAATCCAAATTCTATTGAGACAACAAAACACAATTCTATGGCCCAGATTCTGAAAAGCAACGGGTCTAGTAGCTCAGAACATTCACTGAACCAGATATTTTTTTTCACAAGACCTAATTTTTATTTTTTATTTTTGTTTTATGTTTGCAGAGCTTTTGTAAAATGCAGGACTTGTTCAGTTTACTATACTAGCCAAGTGCACACAGTAACTGAACACTGGTCTGTGGTTCAGTGGGTGTTTGCAGCCAAATATTTTTTACAACAAATCGCTAATATTCTAAGCGTTTGTTGAACTAAACAAAAATTAAGGGTGGTTGGGTTGGCAGTTTGTACCTTTCCTCGCCTTCCACCTCTAGGACCCCAATTTGAATCCCGCTGGGGGCACCACGTGGATTGGGTTTTCAGCCCCTACCTTATTATGTAGGTTCCCCCTGGAATAATTCTCTGGAGTTTTCCTCCCACATCTAAATCTGAAACTTCCTTCCTTGTCTTCTCTCCTTGTGGTTCTTGGCTAGTATAGTGATTACGTTCATTTTCCTGAGAATCCTAGGCCTCACCACCAGAATTAATAAATAAAATTTGTAAATAGATACATTTATTGGATCTGGGATGAATAGTCTAGGAAGTAAAATCTCTTTCAGCTAAGCCTTAGTTTCAGTTCCCCTTTTGTACATGTAAGCCGTCTTTTTAATGCATTAAATAATGTCAGGAGTTTATTCAGTTTTGGCCTTCACGCACCTACGTTTTAGTCACAATATCTCTACTTCTTTTTCCAGCAAATATATTTATTCTGTTTTAAAATTGTAAAAATTGCATTGTGGATGAAGATTATTATGTTGGGGTGGTTTGATTGATGTGTGATAAGCATTGTGTACTTTTGGAGTCCTTCCGGGGAAAACAATCAAAAAGCTACATGGGTTGGATTCGAACCCACAATCCCAACATTTTGGCATACATGTAGGTTGCATTTTTAACCACTAGACCACTGTGCCCGGGGATGAGAGGCCAGTTCGAATCATGTGATTAGCTGTGGGTACCGAAAAACAATTTAATTAACGTAGACATTGCATCAAGGATCAGGTCGGCCTAACTTAGTAAATTCAATACAGTTTGGGCCCAGTTTAGAGTGAAACTCACAAAGTAATGTTATTTTTTGTTTCATTTTGGTCAACTAGGAGTTTAGAGCCATTTCCGAGGTTCCTCGCTGGATCATTGGCTGGAGTAACGGCGTCTACACTCACGTATCCACTAGATTTCATCAGGGCTCGTATGGCTGTTACTAACAAAAAAAGGTCTGTCACTAATACTTACTCATTGATCAATTAACCCCTTGCACCATATTAGTATTTATAAGTATTATTATTATATGTTTCTGGGAATGAAACCAAGGATGCCTCGTAAGTGAACTCAATCACTGTAGCTGGCAAGCCTGAGGAAACCTGTAAACAAGGGTGCTTGCTATGTGAACCAGAAACACAGGGGTTAATCCCTACTCCATGATAAGTGTTCTGGGTTCTTTGACGTGCACTACCTCTTATAGTACACAGGAACTATGTCTTAATGGCCCATCCAAAGGACAAAGCATTTATGGTAAGGTTATCTTGCTCAAGGACGCAAGTGCCAAGACAGGGACTTGAACCCACATTCTGTTGATCAGAAACACCAGAGCTTAAGTCTGGTGCCCCTAATCGCTAGGCCACGGCACAACACAATGTTCGCCATTTCAGGAGATAATAGTAAGTGTGTAAATGCTGCATCGCCTAAAATGGGCACTAAGCTGTATCACACAAAGGGACAATGGCTGCCAAAATGTAATGTGAATTTGGTCAATACCCACATTCCCTCCCACCCCGGAATTTAAAGTCGCTGACAGAGCCTAAGGCACAGATGAGGGTGAAGTCCTGATTTCTAAAAGACCAACCTGTATGTCAGCTTCTGAATTCTGTTACCATTTTTGAAATTAAGCTGTCTTATACCAGATGCTATACCATTTCTGTTGACTTTCTATTTCACGCATGTTTTTTTTTTAAAACACAATGAAAGAGATTTCAGTGTCATGAATTGTGAATACATTTTTGCACAGTCACAAGACCATGGGGGGCATCATCATTAAGACCTTAAGGACGAACGGTTTTGCAAGTTTCTATCGAGGCTACCTACCCACGGTGCTGGGAGTCATCCCATATGGTGGAATCAGCTTCTTCATCTTTGAAACTTTGAAGAAAAAACATCGAGGTACGTCAACAAATTTTCAGATTTTGAGTTTAAACTTGAGATCATTAAACGCAGGCATTTAAGCCTTTGTTTTTTAAAAATCCTTTATACCCAAGTTTTGTGAGGATTTTTTTTTCTTTTTGGGGCTTGTGGGTTTTAATGTTTTGTTTTTATTTACTGGTTGAGGGATTGCTTTGAAGCAGCAAATGTGTACAGCCCCTTAAGATGGCGTGAATTAACCAGAAGTTGAAGAAAATCATAGCTTGTATCATTTCTAAATCTTTAGAAATGTATATTTTTGTTAATTAAAAGTAGTTAAGAGAAGCTCCTCGGACTCTGTAATCCCAGTGGTTTTCAAAAGGTGGAAATGCCGTAATTTCAACTTACCCAAGATCTGGATCCAAGTTTCAGACTTTTTTGTCAGCAATGACTTTCACCCCTGTAAGTGATGGTTAACTGTGGATGAACGTCACAGTTATCCAGTAAATTTCTTCCTAGAGAATTTCAGTACACTACCACGATTCAGGCGTGTGATTTCTCAGGGTTTTTCCTGATTTCAGGATCTTCTGAAAATCTCCCTGAGCCTTCTAAATTGTCTTGAAAGAAGTAAATTAGCCATCAAAGGGAGAAAGAAAACAGTCCACATTGCGTCCAAACGAGTAGTTTCCTATGTAGCATCAGTGCAGAGTTTGTAAATCTCCTGAATTGCAACATCTGGGAGGTTCCGGTCTTAAATAAGGGGGACCCAGACTCGCGAGCCATTTTTCATGAATTTCTCACATTCCTCCAATCCCATTATTGGTGATAATTACCCACAAAATGAACAGAGGGTTTTTTTTCTCTCTCTGGTATGCGAATCCCAAAATTCTTCAGTACACCTCCCTGGTGATGTGTATTACACTGCAATGGCGTAGACAGGACTTTTTCTGTTGGGTGGGGGGGGGGGCATTGCTTTTAAGCGAGGAGGCCCGGGGGAATGGGTTTGTCAGTATCCGGGGGTCATGCTTTTATTTTGGATGGGGGGCACTGCAGGGGACCTCCTTCCTCTTATGATGTTCTTTGCATTTTGTGGCCGCTGTAGCAATTGCGATCGTGATTGCATTAGATTATACAGAGACGCATTTTCCTCTTTTTTTCCCTTTTCTTAGTTTTTTCTTTTTTTGTGGTCACTATCACAATTTTTTTTTGTGGGGGGGGGGGAGAGCACCTGGGGGGCACTGGAAATTGTTGGGGGGGGCCTTGCCCCCCAGGCCCTCCGTGGCTAGGCTGCTGTTCCTGTGGCCCAGGGATGTGATTTCTCCGTCTTTAACCGGAATTCTGGGTTTTTTTTGCCCTAAAAAAAAATAATAATCCGGGTTTTTTTGCCCTAAAAAAAAATAATAATAATCCGGGTTTTTTTGCCCCCCCCCCAAAAATATAAATAAATAAAAAAAATTATTATTTTTTTTTTTTTAAGATCAAATTCATTAAAAAAATGAAGATAAAACCATATAATAACGCCCAGATTGCAGAGTAGGGCTTTTAAAACCAAAGATAAATGTTAATATTGGGCTTCATGCACGCAAGTTTTCGAGCTCGCATGCTTTCGCTCTTTGCGCTCAGAGTTCAGGTTTTTTTCTCAACAGCCTATCACATCCCTGCGTGGCCTTATTATGCATGGCTTTATAAATGACCCATTAACACTATATTTTCCATCCCCTTGACAGAGCTGACCGGTCACCCCCACCCTAAACCTCTTCAGAATATGGCTTTTGGCGCCGTAGCAGGTCTTGTCGGCCAGTCTGCATCATATCCCCTCGACGTCGTCCGAAGGCGGATGCAGACCGCCGGAATAACCAAATATTCGTACGACACAGTCATCAACACGGCCAAGGATATTTACCACGAGGGCGGTGTTGTCAAGGGATTATACAAAGGACTGAGTATGAACTGGATAAAAGGTCCAATCGCCGTGGGGATAAGCTTTACGACCTATGACCTGGCCCATCGATTCATACAACAGAGAGTTCTACATGAGGACGTATGATGAAGCAATCGACACCTGCCAGATCTGTATATTTTCATACAGACAAGCTGGTTTACGCTCAGGGTTCCTTATTTTGTATACTCAATTATTCGAACATTGCAGTGTGTGCGCTCTCTTAAGATTGCATGCAAGTTTCTCAAAAAATTTGTTTGATTTTTTATATATATCAGCAGTTAGGTTGTTTTTCCATCCCAGAATTTGAAAACTTGCACTGAAGCGAGAGCAGTGACAATGAGGCTGCGGAAGGAAAGTGTGCATCATCTGTTTTTACACAGAAGATGAAACCAGAAACTAGGGGCATCCGTAGCGAGGGTGATTCCTGTTTGTTTGTTTTTTTGAGAGGGTATTAATTGTGTTGACTTTTGAAGTGATACACCATTCATGTTTCTCATGTCAAAACAAAGAACATTTTTATTGTACTGTTTTGCTCAGCAAGTTCTGCTTGAAGCATTGTATGGTATTTATGCTTCTCCGTTACCATAGTTTGACCACTATTAAAAACAAATCAAAGTCCTCTTTTTTTTTTTTTTTTTAAACACGCACAAGTGATAACTTCAAAGGTTTTTAAAAAACATTTGTTATTAAGTTATAAACCATAAGAGAAACTGACTGGGTAAATTTTAAGTAATTTGGGGATGAACAAAGAAAAATTGACTAGAGCTCTACCAGCTGTGCCAACGGTTGTACTGCTTCTAACTGGCACCCCGAAGAAAAATATTGGAGACCAGCAACATAGGGCTAGATAGCTCAGTTGGTAGAGCGCCGGTACGTTAATCCGGAGGTCGTTGGTTTAATTCCAGCTCTAGTAATTTTTTCTTTGTTCAACCCAAAAATGTTTTTAAAGCAAACTAATCACTTTATATTGTGTACAAATATATGGCAGATGATTCATAATATGTCTTGTGTGTGTAAAGATGGGTATGCTACATCGGACTGGCGGTTTTTATTTTAAAAAATTTCACGAGAGCGGGAAAATTGTTTGAAAGAAAGGCTTTTGAACAAAGGAATCTCTTCCCAACTGCCTATTATTAGACCAGTCAGAATAGGGTTCAGCATGACAAACAAAATTGGAACCTGCCAGTTTTAACAAAATTGGGTTCTGCCAATGTTAACAGAATTGGATTCTGCCAATTTAAACGTAATTGGATTCTGCCAACTTTAATGTAACTGGGCTCTGCCAATTTTTTTTACAAAATCGGGTTTTGCCAATTTTAACAAAATTGGGTTCTGCTAATTTTAACAAAATTGGTGTCTGCTAATTTGATGTGCTCTTGAAGCTGTCATGTTGCCTGAGACACTTTCATCTTTAGAGGTTGATGACAGCTTGTGTGAAAGTAAAACAAAAACTAACCCCCAAAAAACCCCAGCAATATGTGTAACCTAACACTGCAAAACCTTGTCTTCTTGAATATAAAGCTAATATTGTGAATTTGTGATAGGTTACAGGAGATGAGCTGAAAATCTCTGGAAGGGTTGCTGTCAGTGGTGATCCTAGGGTGGGGTGGGGGTGGGGGAGACATGTAAGCACTCCTCCTCCTTCAGCAGAATCAATAAACCTGCTTATCTGATCATTTATCGTGGCCTTGACCCATGGCAAATGACTCCCAGCCCCGCCTGGAAAATAATAATCAGGTTCCTCCCCAGGTATTCACTCTGCACTTTGCATATACGGGGTCAATGTTTTAAGAGATGCACAAATACCCCCCCCCCCCAAGTTATAGGTTATGGGGGGGGCTGAGTTTTTAATATTCCTGGAATGATTGCTGTCAGTGGTGATCCAGGGCTGTGTGTGGGGGTGGGGGTGGGGGTGGGGGTTATGCAAGCACTCCCACAGTCCCACTCCAACCAGGGAAGGGGGAATATAAAATATTGAAATGCCGCTATTTTCATTGGAAGTGTTTTGTTTGGGGGAAAAAATGACAAGATTTGAGGTCGGGCGTTCTGAAGTTTAAACACAAAACAACCAATGCATGGGCCTACATCTTTTCATCAAATAAAATATGCCCTCTTTATACACATGAAGCCATCGTCCAGTCATACCATGTAACATCCAGTTAGTAATGTACTCCATCCATTTATTTAAAGGGGCTGTGGTCGTCATGATCAAAGCAGGCTTGGAAAGCAGGAATTGTGAACTCTTACCCAGTTATAGCGCGCGTGCACGCTCTCCCATAGATATGGTACTGGTGGAGGGCGCACACATGCAGTTGCTCAGGTGAGATTGAGAGTTCACAGTCCCCTGGACAGCCAGGCCTGCTTTGATCATGACGACACGGACCCTTTAAGTGTTGTGGCCATGAATTTAAATCAAATAAAAGTATAATTAAGAGTCGTAATAAAAATGATTAAATCTGTTTACTGTATAGCTTTATAGTGTCAATTTTGAAATCATTACAAAATACAAAACTGTGTTGATTGCGTCACTTTGGAGTCTTTTCCACTCGAGTAGAGAAAAATAAATATAAATTTACGTTCAAAGGTACGGACTCCATACGAACGTTGTAGCAACAGATCCTTCTCGTTTTGTAAACTGCACATCACGTGTACCCTGGCCCAATTTCATAGAGTTGCTTAAGCAGAAAATATAGCTTTAACAATTTCTGCTTAGCAAAAATGATCAGGATACCAGTCACAGATGGTACAGGTGGTATAGTATTTTGTCTGGTAACCCTATAGACCATGCAAGTCTCGCGCGTATTCGAACGTTTTGGGGACCACTGTGGTCCCACGTACATTGCTTTAACGCGTGAAAGAAACAAACTCACGCGCTTTAACGGATCCCAAATATTCGAATACGCGCGAGACTTGCACAGTCTATTCTGGTGAGTATAATCTTGTGTTTAGGTATTTTTTGTGCTGAAGCAGCTCTAGGAAATTACGCCGTGGTGTGCTAAATGATGGAACAATGCGCCCTTTTGCACCAACGTCAAACTTTACGACTTGCCATTTTTGGAGTCTACAAGTGAGTGAACTCTGTGCTGCCGAAGATGCACGCACTACACTGTTTAACACATCGGGGACATTGAATCAAGCAATGGTGCATCAAAGGTGATGACGCCACGAAATCTTTCTATTTATAGCTTTTAGAAAAAAATATAATACTACATAATTTTCCAGACAACATTGGTAATTTTCAAAGCCTGGTATAATATATGCACTTAAAGTCAGGGGTATACTTTTGGTAATTGTCAAATGCCAGTATCCTCACTTGGTGTATCCCAACATATGCATACAATAACAAACCTGTGAAATAATTGGGCTCAAGTGATCATCAAAGTTGCGAGAAAATAATGACAGAAAGCAACACACCTTGTTACATAAAATATCTGGGGGGTTTTTCAGATGCGTGAAAAGGGCTTCATGACTGAAGCCTTTTCTCAGATTCAAATTTTTGGATGAAAATTGTCTTTCTCTAAAACTACACTACTTTAAAGGGGGTTGTTTCTAACAATGTTGTATAATATCAACAACTGTCCAGTGCTCTTTACAAAGTAGGTTTTTTAGTCATGACCAATGTGGAGTAATTACAAAAAGTACCTGCCTTTAGTGTGACCCAATTGTGCACAAAACGTTTGAAAGTTTAAGTGCAATCTGTCATCTGAGTCACAAGAAAACAGTGAGAGAAATAAAACTGGTATGTTTTCTCCGTGTTCAAATACTGGGTTCTGGTGTCTCGCAAAATCAAAACAAAGGTCTTACTAATGTCTTACATACTATACACAACAATGCACGCACAAATGTGTGAGTTATGTGCAGATCTGTTGATACTTATAATTCCAATCTTAATACTATAATGTTGTTCACACCTTTTAACAAAAGCAGTGGTTTATTTCCCTGCCTTTTCACATATGTGGATCCTGGTTCGAATCCCACCTCTGACCCGGAGCCTTGCATGTGGGTTGGGTTTTCAGTCCCTACCTGATGGCCTGGTTTTTCACACATTTTTAGGTTTTCCTCCCAAAACTGAACAATTTCTTCCCATTGCCTATTCATTCTTTTATTTGCTCTTATAGTGCTGTTGGATGTGTAGTAAAAAGATGCATAAACAAACACATAAATTAATACGTAAATACTGTTTTTAAAAATGGATATTGTTTTATCCACATGGTCTAATTCCTTACCCGTCCAGGGGCCACATGGTCCAATTCCTTCCGTCTAGGGCTCGTAAAAAGAGTTGTCCCCAATGATATCATCGGGTGAGCTATTATAATATGACAACCAAAACAAACATGTTTCTGTGAAATCTGTGCCATAGAAAGGTAATCTAGATGACGTGGTGATTTCATATTCACTACCTTATGGAGACCGAGAACAAAACAGAAAAGGGAAAGCAAAAGGTCTCCATAGGGAAATTCTAAAGACTGCTCCACAAGGAGTTTAGTGTACAAAGTCTATGAGAGGTTCTTAACTACTACAGGGACAAAGGAAAGAACAAACGATGTCTCCACAGGGATGCAAAATAGAATGATACTGTGATGTTGAGGAGAAATTTCAGACTTTAATCTGAATTCAGACTTTTGGTCAGTGGGGATGTGGGTGGGATCATGTGTTTATTTTGGAAGGGGGACGCTGCAGGGGGCCACCATCCTCATTATGTTCATGGCATTTTGTGGCTACGGTGGCGATCCCGATTGCAATCGTTTACTACATGTTGATTATACAAACACGCATTCGTGACTTTTCTCTCTCTCTCTCTCTCCTTTTGCCGTTTCTTTTTGTGAGCACTATCGCAATTTTTTTTCGTGATGGGGGGACCTGGGGGGCCGGGGGGGGGGGGGGCACTGGAAAATTTGGGGGTTTTGGCCCCCCCCCCCCGGCTACGCCGCTGAAATAAACATGTTTTCTTTCTTCGAAGTTTGAAATTTAAACGGTAATTAATGAGACTTAAGAGGGATTCACGAACAGTAGTGGGCCTAAATGCAGATCTTTTCAAGAGCTGCGTAGTATGGCGCCGTGCGGTGTGTCAGTTTGACTATCAGAGAGTATAGCCTTAGGCCTAATAAAGAAAAAAAAAAAAACCGTTCGGCCTATTGACCCAATTTACTTGACGTCATCAAGTTCGTCACAATATTTTGGTCGTGCCATGTTTGGGGTCGTTGTCCCTAAGTGTTGTACAATGTAGTGCGAATTTGAGGCTGCGGGCGTTTTAAATGCTGGATGTCGAGGGTGGTACATTCGCCACGTCTGGACAGCGTGCAAGTCACATAATTATGTGACGTCGAACTTGACTCTTGTGATGAAGTGTGATGAGCGGTCTCTCTCAAAGTTTAATTCAGCACTGTTGCAAAAGACCCCTTGCATTGTCCACAATCGCTGAGGTTGCAGTGGAAACGTGGACACGTGCACGCGTGTACGCGCTGTGCACAGCTCTCAGCCAATGATGGGTCTTTATTAGTGACCTAAGTGAGGGCGCTATTTGGCTTGTGACATCATATGCAAGGGGTCTGTGGCGTTATTATTCAGTTTTATCTTGAATTCCCTGGGAAGGAACTATTTGTGCTGAATATACGGAGTCTCTACTCCGCACACAAAGAATAATTTGTAGGTCTCACAAGCTGTATTTGAATAACGCATACATTATTCATTAATGGGCCGAAATTAAAAGGACTCAGTGCACTCACGATTTGATGAAAGGATATCACGCAGGCCTCGTGTCATTCAGTCTCTTCCGATTGGATGGTGCTCGTGGTACGGTTTAACACGTAAAGCTAACCGTCGAAACGAAAGAACACTAGGCCTACTACAACTGGAGACGATTTGTATACCGGAATTTTAAAACCCCAAGTTTTTGCAAAACATGTGAAAAGCAAGTCCAACAGTTTAAAATTCTTCTAAAATGTTTAAAAGCATACGGAAGAAGTTCTCTTGGCTATTTAAATAATTATCGTTTTGTATTAGGCAAACTGCGTAAAGTGGGCGTCGTTTATGATGTAATTACATACACAGCTGACAATAGGACAGTTGATTCAAATTTATTCAAGAACCTATTTTGCGCTTCCACTTGAAATGATAACTGTATAGGACTGTAAAGGGATGATGGAACAATACGCACAGCGAAGCTTACAAGGGATTGAGGGCTACGAATAATTTGGTCAGTCACTGCATATTTCACACAACACACTTCATGGTCTGTGGGTACGCACTGCTCTTGCATATCGCGGTTCCACGTTCAAGAGTAAACATGGCAAGTATTTACACTACTATTTCGTTACATTTTCAGACACAAGCCTGAGCTAATGCATGTCCTGTTTTCTCCATCTGTTCGTTGTATTCGATTTCAGACAAAGTGATGGTGTGTTCGTTTTCAATTTCCCAGCTGTATCATCATAGATATCGCAAGACTTTGGGAAGCTCCTTTCTGCGCGATTATTTGCCCTCACGGCAACAATAATCGCACATATTTTTTGTTACACGCATATTTCTTTAACTGACATTTTCTGCAACAAGTGGATAACAGTTTGTATGTAAACCGGTCATGTAACGCTCTTGTGGCGTCATCGAGATTGCATGATACTGTTAGTAAGTACATGGAGGCAGATTTAATTCTACCTCCATGGTAAGTACATCATGTTTTACTGCGAGGACAAGTAATTATCACCCGATCTAGTGTACTATTTGGACTTTGGGTAATTTTGTTAAGTAACACGGTGAAACTGGTAAATTAAACACACGAGCAGGGGTCCATTGCTCACTGTGTTAATATTATATACTTTTTGTGGATGCATGGACGATGCTAATTTGCGGTGTATCTTCGGGCATACTTAATATTTTTTAGTGTTATTTTTGTTGCCACAATATTAATGTAGGCCCATTATTTGATTTAAAACCTGATGTCCCTCTCCATGGGGGCAGTAATTCAACTAATTACACGAGATGTTTATGGAAACACCAAAACATACACAATTATTCGATTGGGGTTGAACAAAGAAAAATTTACTAGAGCAGGATTTGAACCAGCGAACTTCGACTTAACGTGCCGTGGCGCTCTACCAACTGAACTATAGCATATGTTGGCGGTCTTGGGGGGCTGCCAACATACGGCTACATAGCTCAATCGGTAGAGCGCCGGCACGTTAAACCGGAGGTCGTTGGTTCAAATCCCGCTCTATGGTCAATTTTTCTCTGTTCAACCCCCAAAACATTTACCCATTCAGTTTACCATGTAAATCAGGAGTTTTCAACATTTTTGAGGATGTTAGCGATGCAGACGTATAACTTGAAACCTAAAAAAAAAAAAATGATTTTTTTTTCTTTCTTCTTTCTATGTTGATGTAAATTTGTCCGCAAGGCCTTTGATGGGACATGTGATTTATATTTGTTTGCGCAAGGAGACTGGTGTATGCATCTACTTAATTTATACATTTGTCAGAAAAAAACCAGAAAACTGTAACTTAATTTAAAGGCAATTAAAATGTAAATCGAATGCAAGAAAAGTGCGGGGGGAAATACAGCTGATTAGACTCGAGCTAGCCTAGAATTAAAATTGTGACCAAGCTGTCCAGGGCTCGATTTTACAAAGCACTAAGATTCATCTTAAGATGAGTTGTCATTATCACCATAATAATCACCGGGGTATTTCGATTTTATTTATTTATTATTCATTCCCCCCTTTTTTCATGCAAATATCTTTAATTTGTGTGCGTCATCAACTAGAACAACCTTTCTTTAGTTAATAATTGTTCCAGTTCAGACTGTCTTTACTTGAATGGACATAGGATTGGGGCCACTCGCCAAAGGCCTAGCGAAAGCGTTTGTATAATTATAGGAGTACATGTATACGGATTTAAAGTTTATTTTGCCGAATATAAAATAGTAGAACTCTTCGGTTGGAGTTATTTTTTATATATGTTTAATCCAAAATAATAGCTTTTACCACGCATCAAGACACAGTTATCACACAGTTAGAAGTATTTGTTGGCATTGTAACGCACCCCTCCCCTACCCCCCCCCCCCCCCCACCCCGAGGAAAAGCATTGACTGGGAAAACAGCCTAAAAGTTCCCAGGTCAGAATTGATCCGGATTTTCAGTTCCCAGCTGGGAGGGGGTGACCCATACCCAGGTCAGGCTCACCCAGAAAGTGGTTTAAAAATGGGATTTTTAAATCGGACGCTGTGTCAGTTTGACCAATTTCTGTGTCATTTTGACACAGCTACGGGTCATACTGACCCAGAAATGAGTCAGACCTCACTTTGTTAATCATGCCGCCCTCTACCAATCTGCTGTAACTTAATTTCTGTTAACTAGCCAAGTATCTTGTTTGTAAAGGTATTTCAAGATTTGGTCTTTGGAAAATGCCTCCATATTTGACTCTGCTTCATTTGGGTCTCAAATTTTTCTAGGAGTTCTTCATACATCTTTATTCAAATGATCTTCTCTATATAATTACTTGTATGTGAATTTTGCAAATTATGGAAATAAATGTTGAGTTGAATTCATTGAACAACACAATGTTGTTGTTTGTTTGTTTGTGTTGTTGTTGTTGTTGTTGTTGTTGTTGTTGTTGTTGTTGTTGTTGTTGTTGTTGCTGCTGCTGCTGCTGCTGTCGTTGTTGTTGTTGTTGGGTTTTTTTTAAATAAATGTTTTGATGTATTTACCAAGTCGCTTTAATTCATGCTTTTCCTTGATTCGCCTTTGCTGTTTGTATATAAACTTACATATTTGTTATTTATGGCTATATACAACATTGTCCTTATTCTAGAGTAACTACACCGTGACCGTTTCTCCGTTCGTTCGAGCATTGGATATCACCATCATAATTGCTGGTTTCCTAGGTAACGCATTGGTTTGCGCAGTATTTTTCTCCAAATACAACGCTTTCCACGGCACAACCAACAAGCTCATTCTCCACCAATCCATAATCGATCTCAGTGCAGTCATCATATTTCTCGTCGCCAGAATCATTGTTCACCCCGATGTTCAGGAGATCCCCACCGGCTTCATCTCGGGACAGCTCTTCTGCAAGTTATGGTACAACGACTTCATCGTGTGGGGCGTCTTCTACGCATCCACGTTCAATCTTGTCCTGATAGCCTTCGAGCGGTACGCAGCATCCTGCCAAATCATCTGGTACCGTAACTTTCGCCTGAGAGGAATCGCCAAGTTAGGCTTCCTCGTCCCATGGATCTTGGGGTTCGGCTCGCAGTTGTACATTGTGATTATAACCAACTACACAGATGGGGTGTGTTTGCTAATCTGGCCAGCCGAAGCTATCCAACAGGTCGTCGGCGTCATCGTGTTCTCATTTGAGTTCTTATTTCCCATCATTACGATGACTTGGTGCTACTCCAAGGTGATAATCCTCTTGCGGAAGAGAGAGAGGGCAAATCGGATGTTTCTTCAGCAAGACAACATCTTCAAGCGCAGCAAGAATGTCGTGACTACCCTGGTGACGATCACCATCGCTTACGTAGTCTGCTGGATGCCAGCGGAGATGCAGTATTTTATCTTCAACCTGGGGTTTCATGCGCATTACGGCGGTAATGTCTACTACATCTTCACTGTCCTGACCACACTGAACTTGGTGGTAAACCCCTGCATCTACACATGTAAATACAAACAATTCCAGAAGATTTTAAGGAATCTGGTCTGCCGGCTAAAGTGGGGCAGAAACGAAGTGGGTGACATTCATCCACGCCTTCAGATGAGGCATTTACCTTAGGACACGTCAAAGACAATCCAAGACAATCTTAAAGAACAATTAAAATCTACACAGAAGAGTAGATTATACACATGGTGTGACCGCAAACTGAATAAATATCAAAGATTGATAATCATGTTTTGTTTAAGTCCAAAATGTAAAGTGTGGAGGTGGTGGTTTTGCAGGGGGAGGGCATGCCAGTGAATGAAATAAACCCAACTGGCTTGTCGGTTGTTTTCGGCTGGGAGGAGGCACTTGTTTTTACACATTACACGCACATTACACGTGCGCACGTGTGTAAACACCGGCAATCGTGAACCCTCCTTTGTTCAACCCTTTGTGGTAGCAACCGTGGACCACAATGTTTTCCTTTGTGATAGCAACCGTAGCCTATTGTCCCTTTTGTTATAGGTCCCCGGTTTGAATGTATATACCTACCTACACCCACCCTTATGGCAGTTACAGGTTTTTCCCCCTTTTCTAAAGGTATCCTCTGTGGGGTATCACTAGAGCAGAGAAAACCTTGTGGGGTAACATTTTTATATGAGCAAGTTCGGGTGGGTGACTAGAGTGACTAGACTTACAAGAAACCATAGAGCACAGGGAGATTGACTAGATCGACCTTGCACTGGACCAAGGTCGATCTAGTCCATTCGAGAGCTACGTCACACACTGCCACACTGTTACTGGTTAGTCTAGTCACTCTAGTCGCCCACCCGAACTTGCCCTATTGTGTAAAGCACCCCGTAAGTTGGCGCGTGTGAGGGCACAAGAGTGCGTTAACACCTATGATCTGGAGGCTCGTTTTATCCCTCTTGTTGTACTTGTTTGCAATAGCTTAATGGGAAGTGATGTATTACGACAAGTTTATGAGTTTAGGTAAGTTTAATATTTGTTGACCTGCCCTCTACGGGTATACGGAGCCCCTAAAGGGACAGGTAAAATACAAGTTGAAATAATAAAAATATATTTCGAGGATTTTTATTTTCATTTATTAAATTATTTTTATTTCATTTTTATCTGTCCCTTTAGGGGCTCCGTATACGACCATTTTCGCTAAAAAATAATCAACACGCTTGGTCTTGTGATTGCCATTTTTGTTTTCATTTGATAGAACGTGTTTTTATTATTCAATGCTGATACAGTATATGGGGATCTAAATGGTTAAAAAATAACATCTTTTAGGCCTGTAAATGACAGCACTGCAAACCTAAAACACTTGCTACGGTATTACTTAAAATAAACCCACACGCATACACCACTGTACTGTTTCCAATCTTTGATAATTTAGCTTGTGATTTTTAAAGAATGAACATAATGCCTTTCCATTGGTCTGCATGCAACATGAGATAGAAGAGCCTCAAGACTAAATAAAACAAATTCCAACGCATCAAGCCATTCGTCGGGCGAAGACGTTATTGAGTGTAGCATTGCGATTAGTCTAATATGGACTAATTATGGCGCAACAGGCGACGGCACGATGCTACGAACGACTTGACATGGCCGGCGACGCGACGGACGACGGCAAGACGCGATGGATGATGGAAGCCCCAACCACTTTGAGAATCAATTGACAGGCGACGCAATGGGCGACGGCATGACGCGACGGGTGACGGCACGACGCAGCGGGACGACGTGACGCACATTAAGAACACTTTACAAATCACCCCCGCAGATTGGCCGAATCTACGGTATCTGTGTGTCCACCATACGGTAAATTAACATAGACTTTGTTTTTTAGACTGAAGGAAATTGATACAAAAGAGGGCGCTATAAGCAGAATCTCTTGCCACACCAGCAGCAACAGGAACCGGTAAGTATGGTGGCCCTGAAGGGACATCAAACAAATATATTTACGTGAATATTTATGTAAATATCTACGGCTTTTGCCCAAATTCGCAAATATTCACGTATTTATTCTCGTAAAAATTTGCAATTGAGGCCAAAATCGTGAATATTTACGTAAATATTTGCGATTTGTACCCCCATTCGCAAATATTTACGTAAATATTTACGTAAATATTCACGATTTGTGCCCAAGTCGCAAACCCAGTCATCCGTGAATATTTGGTTTCTTTCCAGCTAGCCGCGCACTGGGCCGAAATTTCCAGCCGCGTATTCAGGACAATTATAATCCATGCAGTTCAAGGAGGTAATATATCTGTATCCCCTTCTCAAATTATTTGAACGATTTAAAAAAAAAGAAGCTTTCTTTGTCGGTATAATTTGTTCACTAAGCATACTTGAAGGTAGAATAAGATTATTCGGCTGATCAATTAGTGAGTAATTAAACACCACAATTAAGACCTCATCATCCAGCACAACTGTTGAAAAAATTGCGCTTACCCGAAATTAAGTACATGTACACCCTTCACGTTGTTTAAAAGATGATTTTTTTTAAAATTCCATACTGATAGACCATACCACTGATGGGCACACATAATTTCGGAGTCGGTGAACTCGGATCATTAAGTAATAAATAAATAACTGCTAAAACACACGCAATGTTCTATCATACGTTATCGAATGCTTTGGTCAATTTCATGCCTAAACCGCTATTGGTGATCCAAATTAGCCAACTCCCAAATTAAGTGTAACCAGCGGTATGGTCTGTCAGATTATAGGATACAATTTTACTTTTATGCTAGGTAAAGGGTACTTACATCGGCGTGAATGCTATGGTCAGTTTTTTCACTATTTTACCTTAACCGTTTGAATATTTGACAGAAAATGCCTTGTGTTCTTGTGGCTAATTAGGTAATAATTAGTGATTAGAAGAGCCACCTTCAAAATCAAGTGTGGCAAGTGATATGGTTTATCAGACTATGGAATAAAAATGTCTTCTTTTTTGCAACATAAGGGTTATACATTTACTTTCGGGTGAATGCACAAGTTTTTCAACAGTTGTCTATTATGGTCTGGATGATCGGCTAAATACTCACCAAATGGTCAGCCAAATAATTTTATTCTACCTTTAAGTTTGTTCAGTGATTTTATAGAAAGAGTTTTTTTTAAATCGCTCAAACTTAAAGAAGGGGAAACAGAATTGGTATCGCCTTGAACTGCATGGATTCTCATTGTCCCGAATACGCGGTTGGCCGGCCACGGAATCCGCAGATAGAAATTTCGGCCGAATATGCGGCTAGCTGGAAAGAAACCAAATATTCACGGATGACTGGGTTTGCGATTGGGGCCCAAATCGCAAATATACACGTAAATATTCACGTCAATATTTGAGATTGAGGGACAAATCGTGAATATTCACGTAAATGTTTATGTGAATATTTACGTTTTTGCCCCGATTCGCAAATATTCACGTCAATATTTATATAAAAATTTGTGATTTGGGGCACAAATCGTCAATATTTACGTAAATATTCACGATATGGCCCTCAGCCTCAAACTTTTACGTGAATATTTACGTGAATATTTGCGAATCGGGGCAAAAAACGCGAATATTTACGCAAATATTCACGTAATATATATGTTTGATGTCCCTTCAGGGCCACCATAGGGTAAGACCTCTCTCTCGTTCACGACGTCACAGCTGATCAAGGCCTAATTATTACTGCAATATTAAAGTAGAAAGGGTTTACCTATTACCGCGGTACTTTTTCGATCAGAATAAAACATGTTCACCAACCTTTGTATTTGTCAGCAAAAGGGTCTGATTGGATGCTTTTTCCAAACTAGATTTTACTTTGTTCTGAAAAGAAATAGGTTTTTTTCTTTCATGCCATTAAATTTTTGAACTACAGTGAATTGTATCTGTGCGAAAATTCGGTTCGAGTTTGTTTCACTATATTTTTTATTAAAATTTATATAACAACTTAAAATTTTTTTTATACGATTTGTCAAAAAACGTGTGCATACCATAATAGCTGTTCAAATTTGCACATAATAACTCAATAAAATTAAGACTGTATGAGTGTCAACTTATACTTGTGACTCGATTTGTGAGTTTAGTGGTGCAAACCAAAGAAAACTATTAAATTAAACTGTATTAATGCAAGATAAACACAAGTAATGACCTAAAACCTGAATTGTTATTTTAAAAAAATACTCAATTAAACCAAAGGATAAGACCAACAGAAGGTTGGAACAAAGCACAGTCTACAAATTTACATAAATCTAAACAGCGCTCCAAAACCTCGTATAGATAAAAACAGATTATACAAGTAACTAAAATGACATTGAAGAAACCCCTTACCCACCCTTTTTTCGATGCCCACAACCAAATTAAGTATATAAAAACGTGGCAAAATCTGGAAAAAAACCTTAATAACAAATTTTCGTTTTTTCGCTAAAACGTCACATGTTGATTGGATATGTAGGGGGTTATTGACAACTATTAAAGGGGCTATGTCGTCATGACGAAAGCAGGCCTGTGGCTGCACATGATGGAATTATGAACTCTCTACTCACCCAGTTACAACACTCGCACACCCTCCCTCCGTATAATGAAGAGCACGTGCTGCAACTGGGTGAGAGTTTAATCATGTACAACCACAGGCTTGCTTTGATCATGACGACACAGCCCTTTGCATCAGAATGAATATTTAAAAAAAAAATGTAAATAAATTTGTGGGAGTCAATATATAGGCCAACCCTTGTGTATAATTTGACTCCAAAAATGGCGGACATACTCTGTCGTTCGAACGTGACAATGATGTAAGAATAATGTTATTATCTCGTTCAATAGTTTGTCGTTCAAACGACTTCTTAGTCGAACTACTTTAAATTTGTGAAAATATATTTTACGTTTCAATTTGGCAGCGAGAATTTACTTTCTTGGAATTGCGCAGGTTTCGAATGGCATTGGAGCCAACGCGAGGCCGTTGTTCGCCTCGAAGGATAGTGGTTGAGAATCATCCGGTTTCTTGAAGGAAAACTGATGCAGTAAATGTGAGAAGAAGATGAACAGCTCCATCTTGGCAAGTCGCTCCCCCAGACACACCCGGCGACCTGCAAGGAAAACAATAAAGCACTGATTTTATAGGACCCCTATGTTAAATGATTATTCATAAATACCCCAAACAGTTTATCCATTCTGATTGGTCGAGAGCTGATCACATGGCCATGTTTAAATAAGGGAATAAAAGAGTGGCGACGAGTTCTTAAACGGCCGTTTAAGAACGAGTCGCCACTCTTTTAAATTATTCCCGTTCATAAATGCCCTTTTGTTAAAAAGCGAAAAAATGTTACAGACAATCTGTGACAATCTGCATAATTCGCAGCGAATTTTCGAAGTTTGTACATTTTCTAAAACTTGTTTACAGTTATGTTTGGTGTGCGTTGGGTTGTGTGTACGCGCGTGTAAAAATAGATTACGCGCTGGTACTAATAGCTATTATATTGCGTTCCGCGTGATTAAATTGGCGTACATGAGCTTGCGCGCCCAATCTGCTTCGCAGCGAATTTTCACAATTTGCACATTTTCAAAAACGTTTTACAAATTCTGTTTGGTGCGCGTCGGGTTGTGTGTGCGCGCGTGTAAAAATAGATTACGCGCTGGTACTAATAGCTATATATTGCGTTCCACGTAATTAAATTGGCGTACATGAGCTTGCGCGCCCAACACGCGAAGCCAGCCGGTTTTAAACAGCTCCAGCTATGTCTTTATCAGCCGTTTAAACACCCCCACGTGACATGCTCTCTACCAATAGGAATAGCGAAACTGTCTGGGGTATTTATGAACAACGTGCGATATAAACATGGTGAGAAGTGTTTAAACATACGCGTGGCGCGCAAGCTTACGCGGGCGTTAATTTACTCGTAACGCAATCAATACATACCGGCACTGAATGTACAATCTATTAGTGCGCGCGCGGACGCACAACCGTTCAGTGTCGCGCACTTTTTGACCCTTCGCGCGAAACGGAGCCTGAGGACGTGACAGGAATTGAAAATTTCAGACAAGTTTTTACAGATTGTCCAACATTATTACGCTTTTTAACAAAAGGGCATTTATGAAGGGGAATAAAAGAGTGGTGACTCAGTCTTGAACGTTTGTTTTAAACCTTGCAGGGGGTCGTGGCCGTGCGATAAAGGCCCTCGCCTTCGCCTTATCGCACGGGACGACCGGTTTTAAACGGCCGTTTAAGAACTCGTCGCCACTCTTTTATTCCCTTGTTGTATGCCGCACACACATCTAATTTTGATTGGTGGAACACGCGTCAGAATGAATGCCACATACCATGTAGTTCATTCTGCCAGTTTTATTGCCGCGACACTCGTTGGGTCCTGTAATGATGGAACCGTTCCCCGCCCATTAGAGGCAATTTCGTGCCATGGCCGACAAGGGGTGTGTCTACACGTCTACATGTGGAGTCGTCCATGTTGTTTAGGTTTTTAATCAAATTGTTCAAAGTGTGGGGTGAACGAGTTTCCTCGTCTATATTGCGTTTATTTTGAACACTCAAATTAATGTGTAATCTGGCTTTTCCTGTTCTCTTGGCTTCCTGCTACATTCTGCGACAAATGCACCAAAAGCATCCGACATTTTTACGACATAATTCGTAAAAGAAAAAATGATGAATTCAGATGAATTGTTTACCTATACTAAAAGGCAGGTGCTCATCCCTCGGCTTCAAGGAGCCAGCTTCGTCAAGAAATCTCTCCGGATTAAATTTGTCTGGATCGGACCAAATGGATGGATCTCGACTGACGGCCCGAAAATTAGCAATAAGCAATGTCCCCTTGGGAATATCGTAGCCAAATAGGCTGGTATCATTGGAGAACTCACGAGCTAAGCTGAGAGCCGCGACTGATGCCAGACGCTGCACTTCCAGGATGGCTGCCTCGGTGTATGGCAACTGAGGTTTGTCCGCGATGCTGGGTAGACGGTCTCTACCTACTGTATCGTCGAGCTCCCTCTGGATCCTGGCTTGTACGTCAGGGTAGGCCATCATGTACAGTACAGTCCAGCGGAGTGTGGATGCCGTAGTCTCTGTTCCACCTAAAAAGAGCTCAAAGATAGTCAGTAACATGTTGTCAGAAGTGATGTGACTCTGGACATTCTTGGTCTCATTTTCGTAGACATCTCGGAGGAAGACATCGATGAAATCTTTGGGATTGTTGGCGTCCCAAACTCTACGGTGGTCCTCCACACATTCCTGGAGGAACGCTAGCATAAGACGCGTATTACTTATCGCTTCTTTGTACGTTGAGGTGAATGACAGGTAGTCCATAATTGGGATATACGTATACGCTCCGCCACCAATGATTTCGAAGTAACGGTTGGCCAACTTCAGCAAGTGCTGGAACTTTGGATCAGAGTATTCGAATCTTTTACCCAAGATAACGGAACAGATAACATTTGATACAGCGTTACTTATCAGATGGGTTGGGTTGAAAGGGTTTTTCCCGTGCTCCGCGATGGCTTTGATAAGATTTTCTGCCTCAGTAGCGACGGAGACTTCAAAACTAGACTTCCCCACACCAAATCCTCTCAGGACAGTCAGACAAAATTTCCTCTGCTGAGACCAGCTGTCACCAGAGGCCGATATTACACCTGGAAGAAGGGCAATTTAAACTTGAGACTTTAATATGTTTCAATACATAGATGAATATGATTTTCTTAGATATTTGCATGGCCTTTTATAATATAGGTGGACCCACCTGCTTCAGCAAAGTTCGGGCGCTTTGATTAGTACATGTATAAATAGACCTATTTAATGTACATCTCTTCAAAATCAATTCATGATTGTAAATTTATTTAAGATGTTGTCAATGTATTCTGTGATACAACTTTTACTGATGACCACAAATAAATCCGTGCAAAAAGGCACAGCGTCGTGAGCACTATGTTCAATCCTCTAGCAAGGTTCAAAACTAGATTCATTATACTATAAAAGTTAAACTTGTTTTGGATATATCAAATTTTAGAAGATATTCAGCATCACCCATTATTTTCAGCATCCAGAAACTAGTCAATATCAATATAATTTGCACAATAACTCGTATAATCGTAGATTCAAAGTACTGTTGTACTCGGCTGTTGGAATTCGGATATCAGAGTATTTAGGAGTAAACATGTATACATGTGTTGTTGTACACTGTGGGTGTTCTAAGTTACTCATACTCGAGTACTAATTTTTTAGTCCTTTGTACTTAGCAGTACTTGGTACTTAGCCAAAAAGAACTTTCATTGGTGTCAAGAATGCCGATAACTTCAAAAATTTCAAACTTCAAAATTTCATTACCTGAAGCGTCTGGATCTTGTGTGAGTTTCCTGTAGAAGGTTGACGGGGGACGATTTGTGATGTTCGGTAGAGAAAAGGCCTCCTTGATGAAATCGAAGGTGTTGACGACCACCACCAATGTACCGCCTAGATTCAAACTAAACACCTTTCCGTAGGTTTTAGCCAGTCGACTATAATTCTTGTACTCATGGCCGAGCAAGATGAGATTTGGAAGGTAGCCAACTAGGGGCCATCCTGTCGGACCGGGAGGAAGGTTCCTCGGCCGTCGGTAAACCCATATAGCTATGAAGAAAGCAATAAACCCAACCAGTACTGACTTGACAGTCAATAAGCTAAATACATCGTGTAGGAATGCCATCTTGTACGTTGTGATTTACTCAGCAATGTCCGCCGGATAGTAACGCCAAGTTCAAGAAAATGTTATTGTCTTTTTCTTACTATTCAGAAGTTTGATTTATCGTTCGAACGAAATTCCGAGCTGTACAAGGCGTGGCAGCATTATACATGTAAATCCAAATGTTTATGCGGCAAACTAGTCTATACCGCAGCACTGATACATATGTACATGAACTGTTTACAACAGGTGTATGCTGCAGCCAACCTGAACGGGCGTTTACAACAGAAGTATGCTGCGGCCAACCTGAACGGCTGTCAATGGCGTTGTTTTATTCATTTTGTGTCCCCCATAAAGTAAACTAATAAGTGCTGAAAGTTAAAGTTGATACATAAGGTCATGCTCATCGGACGCAAACCGGCAAGACTGTCTCTCGTTTATGGTCACACTCGATATTATATTCAGTTTGCAGTAATGTATATCTACTTTGCTGTGTAGATTTGTTCTTTGTGAACTAGATCTCGCTTTATTCTACTGCCGCGGAGTAGAATACGGAAATTCGGGAGACTACTTAGTTCTCAAAAGAACTGGGGGTGTTTCATAAAACTTTACAATTAATCGTATTTGTTAATAATCAATCTTAACTCTAAACAATCAATGTTAAATTCAAAAAATTTACAATTAATCTTATCTCGTTTGAACTTAGGCTTGATCGATTTTACGCTAAGATTGATTTTATGAAAAACATTTTTACAATCAATTGTAGACTAAGATTAATTCAGACATAAGATTAAAAGATAAGATAAATTGTTTTTTGTTGTTTATGAAACACCCCCCTGTTCTGCTAATATTAACACTACCTGGGCGGAAGGTAGGAAATCGGCCGGGACCACTATCTTTCGCTTAATAGTGGACTTCTCGTTGTTAACTTCACTGCCGTGGAGTGGGTTCATGCACTAAGATGTTATCATCAGCGGAAAGCAGGCGTAGTAACATTTTACCATAGGATTGCATGATCCAGTTCCTGAACCTGTCCATGAGTTTGAGACAGTACATGACCCTAATTCTACGCAGACATTACATTTATCGTTCATCCTGTGATTTTTTCACTGAACAATTCTTAAGGATGTATCTTTCGTTCCTCTAGAAATTTAAGTTATCTATTTAGAAGGTTTTTTGAGATGGTTTTTGCCTATTGCCACGATCACAACATTTTGTGTAGGTCGACGGATGAACATTTGCCGAAGGTAATTCTAATTCTGAGGCAACATACGCATCTAAAACAGGAAAATAACAAATGTCGTTTACGCTAAAGATATGTTTTTTTTATTAAATTATTAATACTAAAGCAGGTAGCAACGCAAAACATCATCTACGAATGTTCTATAGTGCAAACGACTAGTTTATTTACAGAATTTGAATATATTATTACCGCCCTTAGTTCAAACAGACTCGTCCAGACAGTCTTTAATGGCTGGCCATGCAAACGCTCATCGGATACCAACATGTGTATGTACATAATAGTGCATGTCCATGCACATGTAAACCCGCTGAAATGTTTTGTACGTTGAGCTGCCAACTGTCTAATTGCGAGAGTCGAATGAGCATTTCAACTATGTTGGCGCATTGGTAGCGATAGCCCCCCCATCATTTTCAAGAGTTTTTTTTTTAATGTAACAAGCAAACTAATTCACTTTGACTTCACTTCGAAAGAAAAAACTAAACTCTGTTTCAAACTGCTTCCCAACCAAAACTGCATGTATAGTATACATGTACATGTAAATGCAATATAGTATTAATGGCTTCAAGTTTTTACCCTATTACAAATAGCTAGACGAGAAGAGTACTAGGGTCAAACATGAGATAACAACCCACGTTTTCACCCCCGTACATTCAGCGAACCATAGTTAACAAGGTCACAACTAACCTGATCAAAACAAAATTTATCTTTTTAAGGTATCAGACAACATAATGAAACCGAATTTAGTGACAATACCAATGGTGAAACCATCAGCGCATAGTGGGTTTCTCGTTATTAACTTCACTCCCGTGGAGTGGGTTCTTAATTGGTCTCAACGTTTCGACTAGCTTGCTCTAGTCACCATCAGGAAACTGAGACAAGATGATCTATTAATAAGATTGTCTACTGTGCGCATGTTTGTATGTAATCAAGTGTAATGTGTGTGCAGATGTGAATGGGTTGCGAGGTCAAAGGTATACATCTGGCAGGATCCCGCCAGGTGCTCAAGGCTGCTCTGGCGTTATTCACGAGCTTCGAAGTGTGACGTCAGATGTTCATGCTATGGTTCCCCTAATACCGCGGTAGGCTACTTAGTTCGTTTTTCCGATCAGAATAAAACATGTCAACCAACCTTTGGACTTCGTCAGCAAAAGGGTCTGATTGGATGTTCAGAAAAACTTTTCTCAACATTATCTTTTCATTCCATTGTGATTTTTGTTTTCAAACTTGATTGTACTTTATTATAAAAAGGAATAATGTTTTTCTTTTATGCCATTATATTTTTTTAATAACAGTGTATCTGTGGGAAAATTCGGTTGCGTAGGCCTATGTTTCATTATTTTTATTTACTTAAATATTTATACAACCTTGAAAACCCCTTTTCTATGATTTGTCTCAAAAGTCGTATAACAATGCATTGATAAGATTCAATGTAACTGTTCACATTTGCACATTATGCAAACTTATGCTATAGGCCTACCTTTGTGTACAGGTTCGAAATGGTTTATCGGAGTCTGACATCAGCAACTCGGAGTTGAACCTCGTGTATAACTATGTTTCAGGGAGAAACCCTGTTTCGCGAGATTCAATTCCGAGTAAGCGCTTATTAAATTTGCATTCCTCCCCAACAACAACTTACAAGGGGAGGTTTTTGCCTATTTACTCTCTAGGAATGGCACAGGTTTCGAACGGAATCGGAGTCAATGTGAGGCCGTTGATCGCCTCGAAGGATAGTGGTTGAGAATCATCCGGTTTCTTGAAGGAAAACTGATGCAGTAAATGTGAGAAGAAGATGAACAGCTCCATCTTGGCAAGTCGCTCCCCCAGACACACCCGGCGACCTGCAAGGAAAACAATAAAGCACTGATTTTAATTACTATATAGGACCCCTTTGTTGAGTGTCGCGCACTTTTTGACCCTTCGCGAAACGGAGCCTGAGGACGTGACAGGAATTGAAAATTTCAGACATTAAAGTTTTTACAGATTTTCCAACATTATATACGTAAAAAAAAAAAGGGAATTTATGAATGGGAATAAAAGAGTGGTGACTCAGTCTTGAACGTTTGTTTAAAACCTTGCAGGGTCGTGGCCGTGCGATAAAGGACCTCGCCTTCGGCTCGGTCCTTTATCGCACGGCCTTGAGCCTGCCGGTTTTAAACAACGTTCAAGACCTCGTCCCACTCTTTTATTCCCTTATTGTATGCCACACACATCTAATTTTGATTGGTGGAACACGCGTCAGAATGAATGCCACATACCATGTAGTTCATTCTGCCAGTTTTATTGCCGCGACACTCGTTGGGTCCTAAAATGATGGAACCGTTCCCCGCCCATTAGAGGCAATTTTGTGTCATGGCCGACAAGGGGTGTGTCTACACGTCTACATGTGGAGTCGTCCATGTTGTTTAGGTTTTTAATAGAATTTTCAGAGTGTGGGGTGAACGAGTTTCCTTGTCTATATTGCGTTTATTTTGAACAAATTTCAAATTAATGTGTAATCTGGCTTTTCCTTTTCTCTTGGCTTCCAGATTTTACCTCGTGATTACATTCTGCGACAAATGCACCAAAAGCATCCAACATTTGTTTGACATAATTCGTAAAAGAACAAATGATGAATTCAGTTCAAGACCATCAGTTTATTAAATACAATATTGGTTTTGCACATTGTTCCCTAATAAAAGGAGTTCCAATTCTTATGCTGATTGTTTACCTGTACTAAAAGGCAGGTGCTCATCCCTCGGCTTCAAGGAGCTAGCTTCGTCAAGAAATCTCTCCGGATTAAATTCGTCTGGATCGGACCAGATAGATGGATCTCGGCTGACCGCCCAAAGATTAGCTATAAGCAATGTCCCCTTGGGGATATCGTAGCCAAATAGGCTGGTATCCTTGGAGAACATATGAGCAATGGCGAGAGCCGCGGTAGACGCCAGACGCTGCACTTCTAGGATGGCTGCCTCGGTGTATGGCAACTGAGGTTTGTCCGCGATGCTGGGTAGACGGTCTCTACCTACTGTATCGTCGAGCTCCCTCTGGATCCTGGCTTGTACATCAGGGTAGGCCATCATGTACAGTACAGCCCAGCGGAGTGTGGATGCTGTCGTCTCTGTTCCACCTGCAAAGAGCTCAAAGATAGTCAGTAACATGTTGTCAGAAGTGACGTGACTCTGGACATTCTTGGTCTCATTTTCGTAGACATCTCGGAGGAAGACATCAATGAAATCTTTGGGATTGTTGGCGTCCCAAACTCTACGGTGGTCCTCCACACATTCCTGGAGGAACGCTAGCATAAGACGCGCATTACTGCGTACTTCTTTGTACGTTGAGGTGAATGACAGGTAGTCCATTATTGGGAGGTACGAATACGCTCCGCCACCAGATAAGAGTTCAAAGTTACGGTTCAACAACTTCAGCAAGTGCTGGAACTTTGGATCAGAGTATTCGAGTCGTTTACCCATGGTAACGGAGCAGATAACATTCGATACAGCATTACTTATCAGATGGGTTGGGTTGAAAGGGTTTTTCCCGTGCTCCACGATGGCTTTGATAAGACATCCTGCCTCAGTAGCGACGGAGACTTCAAAACTAGACTCCCCCACACCAAATCCTCTCAGGACAGTCAGACAAAATTTCCTCTGCTGAGACCAGCTGTCACCAGAGGCCGATGCTACACCTGGAAGAAGGGCAATTTAAACTTTAGACTTCAATTCAATATATTTCAATATATACGATTTTCGTAGACATTTGCGAGGCCTAATCAAGCATGCATCTATGGTTTCTCTAATATACTTATAATTCTTTGGACAATACTATATTACGAGCAGAGACCGTCCAAGGAAGTGCAAAAGTCAAAAACCTGTCATCAATGTGCCCTCCAGAACTGGGTTAATTGCACTTCAAAGTGCAAGCATTTTAATTTCTACATAGGCCTACCAAGGTACATGTCTTCAAAGTCATGACTGCAAATTTTGTTCTAGATGCTGTCATTGAATATTTGATACAATTTGCTTTTACTGAGCAGAAAGAATCCGCGGGTACGAACTATTGTGTAAATCTCTTTTGGGTGGAGTATTGGCTCCGAAAAGAGCCAATCCCGAATCCCTTATGGAAGGAGTGTTGCGTCTGAAAAGGAACCAACACTACCAAAAGAGATTTACAAGTGGTTGGCCCCCAAGTTTACTAGTTAGAGTTTCTTTTTTAAAATTTATGTTTATACTTTTTTATGGCACCGTGCGAAGCTTTAAACATCACGTACAATCGTGCAAAGGTACTGTGCCGTGTACACTCTCTACCAACCGTGCAAGTTCGGAACTAGTGCTATAAAAGTTAAGCTCTATTTGATGTATCATATTTTATGGAAGAAATTTAACACCAATGGTTGTTAACATAGTCAACAACAATTTCATTTTGCACCTTAACTCGTATACTTGTAGACCCAAGTACTTGTACTCGGCTGTTGGAATTATATATTATTCGATTAACAGAGTACATGTACTTATGAAATACCTGTAAAGTGTCCTAAGTTACTCATACTCGAGTACTTCTTGGTCGCATTAATGTACTAAGCATTACAAAAACTAATTCATTACCTAAAGCGTCTGGATCTTGTGTGAGTTCTCTGTAGAAGTTTGTCGGGGGACGATGGGAGATGTTTGGATGAGACAAGGCCTCCTTGATGGAATCGAAGGTGTTGACGACCACCACCAATGTACCGCCTAGATTCATACTAAACACCTTTCCGTAGGTCTTAGCCAGTCGGCTTAAGTTCTTGTACTCATGGCCGACCAAGATGAGATTTGGAAGGTAGCCAACTAGGGGCCATCCTGTCGGACCGGGAGGAAGGTTCCTCGGCCGTCGGTAAAACCATGTAGCTATGAAGATAGATATAAACCCAACCAGTACTGACTTGACAGTCAATAAGCTAAATACACCTTGTACGAATGCCATACTTAGCTATTTCTATGCTACGTTGTAGTATTCAGCAATGTCCGCCGGATAGTAACGCCAGGTTCACGACACTTGTCTGTTTCTTAGGGCCTATTATTCAGAAATTTGTTTCATCGTTCAAACGAAAATCCAAGTTTGGCAGTAATAAAAATAAACTGGCGCAGTCTACTGCAGCAAAACCATGGAGGTAGAAATAACTTTCAACATGTACATGTCCTCTTGGAAACAGGTCAACTCGTACCCAGGTCAACTCGTACCCAGGTTAACTCGTACCCAGGTCAACTCGTACCCAAGTGAACTCGTACCCAGGTTAACTCGTACCCAAGTCAACTCGTACCCAAGTCAACTCGTACCGTCTAACGTACGTTGCATGCAGAGAATGATGTTCTACTCACTATCGTGCATTTTACGAAATCGTTTTAATTATATGTAATTTTTCCTGTCTGGATTATAAACATCAATAGTATTCATTTCTTTAAATGTTTTGGAACATTGTTTTATTTTCAGCATGTGGCTTGGGTTCGAGTTGACTTGGGTACGAGTTGACTTGGGTACGAGTTCACCTTGGTACGAGTTCACCTGGGTACGAGTTGACTTGGGTACGAGTTGACTTGGGTACGAGATGACCCGAATTCACAATTACAATAGCTGTGACAGCAAAGTATGGTTTATCATTATCAATACCGTGGTCAACCGGAACCGGTGTTGAGGTTTTGTTCCCCGTTGCTTGTGTCTACCATACGGTATTGTCAACAAAGGCTGAAGGTTGAAGTTGACACAAAAGAGGGCACTATCAGACGAAAGGTCAACACTAAATAAACTCCCTCCCAACAAATGCTGAATGCTAAATATGAAAACAATATTTTGAGTCTCCCAGCCTCTTGACAACAAATCAAATATATTTCCACACAACTACTAGGCTAAGGTTCAGATTTCTTTTCAATTTTTGGCAGGTCAGCCGTTTGAAATTTTTGCTAAGTTAGCCAAGAAAAAACACCCCCGAAAATGTGCTTTTTCCCAAACCGACTTGCTGCCAGTTTCCATGAGGCACTCCTCCCATTCCCAAGCGTAAATAAGACCAACAGAACCCCAGGGTGTGATACATTGTTATTACTACACAGTTGCATGACCCACAAAACGTTATAATTAAAAATTTTATTTGGGGTTCAAATTGTGATAATCAGCTTGGCGCATGAATTGTTGCCTATTTAGTGTGGTGTACTCATAACACAAGTAACCGTATGGGATTCCGGGGCGGGGCCTGCACGCGGGGTGGTGGACGGAATCTCCAGCAACATCCTAAATTTGTTTAATACAGTGTATTGTATCTGTGGGAAAATGTGGCTGGAATCTTATAGTTATTTAATATCATTATAGTTACTATCATTATAGTTTTGAAAAATGAGCAGCCTAAAACTTATGGTTTTATCTTGCGAGTTCAAAATCTGATATGACCGATTGAGCTTAAACTCTCACATTGTTATTTTTGTTGTTGTAATGCATACCACTGTGGAGTCAGCACCACAGTGAATACCGGTGTATGGAATTCCATATCTGCCATCGTGCGTCGCCCTACCATTTCTTTGCATGTTCAAGAAAACTTTCTGTATGTAGCAGAATATCGAATACCATGAAAAAAACAGGTTTTTGTGGTCACAATTGGTCTCAACTCATGATTTTCTTGCACACGGCTACATGGCTACAAACATGAATTGCGCAGTCTCGTGTTCGGGAAGAGCAAATGGGGCGACGGGCAACGCACGGCGGGCGACGGGCACGGGGGGACGGGCGACGCCAATGGAGGAGCAATATGGAATTCCATAGTGTATTACTGTATACAGTGTTCCAAGTCTGTGATCGATCTTGGTTTTTTGTCTACGTTGCCTAAAATAGCGCCCTCTTGTGGATTAACTTTGAGCTTGCGAATTAGGGCGTGTGAGCCAACTATCGCCAACTTACTCTTACACGGCTGGTGCAGACAATACTTGAAATCAAGTCTATTCACGTGATCTTTGACAGTAGGACCTATCATTGTTGTCCCCGTGATTTCTTGATACCACCTACGTCATTAAAACGTTGGTTTCTTAATGGAGTGATTGGAAGGTCCGATCCCCAATAAAATGTTTTAGGACTGTATTGTATCTGCAGATGAGATAACTATCAGCTTTAAGAATTTTATAAAAGGATTTGTTTTCTTCTGAGCAATAAAAAGCAAAAACCAGTCACAGATGGTTCACTGATCTGGATAATCATTTTGCTTGGTTGTTTCTTCTTTATGCAGCTCTATGAAATTGTGGGCTCTTGTTTTTAACTCCGACGAGCGGGTCAGTGTTTGTCAGCCAATTGTGGCCTTGTCGGATAGAGTTTTTATTCAGCAAAAAAACCCCTAAAAAAACAAACAAATAAAAACAAAAACGAAACCCCCCCCCAAAAAAAACCTTAATGCTTAATAAAGGCAGAAAAACAAATTTTCATTCAAACCTTCCAAAAAACTTGACCCCACACACCATTAACGTCCCCCTGAAAATGTTTTATTATAACTATAAATTTTAAAGCTTAGGCCCTTAGTTTTTTTTTGGAAGAAACGGACGGGCTACGCTGCAAACGACCACCAATATGGCGGTGCCAATTTGTATTTTGTGTGACTGGTTTGATTTGCGGCCACCCTTTGTTTTACATGACGTTACTATCAATATTACAGTAAAAAAACCGAGCCCATATCAATGAATATTTACCCCCCCCCCCCCCCACAAAACCAATACCATGGTCACTCTTCAGCTTTAAGGGTTTCTGGCACGGTGGCTTGAGCTGAATTGTACAAAATGAATTGAACAACAAAGCATTTCAGTATAACGCCCCCAGCATAGCCCGATGTCACGCACGAAAACGGGGGCAGTCTCAGCCCTCTACCACCAGCGGTGTAGCCGGGTGGGGGGGGGGCACGTGCCCCCTCCCACAAATTCCCAGTGCCCCACCCCCATTAAAAAATCGCGACAGTGTTCACAGAAAAAGAAGAGGGAAATGCGTTTTTATCATCAAAATGTAGTGAACGATCGCAACCGGGATCGCTATTATGGCGCAGCCAGTCACTGAAATGCCAAAAGAGAATGCTAGCCGGCCCACTACAGCGTCCCCCTTTCCAAAATAAAAGCATGTCCCCCCTTCCCCCACTGACAAACCCATTCTCCTTGCCCCTCCCCCACACCAAAGCAATGCCCCCCCCCCCAGCACGTTTATCTGGAGGCCGCAGATTCAAGTCCCGCTCTTGTCTTTTCTTTTAAAAGGGCCAAACCGAATTATTTTCACAAAATTTACCCAGTCTGCAGTTTCCCTTGTAGTTTATGACTTGATAAAAGTAGAACAATGCAATTGGTGTCTGACCATATACTCGGATACGGCTCATGGTCGGTCATTTAGTTTTATCGTGGTAAGCGCTTTCTTATCAGCTGAGTGCCTCACGTGGATCAGCTCAGCGTAGTTACGCACACATTATTACACTAACTTGTCACGTGAGCAGTTAGTTGCGTCATCATTTTCGTCTAACGCTATTATGAAAATCACATGACCAGTGAGATCTCACTAGAATGGTGCCGATTCGATAAGAACACGCAGCGTGTACAGGTAGTCGGGAATCAGACTGCGGTCGAGTTGTAAAATTTGGTCACGAGACTGTCTGTCAACAGAGAGAAACCCACGCAGAAGTTGTATAAAAACGAACCGAACAATTTGCATACTCATCACTATCTCAGCTGCTGCTGTCCCACTTCTCTTTCTGACCGTGTAGAGACGATTTTCCAGATTTGTTTTCCACTAGCGACTGGTCGAAGTTTTGAACGGTAAGTTGTCTGTGAAACGTTAGACTTTCATACTTACTTTTTTTTTAGTCACAACCAGTTTCATTTCAATGTAGGGCTGTTGTGTCTATATTAATTATTATGGTGTGTGGCATGGCGTCATCGGGGCATCGTGGTAATGATTGAAAGACGAGAAACTCTGTGGCCTCCCCTCCCAGAGTACTTTGGGCTACAACCAGCCAGAGAAACTTTATGCTGCCTTCTTCCTTGAAATTTGAGTCGTTGGAATTGGATTACACTTTCCTTTACCTTAAGTTATCCCCATGTCCTCGAACTTCGACGAAGTAAAAGTGGTGGTCGAATGCGACATATGAATGATTTATTGTAAAAAAAAAAGCAATCATTTCCTGTTTTGAACTTTTATTACTACTCCTAGTCAGGCTAGTCTAGTCATCGACAGCATTTGACGTGTGTACTCATGGACTATGTGCATCCAAAACCATCAAAACTAAGTTAGTACACAAATCTTCCCTGAAAAACTCAATTATGACTATGATGAGCGATTGTTCCAATAATACAGTCATTTGACCAGTTCGGGATCACTTTTTGAATTTACATTGTTTTTGGTTGCAATCTCTTTGACATTTTAAACAAAAAAGTTTATCAGTTTACCAAATCATGTTATAAAACTCACCAAGTTTCCACTGACAAAAAAAGATTAGTGCTTTTGAAGAGGCTTTGAGAAAAGTATTGTCACCTGTTTGACCAGTTCAGGATCAGTTGATTCTATTCTGAATCAGTAGCTTGCCCTCTATTGCAAACCAATACTCCCATTCATAAAACTGTCTCTCAAGGACACAAACTTCACAAGTGTGTTGGCATGGACATGGACTTCCTTTCTCCAGAGAATTTCATGCAAGTGTATTCAACAGCAGCGCAAAAATCCAGCAACAAAAACACAAAACAACAGCAAAGGCAAATGAAAAGGTGAAGCACGCCTAAAAGCAACATTGACCCAAATATCTTTTCTTACAGTCGCAATTTCCTCCTCCAAGTTTCATTTTCTCACAAAAAAACAATATTCCTACAAGAATTTGTTGAAGAAATGTATCTTAAAAGCAACAAATAAACTTTCGACTGCAGCAGTAAGATTTTACCTCACTGAGTGCGGCACCATTTGACGCAATGAGAAATGCTGAGTAGTAAGTGATCCCAAACTGGTCAAGGGTACGATGCCTCCCAAAAGACGATTTCGGTAATTTCATCTCCTCAAAAAAACAAGACGACTGCTCAGTATTTACCTGAAATATTTTTAACACATTCTAAGCATTTAACATAAATTGTATTCGCCCTGGCGTTCAAATTTTAAAGGTGAGAAGTTTTAACAGTGTTTTTCAACCAACATTTTTTTTTAAAATAATGATCAAAATCGCAGACAAACTTCAAGAAAATGGCCATAATTTATTTGTTGATGAAGTTTGAAACCTTATTTTGGGTTTGTTGGTTTATTGCATGTTATTCTTCACATGTATCAACAGAAATTGGTAATGTGAGAAGTAACTTAATTATGGGGTTGTTGCAAAGTGATCCTGAACTGGTCAATGATCCCGAACTGGTCAAATGACTGTACTCTGAAAACATGCCGAATCTGAGTCTGGCAGCCTCTTTTGCTACGACCAAAAATACAACCTATTGTAGTGCCACTACCAGCATGGTGCCAGTTATACTGGGGAGCTGTATTCTTTTTTAGTTTTGACTTTGACAGTCGATGGTTAACTTACTACTAGTACTAGTACAACTAGTAGTAGTACTAGCTAACCAAGTACTACTACTACTGTGCCCCCAGGCAGAGGTATAAAAGTGTAATTAATAGACAAGATTTGGCGATTAGCTTTTTCCGCACAATCCCTCGTCAAAAATGTCCCAATCGTAAGTGACGAAATAAGACATCACAATCACATTGACAAAATAGCTTGCAAATTGCCAACTACTACAGACTGTTTCTAAATGTCAAAGATGAAAGACCACTACCACTACCAGGCATTTAATTGTGCTCATGATCATTTTCTGTGCTCCAATTCAATGTTTTTTTAGGACCAAAATCATGCAACATTGGTAATATGTTTTGTGATTTTTTACACCAAGGTGAAGGTAAACAGGACTCTGTTCCTCTCTGATGCATTATGGGACCTTTTTTATTTAGTTCTTCAAGCCTAACTTTGTGAAATGGCAATTTTTAAGTTTAAAACTGTAGATAAATTCCTGCCAAACAGTTGAAATTGTCATGTTTGTAATTTTGTTTTTCATAAATATCCAGATTCTAAGAAATCAACCAACGAGTCAAGATGATGAAAGCTTTAGTAGTCTGTGCCCTTATTGTGGCCGCATGCAGTTTACCATTTGTGGAGAAATTTGACAGAAGCTTTGATGAGGATTGGGAACTATACAAAAAGGTATTTTTAAACTGTGGAATTACTAATCAGATCACATTGATGCATTGTCTTATTGTACCTTATAATTTGTCAAAACAAAAATAATAGTAATAAATTCCTCATTGTTTTGTTAATTACTTGATAGTTTTCGCTTCACATGTTTTGTGCAACGCAGTACTTGATATTTAAATTTGTACCCACTGTGATTTTTCGTATTTTATCTCTACAGATTATGTGCATTGCTTGAATTGTACAGTAAATTGTTTCCACCATGAACTTGCTTTCTTTCTCAACGTCTACGTTTTATGTTTGTTAATTATATAATCTTCTTGGAATGGGGATTCTATTTAAATGAGTCGGTAACTTTTTGTGGTCATCATTGGAAAGCAATTGTCAATTTAAATTTCTTTTTCTGTAATGTTCAACGATTCTTCCTCGAACAACTCCTCCTTTCTGAATTTTATTTGAAGGGGATGATAATTATTGTTTTATATTTCTGGTGATGAAACCAAACTTAGAGTGAAGTTAATTACTGTAGCTCGCACGCCTGAGGAAACCTGTAAACACGGATGCTTGCTATGTGAACCAGAAACACCCGTTCCGTACTCTTCCACATGCACTACAAATCCTAGAACAGAGACAGAGCATTATGTCCCATCCGAAAAACAAAGCAATTATGATTGAGTGTCTTGCTCAAGGACCATTTGTCAAGACTGGGACTCAAACCCACACTCTGCTGATCGGAAACACCAGAGCTTGAGTCCAGCACTCTTAATTGCTCAGCCAAGACACCACCAAAGATAAACCAGTTCTGTGATATTTGTGATATATCTGTGATATAACAGTTAACTTGCAAAAATATATTTTCATTTGTGATAAGTTTCTTTAGCCTAATCTGTAAAAAAACTAAAGTCCTGAAAGTGATACTTTTGACAAGTTCCTTTAAAAACAAAAAATGAAACAGAAATCTGATAGGGGGGCCTACAAACTCATTTTTTCATTTTAACTCATAGAAAGTAGAGAAAGATAGCATAAAATTAATAGCAATCATGACTTCAAAAGACCTCTTTGGAAATAAATAATGATAAGCACTTTGAGACGCCTGTAGATAGAGCGCTCTATAAAAACTAGTTATTATAAGTATATAAATTAAGATAAAGTTTTTAATATTTTGCTTTAGTGTAAGAATTGCGGGTTTCTTTCCTCCTTCAGGTACACAATAAGAAATACAACCTTCTGGGAGAGGAGGTGATGAGAAGATCAACATGGGAAGCCAACTTGAACATCATCAACAAACACAATCTGGAGCATGATTTGGGAAACCACACATTCAGACTTGGCATGAACGTCTATGGTGACATGGTAGGTGTCTCAAGATGGTTTTTATTATTATTTGTAATGCAACGTTTATGTTTTCTCTGTACATCATGGGTAACTTTCTGTGTTTTTACTATTTGTTTGTTTTGTATTTTACCTGTAATTTCAATTTTTTTTTCTCTTGCTCTTTCTTTGTAAAGTGGACTTACAATGTAGGCCATTTGTAAGTTGGTTTTGGGGGATTTTTTTTTCTTTTTGCAACCACACATCTTTTTAAAAATCATTTAAAAACCGAAATAAATTAATGTAATTCAATAAATATCCAGTCAACTTTTTGTTACATTGATTATCAACTTACTTTATTCTACAACTGCTTGTTGTTGTAATGACTTCCACACTTTCAAATTTTCCACAAGCATACAAATTATTTAAATTTAGAGAATATCACTTTCTACCTCAGATGGGTATATTTTACCAGAAGTACGAAAAACTTTCAAAACCATCGTAATAGTTAATAGAAAGAGAAAGTTTGAAACGGAACTGACATGAATTTCATTTGTGGGTGATAATTACCTTTCTGATTTCAATTAATAATTGTCATGTGAGATTGAAACGGGAATAGAACAAAGAAAAGGCAAAACCACAAGGAGGAAGTCAGTGGCAGGATGCGGACATGAACTCCCGGTATTTCCAACAATTGTCTGCCATTGTTCAACCAAGTGCAATGAAAATATAAACGCACTTGATGGAATGAGTTTTTTGAAGGTTTTTTTTATTGTAAGGTTGTTTGGTAACTCGATGCTGCTGATGTGGACATTATGGCAATTGCCCACAGCTGGGTGCAGTCAATTAATTATGAAATTGAGGCTTATTGTAACTTAAAGACAGTTTTAGGGACCAAATTTGTCATGCTGCAGTTGTTTATTTTGGAATGAATATTTCAATATTCTTACCCTATAAGCTACAAATGAAACCTTTAGAGAATCTCTAGTTTTACTTCTGAATAGATTCTAGTAGTACATGTGCATGTACATGTAGGATAATTTTGGTCAAAAGAATATTTTATTATTTTAAAACTCTTATTACAAGTGAAATGAGATGGGAAACATGGCAAAATGTATCATATTTAAGATAATTGATGTACTCTGTCCAAAAGTGTAGAGCTGGTTGGGGCTTGGGGTTTGTTTATTTGCATGGCACCACATGTGAACCTTTATCTACATGTACATGTAGTTCAGCAATAAGCAGCCAAGGCTTTCTACATGTCTACAGGAGCATTGTTGAGCTGTAACCAGTCAAGTGGAAATGGGTCAAACTGCAAGTCATGGTGGATTCAATTCATGCGAACAATACCCATGGAGGTCTCTTTTGTTCTGTCAAATGTGTAGGTGTGGGTCACAGGTCTGTGTTGAATAACAATCCCTGTAAACCTTCGAACTTGTGTGGGTCAGTCATAGGTCATGATTCATCAACTGGAATTCAGAAGTGAATTCATTGGAACTAGCATTGTGTACATGTTACATGTATAAGGGCATCGTTGACTGATCATATTTAGTATGCAGAAACCTGTGGGTGAAAAGACCCCTACAGGTTTTATTTGAATTGGTACCATAGGTGTGGTTGATTGCTTGCTTATGAAACAAGGTCATACAGACTCTGGTCTAGATTGTAGAATCAAAACTTGGGACTGACAGGTGCACGGTTTTGTTTCCTTTACATGTTGTAATAAGCGTGGGAACCCAAAGTTTGCAAAAATGCAAAAAAGTAGTAAAACAAATTAAGGCGAGAATGCTCATGTTATGGCAAGCTTCTTTTCATTTCTGGCAGAGGTTTAGAACAACAAATGAAAAGTAGTGCCTCAACTCCCACTCCTTGAAAAAAGCAAACAGACAAACAAGAGTTTCAACCACTGGTTTTGCCTTGAGTATCAGTTACATGTATTCATATCCAAAATAAACAATCTGAGCATCCGGAAAGTTTTTAAATAATTACTAGTTCTTATATAGCGCATTTTACAATAATGTAACAATGCGCTTTACATTCCTGTAATCTTTCTCGGCTCACTGGTGAGTATACAGCACTGGGCTGCCATGGCGCTCCAAAGGCTTTTTCAAACACAAAATCAACCTCTACCCTCGCAGGTACCCATTTATAGCCATGGGTGAAGAGAAGCAATTATAGTAAAGCATTTTGCTCAAGGACACAAGTGTCATGGCAGGGATTAAATACGATGCTCTATTCCGCCTGGCCATGACACCCTACATTGTTCTTAACAATTATCCAGTGATATTTGAATGTCGCGTTAAATGAATCCATAAATATTTCTACTATTGAGTCCAAAACCCTAGCTCCCTTGAGGGCTTTTACTGGGGTCTCTCACTCTAACAAAATCCAACACCTTATGGAAAATCAACACCCAAACTGTTGGACTCTGATTACGATGCAGTGCCTGATTCCATGTGAAGCTTTATTAGTATATTGAGTCCAACAGTTCTCAGCCCAACAGAATCGAGCAAGACATGCAGTTGGAATTTGAAGGGCTTGTGTCATTGGGGTTAATCATTGCATGAACCTGACAAGGAATGCAAATGAAGAAGTGGTCATTTTAAGACTTAGGGTATGTTCCCAAATAATTCTAAAGCCCTATTGCACACGTTGACATCTGTAAAAATGTAATGATAGGGAAGTATCAGTACTGTAGGTTCAATAATTTAATTAACCTTATCATTAATTGTAATGAGCCTTACACGCGCGGCTCTGCATGCTACATATACATTGCGTGCATGTAATCATCTAAAAAGTAAATACATTTTGTGCAGAAATAAAAATAACAATAAAGAAATGAGTGAGATATAATCACTTTTGGAACAGGAAATCAGTCAGAGACTGATGATAGAGGAGTGAGGAGATAAATCACAAATAAATTAGGGACTTCCATAAATCACACTCATAATCAATCTCATTGTAATGTAACTTTATTGTACTCTGGCTCAATTGATGAACGCCACTATCCTTGCACAAGATTGAAGAGTTATTTCTACCAATCGTTCGAAAGGGATATAACATAAAACTGGTTTTTCTTTGCAGACAAACGAAGAGTTCGTCAAACATATGAATGGTTTCAGACAACGTAAAGATGCCCCCAAGTCTCTGAAGTCTTTTGTCGCACCAAATATCAAATTCCCCGACAATATGGACTGGAGACCGAAAGGATACGTTACTCCAGTCAAGAACCAGGTATGCAATTTTCAGTGGTTCTGTATCAAACTCAACTGTTCCTAAACTCGCTTGTCTCACTTAACCACCACCCCCCCCCCCCCCCCAACATACAACATCTCTTCCTTACTGGCCTCCACCTGTAGTTTCCTGACCGACAAATGGAGCAGTGTCGTGAAATATGAACCTGTTGTTTCAGCACAAATGTTTGGGTACACAGAGTGAAAGAACGATCTCACTTAAATGTAGCATTATAGGTTGGTTTTTGTCAACATAATGCTGATTTACAGGCAAAATTTTCAAGAAAGATACAATGACATACACCTGTGAAAGTTTGAGATGAATACAGTCTCAACTTAAGAAAACAAAAATCACAGTATTTTCACACGAATTCTGAATCCATTCCTGTTTAATAGCGAGGTGACAGCGGGTACCAATGGCATCTTTGGCCGAAGTTACGAACAGACACCAACCCTCATAAATTTCTCAGACTCAAATGTTTTTGGGTGAAGAACTGTTTTAACCATATTACTTCGAAGGGAATGCTTTCTCAAAAAAGTTTGTACAGTCAACAGCTGCAGTGCTTCTTTCCAAGTAAGTCTTTATGGTCATTAATTTTTGGAGTACTTACCAATCTATGACCCTACATTTGAAGCAAGACGATTGTTCATACTCCCTCTACATAATTATGTATCTCTTCACTCACAGGAGCAATGTGGATCTTGCTGGGCATTCAGTGCTACCGGCTCCCTGGAAGGACAGATGTTCAACTCGACAGGCGTACTGCCGGATCTGAGTGAGCAGAACCTTGTAGACTGCTCTTACGTACAGGGTGATGACGGATGCAACGGTGGACTCATGGATGATGCCTTCAAATACGTCGAGAAGAATGGTCTGGATAAGGAGACTTGCTATCCTTACAAAGCTAAGGTACGATCATTTGTAAATCTGAGCAATTATTTATCTTGCATCCAAAGTATAAGGTGAGGTTGTAGAATCTTCTGATGTCTGCAGTGTCTCGTCGAAGACTTCAGCAGGATATTTTTTCATATTATTTTTTGTTTTCATTCATTATCTTTCTCAATCAGATCTTGATTGTCTTTGATTTAAATCATTGTTCTAAACTTGTTTATTATTCTCCTTTTTTTGTTTTTACCAATTTGGAAATAAATGTTGGTTTGAATTTGAATTGAATTGATAGTTGAAATGATGAGAAACTCGATACTTTTCTCTTAAAGAGGACGCGAAATGACAAATTCAATTTTTGTGATGTACTCATTTTTCAATAGATAGAGTCCTCATGTGAGTGGGGAAACAATTACAAGTCTCTAACCTTGCGTTAAAATGGTGCAAATTGCAATTGTATTTGATAACCTTCCAGTGCAAAATTTGTCAACACCCAAAACATCTGATGACATCATTCTGAGAACAAAAGGTATCTTCATTTTTGTACGGGGATGTTTTGGTTCGTAACTGACTTTCGATAAGACACCATTAAAACGTAAGGTTAGAGACTTGTAATTTTGCCCCCACTCCCATGAGGACTCTAGGAAAATGAGTACATGGTGTACATCACAAAAATTAATTTGTAATTTCGCCTCCTCTTTAAGAATCATTTTCAATAGCAGTTCGTTTACAGAACCATTCTGAAAAATCACACTTTGAGATGCTTTGCATGGTGTTTTTTAAACTTATACGTACGTATAATCAACACAAAGCAGAGCCTCGGTTCTTTCTAACTAAAAGTTATGTCATCATCTCTTGAGGATAAATCTCTGTTAGCACTTGGAATTTAAAGCCTGTGGAATCATGAAATTCATGAGGAATTATGATTCTAAAACCAAGCTTTGAAGATTGATATAAATTTGTTATCTCCACATAAATACATTGTGTTCTTTAGGTTCCAGAATTAAACTCATTTCTTATATGTACAATTTTTCATATGTAAAATATTCCATAGGATGAGAAAACATGCAAATTTATTAACACCAAAGACTGCGTTGCGGCTCATTGCAAAGGATTTGTTGATGTTGAAGCTGGTAATGAAGACCAGCTGAAGGCAGCTTCCGCCACAGTAGGACCAATCTCAGTCGCTATCGATGCTAGTCACTCGTCATTCCAACTGTACAGTCAAGGTAAGCTTCAGCTATTTCTTGGTTCTTTCATTTTGATCTCTTTTACTATTTCTTGGTTCTTTCTTTTTGATCTCTTTTACTGTCTCGCTATTCTCTCTTTTTTATCTCTTTGTTAACTCTTGCTAAAGTCTTTGTTATCTCTCTTGATTCTCCCCTTGTTTCCTTATTGTTATCTCTTACCTCTCTCTCTTTTTTGTCCATGTTATTTCTTTGTTATCTCTTTGTAATAATTTTGTTATACATTTGTTATATTCTGTCTTTTGTGTCTCTTTGCTAACTCTTGGTTCTCTCTTGGTAACCTCTTCATTATCTCCTGTAAATGTTTTTGTTAGCTCTGTTATCTCCCATTTTTTTCTTGTTTCTCCCCTTGTTACCTCTTTGTTGTCTCTTTTCTCTTTTTCTTTCTCTCGTTGTTATCTCTTGGTTCTTTCTTTCTTATCTCTTTGTGATATCTTGGTTTTTCTCTTTGTCATATTTTTATCTCTTTGTAACTTTTATGTTATCTTATTGTAATCTTTATGTTATGTTCATGTTGTTCGCACTTTGTGTTGTTCGCACTTTGTGAGTCAATGCAAGTTTCTTTTTATCTTTTGGTGGTTCAACAAATATTTTTTATAGTCTTCCTTAACGTTCTGCTGCCCGTGTTAATTTGAAATGTACATATACATATTTTAATGAAATACAAACTTATATTTCTTGTGAATTCTTGACCTGTAGGTGTTTACTCTGAGGTACAATGCAGTAGCACAGAGCTTGACCACGGTGTACTGGTCGTTGGGTATGGAATTGATTCTGACAGTGGAGAAGCGTACTGGCTCGTTAAGAACAGGTGAGCATTGTCCAGAAGAGTCACCCTGACTTAACACTCTTTGCTGATTCAAACAGAGGGCGATGTAAATGTAAACAAAGGCATATTGTCTATAACATATTGACTTATATTGAAGTCTTAAATAATACCTTTTATTTCTTTCTGATTCTTACAGCTGGGGAGAGTCATGGGGAATGGATGGATACATCATGATGTCCAGGAATAAGAACAACCAGTGCGGCATTGCAACGTCAGCAAGCTACCCTGTGGTATAAGAACAGCTCATCTTATACACCCCCCCCCCCCCCCCCCCGGTGTAGAAGTATTCTGCCAATATGTATTTCCCCGACCCAGCTGCTTTGGCTATCACTGCATTTTCATTATTTGGGAGGGATATTTCAAGTTCCATACAAAGCTGTGTCGCAAAAAATGTTTTTGTGAATTTTATTAAAGAAAACCACAGTTGGATGTCCATTTTTGGACACCCCCCCCCCTCCACTTCCAGTATGAGTTTTTAAGCGGCCTTAATTTTTAAACCCGCCTTCAAGAAAATTTTCTAATTCACATCAATGTATCAGTTTGAATGAGTACTATGGGCTCTTTCACACAAGTTCATTGCACATTTTTTGGCTGAAAGTGATGACTATCTCTTTTAAAGCCTTTTAATACTAATGTTAAATTGTATAGATATTTTCAAATTATGTCCTTAGAGCCCTTTATCACACTGCTTCCATATTTGTCTTGTGCCCTGTGTGCAACAGGGGCCAGACTATCTTGGTCTTTGGTGATGAAGGTTTAAAGTGACCATTGGCCCAGTTCAAATTTGCGGCTACAGCTGAGGGTGTTGCTATGGTCCTTTTGGCTCATTCGGACATTGAAGATGTATTTTCCTGGCAGTCGTGTTTTTTTTTCAAATTAGTCAGTTAATGTACATGATTGTACAAATTTTTGTTGAATCAGATTTCAAATGGGCTCTTTAACAATCTGTAGAAATGATGTAGTTTTAGTGGTAATCTTTCAATAGCCTTAAGCCCGGTTCATGCTTCGTACGAATGCTTCGTTGCGAATTTTCTTGCATCACAGTTTGAAAAGCAGTGCGTAATGCTTATTGCGTCACCAAAATTCGCTTCTCTTTCGCAGGAAGTATGAACCGGGCTTTATTCAATTTCGGGCTGCCATTCCTGTTCATTTTGGAGGCTTTTTAAAATATTTTTGTTTACGCAATTTCAAATGTCGTATTATGGAGGCAATGAGTGGACATGAAGTAAAAAACTTGTGGAGTGAAGTCTCCCGGACACCAATTTAATAATGGTGTACACCGACCATTTTATTAGAACACTGACACAGCTTTCAACTTGGGCGAGCCAAAATGATATTCATTTTTTTGTGGATATTTATACAATAGTTAACATGTTCTTTTACGCATTGAGGCGTTTGATAGTGTACATTTTTCATCGTCTACCTAGTATTTCATATTATGTTTCTCAATTTCTCGTCTTTCTTCATACTTTTTTTGCACTCAAAAGGGTACCCTCTCCAGTGTTGTTTATGTTTTCATTTTCTAGATAATTGTAAAAATGTACGATTGGAAGTTCGCCCGAATATTGGTAGTAGATGTAGCCGAACTTTTTGAGTTCACATTTTTAGGATTTAGATTTTCTATTGTAATTTTTTCCAGTAGTAATAAATTATGTGTGTTTAAGTTACAATATTGACATAAAAAACCTCAGTTCTTGAAAACTTAATACCAGTTGATTGCAGTAGACCTTAATGCATTGACGTTACCCGTCGCCACCGTAAAGATATGGAAACGCGCAGTTTTGTACGCGCGGCACACAGGATTGGCCAATAAACGACCTCCTTTTGACCTCTAGGCGAAGGCGCCCTACTCAAATGACGTCATGCGCATTAACTAGGGCTATAATGCAACAGACTGTTTTGATTAAATTCACAGTATCGGTTTGTAATTTATTTGAATGTATAAAAAAAACCACTTTCATATTTTACATTGATTGGAAGGCAGTTGCTGTCATTAATAATGCACAAATTGTTACTTGTATAAAATGTATGCCTTGTTTTCCCGGAAGGAACTACGTGGACGAAAGGTGAAGGATGGCTTTCGGTAGTTATTCATACTCTTTGCAAATACTTAAATTATAAAGCTTTCTGCGCCACCTGATATTGGGTGAAATTAATCAGTACTCGGTTCAAGGAAATGAAGAAAACTAAATCAAGAAGCATCATGCCACACTTCAATCCGCTTAGATAATAATCAAAATGTAAATTTTATACAAATAAATCGAATGAAATGATAAAATCAATCAATGTTGTTTTTGGTGTTTTGGGCTATGTGTTATGCTTTTTATGTCAAAACCCATGTGTAAATTGAAAAGAGTTCTTTTTATTGGACCACGTGACGTCATGCAGGGAAGGAGCTAAGTGGCGTAACTACGGGGGGCACGTATATAACTTACACTAAATAAATAAAAAAAATTAGCAAAGCAAAAACAAATCACAAAGAACATAACATTAAGACAAAGATGAGTTATAAAAAGACCCGAAAAATACACTACCAGTAGGAATGATTATATAGTTGTTTTCAGACTTCAAGAAAAAGAATCACATACGCCAATTCTTCAAAGTCAGCACTTATTGTCAGTTCAGTATCAGATTGAATTCAAACTGATCCTTACATAACTTACTAAGACGAATTTGCTCTGTCCCCGCGTTAGAAATAAAGGTTGAGACATTTGGGGTCGAGCGAGGCTCCCCAATACATTGCAGACCTCAATCCATATTAGTCATCATCTCGCAACCCACGTTCTTTATAAACAAAATTATAATAATAAAGTACATAAATGAGACAATAATAAAACGAGAGACCTGCAAAGGAAATGACAGAGTCCACCGAATTCCGAGAGTTGTGAATTTATTTTACAACTTGAACAAACATGGGGCGTAGGTATGCAACATTAAAAAAAGCGGTTACTCAGAGTTGAACCTCGTTTAACCACGTTGTACCTTGGTAAACCTCAGGGTAATGCGAGATTAAATCCAGAGCAATCGCTCGTTTAATCTTGCATTCCTCCAAAGCAAAAAGATTGCAGGAAATTGTTGGTCCAATTACTCTCTAGGAATGGCACAGGTTTCGAACGGAATCGGAGCCAACGTGAGGCCGTTGATCGCCTCGAAGGATAATGGTTGAGAACCATCCGTTTTTTTTAAAGGAAAACTGATGCAGTAAATGTGAGAAGAAGATGAACAGCGAGCTGCTCCCCAAGACATACCAGGCGACCTGCAAGGAAAACAAGAACGAAACAAAAAACCAAAATGTTAAAAATATCGTTGGTATCAAAATGTTAGAAAAGTATAATAAGATCGTTTCCGAAAGCGCATCATTGGCAAAGTCTTGTGATCTATTGAGATGAATGGCTACTCCCCCCCCCCCCGATGTTCAATCACTGCACTAATTTTTCTTATTGGTTGGTTAAATGGAATAGCGTTGGATTGTTCGAGGTGAAAGGTTACCTGTACTAAAAAGGCAGGTGCTCCTCCCTCAGCTTCAAAGATCCAGCTTCGTCAAGAAATCTCTCCGGACTAATTTGATCTGGATCGGGCCAGATGGATGGATCTCGGCTGACCGCCCAAAGATTAGCACGGGGTTTCCCCCGTGTTCCTTGATTGTTTCAATGAGACATTCTGCCTCTGTAGCGATGGAGCCCTCGAAGCTTGACCTCCACACGCCCATCCCTCTTAGGACTGATAAAACAAAACTTCCTCTGCTGGAACCAGCTCTCGCCAGAAGAGTAGCCTATACCCTTAAGAAGAACGAATACGAAAACATAAATGTTTTCCGTCCTGTGCATTCAACGCCCTGACCGATCAGTGATATTTGTGATGGTATTGGGGCCTGTTCCGATGATTCGCCCCTTGTAGGTTCTAGAGAACAAAATGGAGGAGCAATGGCAACCAAGGGATTACATCAAATTGTGTAATAAAAGAAATAGAACCTTATCCAACCTGGCTTGGCAGATGGATGCAGTTGACTAACTACTCAAACTACCATGCCTTAACACACGGTGCTTTCCTTAGCGTCCAGTTAAAAACAAAATTATTCCCAGTTCCATTAAAAGCAAAGTTTTTTATTGCCGGTTTACCTTTTCACAAGTAACCCCTATGACGTATAAAGTAATTAAAAAAAATGGATATAACAGAGTGTTCTTTCAATAACTTTTAATAGCTTTGTTTTGACAAGTGTATGCATGACTATGGTGGCTTTAAAGACACTTCGAACATGTACGTAAATATTTACGTAAATATTTGCTTAGATATTCACGCTTTGTGCACCGAATCACAACAATTTACGTTAATATTTACGTTAATATTAACGACACGGCCGAACTTGTTAATATTTAACTAAACATTTACGTGAATGTATTGTGGCGGAGACCGCCCTTTTTGCTTAGCGATTATATTACAGTTGTTGAGACATTTTGAATTCTTTCTCTAAAAATTATAGTGTCCTGCCGATTCACAAAGATTATAAAATCCATTGCTTTTCCCCCTTTTATTAATAAACTAGGTGTTTACACACATTTTGGTTGCATGCCGTGCGGCGGTGCGTTAGCGCGCGCGCTTGCGCATGCTGACAAACTGGAAACACGCAAGCTACTAAATTAGTTTACATTCATTGGCTTACTGTTTTAAGGTTTAACCAATCCACTGATTCGGGCATTCTGCGTGCAGCGCGCCTTTTTTGTAGGCTATAAAAAGCGTTGAAAAGTAAGCTCGGGCAAAGATAGTAGAGCGCCGTAGGCGCGAAAGATGGGGAACTCGACCGATTTATTGAAATCACCCAGGATGCAACCGGCCGCCATTTCGGCAAGCTGAAGAGCGCCATCCTGTGTGGACGTGTGAGTGTACGTACGTGTTCATTCATTGGTCGCAAGTTTTCAGCAAGTATGTCTTCATTTTGTTCGGCCATTTGTTGCAAGAATAACAAGAAGAAATGCCAATCTTTTGTTAGATTTCCAAAGAAGACAGAAAGGTAGGCGCTAAATATAATTGTATTTTTCCACAGTAAATATTATCGCTTTTTATGCTAAAGAGAGTCGTTTCTAGAATCTAAGTAAGCCAAGGTCATGAAGGTCAATAACGTTAACCACGCTAAGATAAGAAGAAGTTTTTCCTGCAGTTCAACCCTTTCTTTACTTTTAGTCCTGGTTTGTAGAGTTTTAGGTTGTGGCCTCTGACTTTGGATGGGTTTTTGTGTCTCTGGAAGAGCTTGCTTTCCTCTACACCTTCCATCAGGCCGTTTAGGATTTTGTACATCTCAATGAAGTCCCCTCGACGGTACTCAAAGTCAAAAAGTGTAGACTGTGTAGACTGTAGGCCTGTTTTTACTTCACACTTCGGTCTTCGTCTTCACTGTGACTGTGTGTGTTGATTTCTTGTGCTGTAACGTTAGTTTGAAGCACGGAGGGTATTTCTTTCTTCCATGATTGAAGTATCTCAGGCGCGGATCCAGAGGGGGGGGGGGGTGGTGACACAAAAATAATAATAAACAAGAGGGATTTATTGACAAACATAAAGAAAAACCTGACCCCCCTGCAAAAATGTCTGGATCCACCCCTGTATCTACATTACAGTGCATCCTCCATGATGTATGCCCAGGGTTATGGCCTATGCTATTTGGCCCAATTCTCATAAGTGTATTATTCATATCATAGTTTAAATAATCATTATCAATGAATATGGAGCCTTCTACAACCAACCCTAACGTTATATTAGTCCAGTTCAGGTCCAGCAAAAATGCCAAGAGTATGGCTTTTGTTCCTGGTGTTTTAATACTTCAATTAGTGTAGGATAAACTGTTCAACCTATGTTACTCAAGGTAGGCTATACTGTAAAAGTAACAACATTTTGTTCTTGTTTTATTATACAATATAGAAGCAAGCAGTGGGTTCAAAATACCAGGAGGAAAGATTTACTCCAAAGAACACAATGGTACCTCTACAATAACTGCAGACTGTGCCCGAACCACTTTGAGGAAAGTCAGTTTGTTAATAAAGACAAGAAGCGTCTGAAGTGGAATGCTATACCAACACTTTTTGAGGTACCAAATCCTCCGAAACCTTTGGATTCTTCAAGAAGACAGTTGAAACGGAAACAACCCGATACCTTCTTACCATCAGGCGCATCTAACAAGCGCATCAAAGGTGGGTATAAAAATATAACACCCCCCCCAAAAAAAAAAATAAAGAGACACATCTTTCTTTCTTTATTAAATACAAGGTCACTTGTCATTTCAATATTTTTACATTTTATGCATAAAACTAGCATGTTTGCATGGATAAGTAATCCTTTTGAAAAAAACATTAATTATCAAAAGTGTTTAGATTTTTCTTCATCCATGCATATTTTGGCATCTCTGTATCAGGGAATATAGGTTTTTGGTAGGAAAACAGATAATTAGACACTAATATTTTTTCAATCAATTATTTGGCAATTTTATCATATTAAGCTAAGTAAGAAAGATTTAACCCTACTTTAAAGTTTATTGAATTTCATTTGAAGAGTTTTTATGTGCTTTCAAAAAAGTATATTTCATACACTATAGTGATCAAATTAGGAAACTACTTTGTTTCCCTTTGGTTATGCTGCGTGCTGTTTCATGGGGTTGGATAAAATGACAAGTTTAAAAGCTACTGCAGCATGTTTGAAAACATGAAATTTATGACATCCAATCCTTAGCTCAATGCTTAAATATTTGAGTGAAAACTACTGCATTGGTCTGCATGCTTTGTAAGTCTGGTAAATCAATTTAATTAAATTCAATACGTTTTAATTTTACTTAAATTTACTTTATTTTTCATGCCCAGCTTGAATTTGTTTTTCTTGTTCTGCACATATAATGAAACGTTGAACGGTGGGCATAATTTATCTGAAAAAAATAAACAAACAACTAAGAAGTATTGATTAATTTTCTGTTTAGGAATAACTATAGTGGCACTCACAGAATATCTCTTGAAAATAAATTAGAGATAGATTATTAAATATATATATTTTTTAACACTCTTCATATTTTAACATCCTTTTTACAGCTTCCCCGTGCCCGGTGGAACATGACCACACATACAGTGCCAAGGAGTCAACACAAGACCAGCAACAAACCAAACACAAAATGAGTAAAACAATCAAGAAGGAGCGTGTCAGGACTTGCCGATTAAAGAAAAAAGTAAGCCGGCTACAAACAGCAATGACTAGTATGACATCCGGTAAACAGACCATTGGACAGCTCATTGATGGTGCAAGAAAATATTTGCAGGAACCTGCCCTGTCTTTTTTTGCATCTCAGCTACGTAACTCATCTAAAAGAACTAAGTCAAGAGGAAGAAGATGGTCTTACACAGACAAAGTGATTGCTCTCTCCCTCTACCATCAAGGTCCGAGAGCGTATCAGTTTTGTAGCAGAATTTTCACTTTACCATCTGTTTCATCCCTTAGAAAGTGGCTTCATAATGTTGAAATCCAACCTGGTTTCTCTGAAAACATTCTAGATGTAATGAAGCGCAAGGTATTAACAATGAATGAAAGGAATAAATATTGTGTTGTCACTTTTGACGAGATGAGTCTCCGTGCTGGACTGACATATTATGATATTTCAACAGATAAAGTAAAGGGGTTTGAAGATTACGGCAGTCTTGGTCGAACGGGTGAAGTTGCAAACCATGCCTTAGTTTTCGTTGTGAGGGGAATGCTGTCCCATTGGAAGCAACCAGTTGGTTACTTTCTGTCAAAAGACGCCACATCGGGTGACAAACAAGCAACCCTGTTGAAGGAATGTTTACAAAAGTTAGAGGCCATTGGCCTTTATCCCAAATTAGTCGTGTGTGATCAGGGATCTAACAATGTAAAAACCTTCAAATGTCTTAATATCTCAGAAGGAAAACCATATTTTATGTTGGGTGACCAAAAAGTTTTTTGTATGTATGACCCTCCCCATCTGTTAAAAAACACTAGATCCAATAGGTGCAAATATCTGTTTAGATTCAAAGGTACTGATGGCAACATGAAGAACGCAAAGTGGTCTTATATTCATAAATTTTATGAATGTGATAGCCAACTTCCAATACGTATGGCCCCTAAATTAACAAAGGGGCATTTTGAACTCAACAGTTTTACAAAAATGAGGGTCAAGAAAGCAGCACAAGTTCTTAGCCATTCAGTAGCAGCGGGAATTTACACATACTCCTCCCTGGGTAGGCTCCCAGCTGAAGCTGTTTATACGGCAGAATTTGTTGAGCAAATTGACAAGTTGTTTGACTCATTCAATTGTAGATATTTCAAAGAAAAGAAGAAACTGAAAAGGCCCCCTTTCAAAGAACTCTGAGCACTTAGCTTTTTTTGATGAATGTGTTCCTTTGCTTAAGAGTTTAGAACTGGTAGGGTCAAAGAAGGTGCTGTGCATTAAAGGATGGATTCTGAGCATCTCTTGTCTACGTAAACTGTGGGGTGAAATGGAATCAAACAAAGAAATTAAGTTTCTCTTGACTGGTAGATTAAAATTTGTTTTCCACCATTAGACGTAAGGGAGGGTTTAGAGACAATCCCTCTGCATCTGAATTCAGATTTGCTCTGAGAATGGTTATGGTATCCGAATTAATCAATCCAGCACTCAGTTCAAACTGTTTACCTGACAGTGATAACTTTATGCTTACTTTAAGTTCACTTTCAAAGAAAGTAGGACTTAAAGCTTATACTCCTGTGCGATCTCTCCGATCTTCCAATACATGCATGCTACAGGTTACTAAATCATGGGGCGATAGGTCATTTTCCCATGCTGGACCCACGCTCTGGAATGATTTACCTCTTCAAATCCTGACAACGACTCATAGGGTTCACATTTTAGTAATTATTATTTCATAGATACCCTGAATCGTTACAGTATTGTTCGATGTCCTTTAAAGCCACAATGTGAGTTATAGCTGTTTCCTTACTGAGCCTCTTGATCATTCTGTCATTTTCCTTTAGAAAGCTGTGGGTGGACGGTCTGAGGCGTTGGGATGACCAAGAGCCTACTTGATAGAATCGAAGGTGTTCACGACCACCACCAATGTACCGCCTAGATTCATACTAAATATCTGTTCGTAGGTCTTAGTCAGTCTACTTAAATTCTTGTACTCATCTCCGACCATGGCAAGGTTTGGAAGGTAGCCAACTAGGGGTCATCAAGTCGGACCGGGAGGAAGATTCCTCGGCCGTCGGTGAAAACCACGTAACTATGAAGAGAGCTATCAACATAACCAGAACTGATTTGACAGTCAATAAGATGAATATCCCCAGATTGATTCACTGCTCTGTGGATTGACTATATCGATGTTGATTGTGGGCACTAGCAGAATGTGTTTCACAGCATAAAAATACGTAAAATATAATCACGTTTTGTACTTTTGAACATTTTATCCAGTCTCCTTCACTGTTGATGGCATTTGTATCTGATCGACCTTGATCGAATGATATGGCCCACTGGTAACTACTTGTCAGCAAACTATTGCTTACACTTGCTAAACATTGATACGCAGGGGTGATCTTTACCCAGCATCATCACGTGGTATTATTGTTGGTTTAAATAAAATTGTTTTGCTGAGTTCGACGCTTTGCAAATACTGAAAGGGTGTCGTACCTCGCCACATCCATCATAATGGAACACTTTTGGGAACGCAAAGTGGCTTCAGATTTAAGTGGTTAATATTGTTTTCTTTGGAGTGTGCCAATGCTTTGAATTACGTACACAAAGGAAAAAATACCTGACACGTCACTGTACACTTACCCCCATACAAACCCGATGGTTCTTAATAAAGATACTGCCGCATAACTGACTAACACTATCATGCACACACACCTGTGTTTGTACACACATTATAGGGCATTCAAGGTCAAAGGTACGTCTGGCAGCAACCAATCAGGCAGCAACCGGCATCTGGCATTATACAGGAGCCTCGACCTGTGAGATCAAACGTTCAGCTACGTCAGCTGCCAGCTAGCGTTAAAAGTCCCCCAGTGCAGTATAGTCTTTGATGACAAAAATGATTGCCAAATGACCATGTCGTATGGGGTGGGGTGGGGAACGGTTCTCAAACTATAGAGAAGGGCGAACAATCACAAAAATAAACAAAGTCCACGTCTAAAATACAAAAAGATAACTGTCCAGAAACTAATTTATTTTTGGAACACAAAAGCAAAATATAAAATAGACAGTAATAATAAAAGTAGATCACAATGAAATCCAATATAATTTGTAAAGGTCACACGTCAACACACAGCTTGCTTGCTGTACACAGTGTTTGATTACAACAAAATTCATTGTACAACACAACAACGATGATTCTATCCCCCCAAACACAATATTTCAACAAAATGACTTGGCATAAATCTCGAATGATACTCACCGCAGTTTTTATAAAAAAATATTCCAGATGACATTGACCGTTAAGAAGATGGCCAGAGCCATTCTCCACACAAAATAGATAGACAATATTGTAACAACAAAACGTATATAACGCGCTAAATCCTACCTTAGAGCACTCAAGGCGCCTACAAGAATACAAAATACCTCTGTACAGAAACTTCCAAATACGTGCATGGAAAAAAGGCGCAGTTACAATGAGCGAGAAAAGGCTAAAGACATGAATTGCGTTTTGAGTTGAGATATAAAAGTACCCAAGGAATTATGTTTAATAATAATACATGAAAAGGACATCGAGGGAAGCTCTAAAGGTCGGGGGAACTTGAAGTTTAAGTTTTAAGAGTAAATATTATGCAAATACAAAAGCTGCATTAAGCCCAAGAACACTGAGGGCGAATATCCTTACACAAATAAAGCGTAATTGTAAATGAGTCCCACTTTCTGCCTTTTAGAAGACGTTATTATACTGAGTCAAGTCAAACTGGGCCAACTGTTGCAATGAAGAATGAAGAAGCTATCGACCCTTAATTGGAAACCATTTTATGACTGGGCAAAGGACCGGGGCCCTTTTTCTTTTAATAGCAAAGCTTTGACTTCGGCTACATGATCCTTCCGCTTTTTGTTGCCCCGTACCGGAAGTGCACGTTTTCAAAATTACTGACACAAGCCAAATCGGATGCCTGAAATAAAAATACACCAATAGAAATGCTCGGGAACCTTCTTATAAACTCTGGACCCGGATTTTGATACTACTAATTTCCAACTGATAATTTAAAAGATATTTTTAATCGTTTATAGAATCTACGAGAGTACACAAAAAGTACAATAATAACAATTTAAAAAACAAAACAAAAATCCCCTATGCATATATTAACAGTCACTCTCAAAGTTATCTAGTAAAATTTGAATTTATTAGAGAACTGTGCTCAAGCATCGGGAGGAATATTAAAAAAAAGCGGTAACCGGAGTTGTGCCACGTTGTACCTTAGCAAAACTCGGGGTTATGCGAGACTTAATCCCGAGTTACCGCTCGTTTAATCTTGCATTCCTCCCCAACCAAAGAGAGTGCAGAAGATTCTTGCCAATTACTCTCTAGGAATGGCACAGACTTCGAACGGAATCGGAGCCAACGTGAGGCCGTTGATAATCTCGAAGGATAGTGGTTGAGAATCATCCGATTTCTTGAAGGAAAACTGATGCAGTAAATGTGAGAAGAAGATGAACAGCTCCATCTTGGCGAGTTGCTCCCCAAGACACACCCGGCGACCTGCAAGGAAAACAACAACGGTACCAAAAACGAAAACTTTTAAATATCTTTGGTATCAGAATGTTCGAGCGGTTAAAAAAGAAAGATCGTTTCCGAAAGCACATCATCGGCAAAGTCTCGTGTTTCACTGAGATCAAATTTGCTCATTGCTATTTTTCCGATGTTCAATCAATGCAATGGTAATTATGACGATGGGATAATGTTGAATTGTTCGAGTTGAAACGTTACCTATTCCAAAAGGTAGGTGCTCCTCCCTCGGTTTCAAGGAGCCAGCTTCGTCAAGAAATCTCTCCGGACTAAATTTGTCTGGATCGGACCAAATGGATGGATCTCGGCTGACCGCCCAAAGATTAGCAATAAGCAATGTCCCCTTGGGGATATCGTAGCCAAGTAGGCTGGTATCCTTGGAGAACATGTGGGGAGGGTTGAGAGCCACAATCGACGCCAGACGCTGCACCTCCAGGATGGTCGCCGCGGTGTATGGCAGCTGAGGTTTGTCTGCGAGGCGTGGCAGACGATTGCGACCCACGTTGTCATCTATTTCCTGCTGTATCTTGGCTTGTATCTCAGGGTATGCCATCATGTAAAGCAAAGCCCAGCGGAGTGTGGTAGCTGAAGTCTCTGTTCCAGCCGTAAAAAGGTCAAAACAGGTCAGCAACATATTGTCCATTGTAATGTACCTCTTTATATTCTCGGTCTCGTTGCCTTGGATTTCTCTGAGGAAGACATCGATGAAATCTTTCGGATTGTCGGCATCTAAATTGATACGGTGGTTCTCCACGCTTTCCCGTAGGAACTCTATTATCGAACGTATGTTACTTTCCATCTCCTTGTAATTTGACGTGAATGACAAATACTCCATGATGGGTAGATACGTATACATTTCTCCGCTGCCACTAAGTTCGAAGTTACGGTTCATCAACTTTAGCAGTTGCTGGAACTTTGGGTCAGAGTATTCGAATCGTTTACCCAGGGTAACGGAGCAGATGACATTCGAAACAGCATTACTCATCAGATGGGCTGGATTGAACGGGTTCCCCCCGTGTTCCTTGATTGTTTCGATGAGACATTTTGCCTCGGTAGCGATGGAGCCCTCGAAGCTTGACCTCCACACGCCCAACCCTCTCAGAACTGACAGACAAAACTTCCTCTGCTGGAACCAGCTCTCGCCAGAAGAGTTGCCTACACCTGAAAGAAGAAAAATACCGACGACATAATTTTTTTCCGCCCTGTGCATTCAAGCCTCTGGCCAAGGAGGTTTGTGATAATTATGGTTCCGTTCTAATGATTCACCCCTTCTAGAACAGTTCTAGAGAAATAATACAAACATTTATAAAGCGTATTTTTTCAATGGTTACAATGCGCTGAGGGCAATAAATTCCAGAGAGGAAAAAATGTAATTAACCAGGAACCTTAAGATGGATGTAGGTATGACTTGAGTTTACGTTTGAATTGATGAATAGAGTTGAGTACGAATGTTGAGAGGTAGCGAGTTCCAGCATTCGGGTCCAGCTACTGAGAAGGCCTTGTCACCTGCATGTTTGAATGTGCGATGTATTTTTAAAGTAATGCTCCGAGAACAAAACGGAGTAGCAACGGTATCCAAAACGGGTTACATTGCAATAACTTTGTAAAAAAATTAGAACGTTAACCCATTATTGACACAAACAACACAGCTTGGCATATTGAATGGATGTCGTTTGCTATTATACTCCAACTGCAAGTAGATCGAGAACGGGTGATACATGTAGCAACGCACGATGCTTTTCTTAATGTACAATTGAAAATAAGACTACGTCTTCATTCCAGTTTCATTCAAGGTAAATAATTTGTTTTTATTGCCGGCTTATCTTTCACACGTCGACCCTTGCAATGTTACTATATACACATAACATCTATGGTTTTTTTTGTAGTATTAAATGTTTCTCTATTTTTTTAATTTTTTTTTAAATTTGGACGTGTAAACATGACTATGGTGGCTTTAAAGGGACATCGAATATATTTATTTACGTATAATTGCCGGCTTATCTTTCACACGTCGACCCTTGCAATGTTACTATATACACATAACATCTATGGTTTTTTTTGTAGTATTAAATGTTTCTCTATTTGTTTAATTTTTTTTTAATTTGGACGTGTAAACATGACTATGGTGGCTTTAAAGGGACATCGAATATATTTATTTACGTATAATTACACGGCTTGTGCCCAAAAATAAAGCAAATATTTTTGTAAATCTTTAAATAAATATTCACGATTTGTGCCATCGCAATTATTAACGTAAATATTTAGACCAAAGTGAATACATATTCGCCGTCCCTTTAAAGCCACCATAAGTGAGGCATAATTATAGCGGTTTGGAAAGTATAAACAAATCTTACTCATGGCCTCTGGATCATCTGTCATTTTCCTGAAGAAAGCTGTGGGTGGACGGTCTGAGATGTTGGGATGAATCAGAGCCTCCTTGGTGGAATCGAAGGTGTTCACGAACACCACTAATGTACCGCCTAGATTCATACTAAATATCTGTCCGTAGGTCTTAGCTAGTCGACTTATGTTCTTGTACTCGTCTCCGGCCAATGCAAGATTTGGGAAGTAGCCAACAAGGGGCCATCCAGTCGGACCGGGAGGAAGATTCCTCGGCCGTCGGTAAAACCATGTAACTACGAAGAGAGCTATCAACCCAACCAGTACTGACTTGACAGTCAACACGCTAAATATCCCCAGAAGAAACGACATGGTTTGCTTCTCTGTTGATTCGGGGCTAACAGAAAGTTTAGTTTCGGAACTCAAAATAAATTTCCTTGTGCACGAAAAGACCCCCCAAAATGCCCACTGATGTTTGCAATCTAAGCAAGACTAAGCTGTGGGCATTAGCATATTGTGTTTCACAACAATGACTCCGTTCCTGAATATTGACCTGGTCTCCGTTACTGAGAATTGTGTTTGATCAACCTTGATTGAATTATATGGCCCACTGGCAACTTGGCAGAATATTATTACTTACAGTATTTGCTTGCTATACAACCATTCGCAGGGAACCAGGGAACAATACGCAAACATCACGTGGTATTTTCGTTGGTTATTAATGTTTTACTGAGTAAATATTACACTCCGTGCATGGCAAAAAATTGAAAGGCTGTCTCGCCAAATCCATCACAATGGGAACACTCGCAACTTAGCCTGAACATCTGACGCCACATTTCGAGGCTCGTGAATAACGCCACATACCGGCCTTGCGCCCCCCCCCCCCCCTGCCGGATGCCTTTGACCTCGCATTCCATTCACACGGAGAATCGTAGTCAATACACACGTCCACACATTACATAGGATGCGTTCGACAAGCTTCCCCGTGTTCACAGTCGTGTTCACAGTCGCGATTTACAGTCCCGGTAAGCCACGAAACAAGGCTAATCGAAAGCTGTGGGTTGTTTCCACTGATCTCTCCCCTATACTATACTGACAGTATAATAGAGATCAGTGGTTGTTTTGCCTGACATTCTATGAAGGTCAAAGGTTGTTGTAGAGCGGCGGGACTTGAACAAAGTGTAAGCTTGCAGATCCATCGTCTATGGCAAGCCATATGCCCAATAATTCGATAAACACTGTTTATCGCCGATAAACACTGTTTATCGCCGATAAACAAAGTTTTTCGACCGATAAACACTGTTTTTCGAGAAAAACTATGTTTATCACTTGATAAACATACTTTATCTCGATAAACACTGTTTTTCCGCCGATAAACATAGTTTTTTCGCCGATAAAACTATGTTTATCAAGCGATAAACAGAGTTTTTCGAGGTGATAAACAGAGTTTTTCGATAAACACTGTTTATCAACTGATAAACACGGTTTATCGAAAAACAGTATTTATCGGTCGATAAACACAGTTTTACGCCTACGCCAAATGCCCAATAATTCGATAAACAGTGTTTGTTTATACAATTATTGGGCATTTGGCGTCGGCGTAAAACTGTGTTTATCGACCGATAAACATGGTTTATCGAAAAACAGTGTTTATCGGTCGATAAACAGTGTTTATCGAAAAACTCGGTTTATCACCTCGAAAAACTCTGTTTATCGCTTGATAAACATAGTTTCTCGATAAACAGTGTTTATCAGTTGATAAACAATGTTTATCTCGATAAACTTTGTTTATCGGCGAAAAACTATGTTTATCGGCGAAAACAGTGTTTATCGAGATAAACTATGTTTATCAAGTCATAAACATATATTTTTTCTCGAAAAACAGTGTTTATCGGTCGAAAAACATTGTTTATCGGCGATAAACAGTGTTTATCGAATTATTGGGCATATGGCTTGCCATAGTCGTCTGCTCAATGGAAAAAGGTCGATTTTCGTGACGACACAATTTAATTATATACTATAACATTCAACACCTTGCACACAGTCACCAACTGTTTGTCGTTTGCATTCTAATTAATTTATTTCATTTATTATTTCTGGTTGTGAAGCCTAGGACTCTCAGAAAAACGAACCTAATCACTTTCCTAGCCAAGAACACAATGGAGAGAAGACAAGGAAGGAAGTTTCAGTTTAGATGTGGGAGGAAAGCCTAAGGGAATTATTCCAGGGAAAACCCACACAATCAGGGACTGAAAACCCAATCCACGTAGTGCCCCGTTGGGATTTGAACCGTGGTCCCAGAGCTGGAAGGCAAGGCAAGATACCACTACTATACAACAACCTGACTGATCAGGAAAAACTGTTTTCCCCATTTTGCCATAATTGTTGCACAAATATTCAAAAACAGTGTTCTATATGTTGGATACCGAGCAATTCCAATCATGACAGGTATTTTATTTGATTGAAAATTGGCAGAAAATGTTGAATTTTGTTGAAACATCTTTTAACAAAATTGGATGTTTTGCTAATATTCGGCCGTCCATGCCAACCAGCGCGGTTTGTTTATCTACAATGGAAAGGTCTCAACCTCGTTCCCAGTGGTGTACGATCTCGACGCGCCATTTTGTTTTCTTTCCCAGAATGCCATGCTCGATCATAATCCCTGGAAGTGTGACTTCAAAGTATCCAAATATATTAGATGTTTTAATTTGTCCTGTGGTTGATCCATTCTGTGTAAGAGACTTCGCAGAGCGCGCTGTCAAAGGACGCATCGAGTCATAGAGCAACTCAACCTCGTTTCCAGTGGTGTACGATCGCGACGCGCCATTTTGTTTTCTTTCCCAGAATGCCTTGCTCGATTGTAACCATAGAGCTATATTAGAGCAAGTTCGGGTGAGCGACTAGAGTGACTAGACTTACCAGAAACCATAGAGCACAGGGAGATTGACCAGACCGACCATGCACTGGAGCATGGTAGAGCTAGTCAATTCGAGAGCTACGTCACACACTGTCACACAGTCAAGTCACTCTAGTCGCCCACCCGAACTTGCTCTTATATAGGAACTAGAGGGTGCACTGGTAATGCTACGTGCACACACGCGACGGGATCGCAAGGAGACACGCACGCCATTTTGTACAAGGGCAACATTGAATACGAAATACGCGGTGTGCTTGCTAAATACACACTATGCGGTCTAAAAAGCGATCGAGTGGCCGTTTCGTGGGGTTTATCTTATTCGTTTCAATAGAGGATGAACACACATGCCATGATTTATTGTCCAAAGCGAAGGAATTTTAAAATATTATATTTATTCGGGGATTAACTTAAACGGCCAACTTAAACGCCCAAATTTATCAAGTCTCCCAAAAAGTTGAAACACAGAACCCCCAGGCAGTGATAGATTCTTATAATTTCACATTCTATAAATTATTGCACGACCCCCAAAACGGGATAATTAAAAAAATTCTGTGGGTACACAAATTATGATAATGAGCTTTGCGCATATATATATTTGTCCATTTAGTATGGTGCACCCACAGGGGCAGCGGCGGCCATTACGTAAGTAGTCAAAAACAACAACATATTTGTGTCTAGATTATTAGTGCGTGTTGCAACAGAGCAATGGTTAACACTGAAAGGGTTTACTGTGAAATTTATGAATGCCAGTGAAGACCGTTTGTAACTTGAGTATATAATCCCCGAATAAATATAATAGTTTAGAATTCCTTCGCTTTGGACAATAAATCATGGCATGTGTGTTCATCCTCTATTGAAACGAATAAGATAAACCCCACGAAACTGCCGCTCGATCGCTTTTTAGACCGCATAGTGTGTATTTAGCAAGCACACCGCGTATTTCGTATTCAATGTTGCCCTCGTACAAAATGGCGTGCGTGTCTCCTTGCGGTCCCGTCGCGTGTGTGCACGTAGCATTACCAATGCACCCAACCTCGTCCCCATGGTTTACTTTATTTCCAACCATGTTTGTAAATAGTAAACCCTGGGATGGAAACTCCTCACTTGGACCCTGATTGGACAACAACATTACATTAGCGCATGTACATGTTTCCAATACACGGGTTTACACTTCGGCGTCCATCTTGGCCTCGTTCTGAAGTCGCGATGAAAACAGTAATGCCAGTCCATAGTTTACGTGCAAGCGGACGGGCTGCGATCGTCGTAATCACTGAATTCAGTACCATGGTGTCACCGTTTTGGGATCGGATAACGGGAAATGTGTGGGGAAATATTAAATTCAGTCCATAATCTGTTGAAACATTTGAAGTCGCACTCTTTCATTCTTTCTTTCCATTCTTTCTTTCCAAAAAATAAATCGTCCACCATTTACGTATACAGCGGTGTACATAGGGCCTATACCGCCATCCGTTCATTGCGCTCAGAGTTTTATCAACTGTAAACACTGTATGTACTTATGACCTCGCAATTTTTTTTTAAAGTAATGATAACGATTTTTCACACTTCTTTTAACGTGATAGGGGCCTGTGCATTAATTGTTTTGGAATTAATATTTTGACTTAACTTACATCATCAATATAACTACATTACTCACTTCCCCTCCTGTCGTTTGTGGCTCTTACCTTTTATAAACTATAGCCTATAATCAATAATACCAGTGACGAATATTGTTTTTACATGTTATTTCATACCGCAAATATACCTTCAAAGGACCGTCCATAAATAACTGTCACTGGGATTGGAACAGCAAGAATAATAGAAATTTGTTAAATAGATTAATAAGTTGAAGACATTATTTTAGGTGACATGAATTTATTAAAATGATCAAACTATGCAATAAAATGCTTGTCAAAACATTGTGATTCGTATCAACTATTACTTGAATAATTTACGAACGATAAGGAAATAAATCTAATTGATTTTAATACAAGTTAAGTAAACCACGGGATTGCAAGGCCACAAGCTTTTAATTTTGTCCGGTTAGCTGGAAATAGATGACATTTAGGGTAACTTTACTGCACTGCAAAACGTTCACAATGCTGGCGTTTTGAGAGTTTTCATCGCAACTTCTAAACCACGCCTCTTCACGCATGCGCATTTGTGTAAGTGTAAACCCGTGTATACATACAAGCTACTAAATCTGGTACCGGACCACGAGACTATGGCGAAGATGTGAATTTCGATATGCAGCCAGACTATTCTAATTTGCATACGAATCCAAAATTTTTGGATATGCAAATGTTCCAATACCAGGGTGAGAGAGCAGTCAACCTCGTACTGCTCGACACACCCTGGGGAAGAGGTTGCAGTGCACCCTCTAGTTCCTGTATAATATAGCTCTATGGTTACAATCCAGCAAGGCATTCTGGGAAAGAAAACAAAATGGCGCGTCGCGATCGTACACCACTGGAAACGAGGTTGAGTTGCTCTATGACTCGATGCGTCCTTTGACAGCGCGCTCTGCGAAGTCTCTTACACAGAATGGATCAACCACAGGACTAATTAAAATATCTAATATATTTGGATACTTTGAAGTCACACTTCCAGGGATTTTGATCGAGCAAGGCATTCTGGGAAAGAAAACAAAATGGCGCGTCGAGATCTTATACCACTGAGAACGAGGTTGAGACCTTTCCATTGTAGATAAACAAACCGCGCTGGTTGGCATGGACGGCCGAATATTAGCAAAACATCCAATGTTGTTAACAGATGTTTTAACAAAATTCAACATTTTCTGCCAATTTTCAATCAAATAAAATACCTCTCATGATTGGTTGCTTGGTTTCCAACATATAGAACACTGTTTTTGAATATTTGTGCAACAATTATTGCAAAATGGGGAAAACAGTTTTTCCTGATCAGTCAGGTTGTTGTATAGTAGTGGTATCTTGCCTTGCCTTCCAGCTCTGGGACCACGGTTCAAATCCCAACGGGGCACTACGTGGATTGGGTTTTCAGTCCCTGATTGTGTGGGTTTTCCCTGGAATAATTCCCTTAGGCTTTCCTCCCACATCTAAAACTGAAACTTCCTTCCTTGTCTTCTCTACATTGTGTTCTTGGCTAGGATAGTGATTAGGTTCGCTTTTCTGAGAGTCCTAGGCTTCACAACCAGAAATAATAAATGAAATAAATTAAGAATGCAAACGACAAACAGTTGGTGACTGTGTGCAAGGTGTTGAATGTTATAGTATATAATTAAATTGTGTCGTCACGAAAATCGACCTTTTTCCATTGAGCAGACGACGGAGCTGTATGCTTACACTTTGTTCAAGTCCCGCCGCTCTACAACAACCTTTGACCTTCATAGAATGTCAGGCGAAACAACCACTGATCTCTATTATACTGTCAGTATAGGGGAGAGATCAGTGGAAACAACCCACAGCTTTCGATTAGCCTTGTTTCGTGGCTACCGGGACTGTAAATCGCGACTGTGAACACGACTGTGAACAAGTGGAAGCTAGTCGAACGCATCCTATGTAATGTGTGGACGTGTGTATTGACTACGATTCTCCGTGTGAATGGGATGTGAGGTCAAAGGTATCTGGCAGGATCCTGCCGGGGGGGGGGGGGGCGCAAGGCCGGTATGTGGCGTTATTCACGAGCCTCGAAATGTGAAGTCAGATGTTCAGGCTAAGTTGCGAGTGCAGTAGTCTATGCGTTCTATTTCCCATTGTGATGGATTTGGCGAGACAGCCTTTCAATTTTTTGCCAAGCATGGAGTGTAATATTTACTCAGTAAAACATTAATAACCAACGAAAATACCACGTGATGTTTGCGTATTGTTCCCTGGTTCCCTGCGAATGGTTGTACAGCAAGCAAGTACTGTAAGTAAGAATATTCTGCCAAGTTGCCAGTGGGCCCTATCATTCAATCAAGGTTGATCAAACACAATTCCCAGTGACGGAAACCAGGTCAATATTCAAGTACAAAACGGAGTCATTGTTGAGATTGTGCTGTGAAACACAGTCTTGCTTAGATTAAAATCATCAGAGTGCTTTTTTTTCTTTTCGTGCACAAGGAAATTCATTTTGAGTTCCGAAACTAAACTTTCTGTTAGCCCCGAATCAACAGAGAAGCAAACCATGTCGTTTCTTCTGGGGATATTTAGCGTGTTGACTGTCAAGTCAGTAATAGTTGGGTTGATAGCTCTCTTCGTAGTTACATGGTTTTACCGACGGCCGAGGAATCTTCCTCCCGGTCCGACTGGATGGCCCCTTGTTGGCTACTTCCCAAATCTTGCATTGGCCGGAGACGAGTACAAGAGCATAAGTCGACTGGCTAAGACCTACGGACAGATATTTAGTATGAATTTAGGCGGTACATTAGTGGTGTTCGTGAACATCTTCGATTCCGTCAAGGAGGCTCTGATTCATCCCAACATCTCAGACCGTCCACCCACAGCTTTCTTCAGGAAAATGACAGATGATCCAGAGGCCATGAGTAAGATTTGTGTTCATACTTTCCAAACCGCTATAATGTATGCCTCACTTATGGTGGCTTTAAAGGGACGGCGTATATATTCACTTTGATCTAAACATTTACGTAAATAATTGCGATGGTACAAATCGTGAATATTTATTTAAAGATTTACTAAAATATTTGCTTTATTGGCCTAAGCCGTGTAATTAAACTCAAATAAATATATTCGATGTCCCTTTAAAGCCTCCATAGTCATGTTTACACGTCCAAATTGTATTAAACAAAACCCCAGAGAAACACTTAATACTAAAAAAACCATAGATATTATGTGTATATAGTACATTGCAGGGGTCGACGTGTGAAAGATAAGCCGGCACTAAAAAAATGTCTTTACCTTGAATGAAATTTAAATGAAGTAGTCTTTATTTCAACTGTACGTTCAGAAAGGTACCGTGCGTTGCTACATGTATCACACCCGTTCTTGATCCCGTTCTTAAGTGGGTTAAGGTTCTAATTCTTGTACAAAGTTATCGTAATGTAACCCGTTTTGGATACCGTTGCTACTCCGTTTTGTTCTCGGAGCGTTACTTTAAAAAATACATCGCACATTCAAACATGCAGGTGACAAGGCCTTCTCAGTAGCTGGACCCGGATGCTGGAACTCGCTACCTCTCAACATTTGTGCTTACAACATTCATCAATTCAAACGTAAACTCAAGTCATACCTACATTCATCTTAAGGTTCCTGGTTAATTACATTTTTCCTCTCTGGAATTATTGCCCTCAGCGCATTGTAACCATTGAAAAAAATACGCTTTATAAATGCTTGTATTAATCTCTAGAATTGGTCTAGAAGGAGCGAATCATTAGAACGGAACCATAATTATCACAAACCTCCTTGGCCAGAGGCTTGAATGCACAGGGCGGAAAAAAATTATGTCGTCGGTATTTTTTCTTCTTCCAGGTGTAGGCAACTCTTCTGGCGAGAGCTGGTTCCAGCAGAGGAAGTTTTGTCTGTCAGTTCTGAGAGGATTGGGCGTGTGGAGGTCAAGCTTCGGGGGCTCTATCGCTACCGAGGCAGAATGTCTCATCGAAACAATCAAGGAACACGGGGGAAACCCGTTCAATCCAGCCTATCTGATAAGAAATGCTGTTTCGAATGTCATCTGCTCTGTTACCCTGGGTAAACGATTCGAATACTCTGATCCAAAGTTCCAGCACTTGCTGAAGTTGATGAACCGTAACTTCGAACTTAGTGGCAGCGGAGAAATGTATACGTATCTACCCATCATGGAGTATTTGTCATTCACGTCAAATTACAAGGAAATGGAAAGTAACATACGTTCGATAATAGAGTTCCTACGGGAAAGCGTGGAGAACCACCGTATCAATTTAGATGCCGACAATCCGAAAGATTTCATCGATGTCTTCCTCAGAGATATCCAAGTCAACGAGACCGAGAATATAAAGAGCTACATTACAATGGACAATATGTTGCTGACCTGTTTTGACCTTTTTACGGCTGGAACAGAGACTTCAGCTACCACACTCCGCTGGGCTTTGCTTTACATGATGGCATACCCTGAGGTACAAGCCAAGATACAGCAGGAAATAGATAACAACGTTGGTCGAAATCGTCTGCCAGGCCTCGCAGACAAACCTCAGCTGCCATACACTGCGGCGACCATCCTGGAGGTGCAGCGTCATGCGTCGATTGTGCCTCTCAACCCTCCCCGCATGTTCTCCAAGGATACCAGACTACTTGGCTACGATATCCCCAAGGGGACATTGCTTATTGCTAATCTTTGGGCGGTCAGCCGAGATCCATCCATTTGGTCCGATCCAGACAAATTTAATCCGGAGAGATTTCTTGACGAAGCTGGCTTTTTGAAGCTGAGGGAGGAGCACCTGCCTTTTGGAATAGGTAACGTTTCAACTCGAACAATTCAATATTATCCCATTGTCATAATTTGATTGAACATCATTGATTGAACATCGGAAAAATATCAGTTAGCAAACTTTATCTCAGTGGAACACGAGACTTTGCCAATGATGTGCTTTCGGAAACGATCTTTCTATTTTAATCGCTCGAACATTCTGATACTAAAGACATTTAAATGTTTTCGTTTTTGGTACCATTCATGTTTTCCTTGCAGGTCGCCGGGTGTGTCTTGGGGAGCAACTCGCCAAGATGGAGCTGTTCATCTTCTTCTCACATTTACTGCATCAGTTTTCCTTCAAGAAACCAGATGTTTCTCACCCATTATCTTTCGAGGCGATCAACGGCGTCACGTTGGCTCCGATTCCGTTTGATGTCTGTGCCATTCCCAGAGAGTAATTGGCAAGAATCTTCTGCACTCTCTTTGGTTGGAGAGGAATGCAAGATTAAACGAGCGTTAACTCGGGATTGAATCTCGCATAACCCCGAGTTTTGCCACGGTACATGTACAACATGGTACAACTGCGGTACCGCTTCTTTTATATTCCTCCCGATGCTTGAGCACAGTTCTCTAATAAATTCAACATTTACTAGATAACTTTGAGAGTGACTGTTAATATGCACAGGGTTTTTTTTTTTATTGTACTTTTTTGTGTACTCTCGTAGATTTTATAAACGGTTGAAAAGTATGTTTTAAATTATCAGTTGGAAATTAGTAGTATTAGATTTTATAAACGGTTGAAAAATATGTTTTAAATTATCAGTTGGAAATTAGTAGTATCAAAATCTGGGTCCAGAATTTTAAAGAAAGTTCCCGGGCATTTCTATTGGTGTGTTTTATATCAGGCATCAGATTTGGCTTGTGTCAGTAATTTTGAAAACGTGCACTTCCGGTACGGGGCAACGGACAGTGGAAGGATCATGTAGCCTAAGTCAAAGTTTTGCTAAAAAGAAAAAGGGGCCCGGTCCTATGCCCAGTCATAAAATGGTTTAGCTTCTTCATTCTTCATTGCAACAGTTGGCCCATTGCACAGTCCAGTTTGACTTGACACAGTATAATAACGTCTTCTAAAAGGCAGTAAGGATATGCGCCCTCAGTGTTCTTGGGTCTAATGCAGCTTACGTATTTGCATAATATTTACTCTTAAAACTTAAACTTAAAGTTTCCCCCGACTTTTAGAGCTTCCCTCGATGTCCTTTTCATGTAAAGCGATTAGTACTATTGTAACAGCGCTACATATTATTATTAAACATAACTCCTTGGGTACGTTTATATCTCAACTCAAAATGCAATTCATGTCTTTAGCCTTTTCGCGCTCATTGTAACTGCGTTTTTATTGTCATTATTTTTCCATGCATGTATTTGGAAGTTTCTGTACAGGTATTTTGTATTCTTGTATAGGCGCCTTGAGTACTCTAAGGTAGGATTTGGCGCGTTACACGTTTTGTTATTACAATTATATCTATCTATTTTGTCTGGAGAATGGCTCTGGCCATCTTCTCAATGGCCAATGTCATCTGGAGTGTTTTTTCTTTATACAAACCACAGTGACTATCATTCGAGGTTTATGCCAAGTCATTTTGTTGAAAGATTGTATTTGGGTGGGATAGAATCATCGTTGTTGTGTTGTACAATGAAGTTTGTTGTAATCAAACACTGTGTACAGCAAGCAAGCTGTGTGTTGACGTGTGACATTTTAAAAATTATATTGGATTTTATTTGTGATCTACTTTTATTACCACTGTCTATTTTATATCTTGCTTTTGTGTTCCAGAAATAAATAATTTTCTAAGAGAAACTATAAATATAAATATGAATAGTAAACTTGCGGGTACAACCATTTACACATGGTTGTACCCGCAAGTTTACTATTCATATTTATATTTATAGTTTCTCTTATTCTCCACACCATGCAAAGCTTCAAACACCATTTAAATAATTTTCTGGAGAGAGTTATCTTTTTGTATTTTAGACGTCATCGTGTGGACTTTGTATATTTTGTGATTGTTCGCTCTTCTTTAGTTGGAAAACCGTTTCCCACCCCACCCCATACGACATGGCCATTTGTACATCTATGTTGTCATCAAAAAACGCATGGACTATACTGCAATAGTGACTTTTAACGCTAGCTGGCAGCTGACGCGTCAGGTATTTTTTCCTTTGTGTATACGTAATTCAAAGCATTGGCACACTCCAAAGAAAAAAAAATCAACACTTAAATCTGAAGCCACTCCGCGTTCCCAAAAGTGTTCCATTGTGATGGATGTGGCGAGGTACGAGACCTTTCAATAATTATTTGCAAAGCGTCGAACTCAGCAAAACAATTTAAACCAACAAAAATACCACGTGATGTCTGGGTAAAGATCACCCCCTGCGAATGAATGTTTTGCTAACAAGTAGTTACCAGTGGGCCATATCATTCGATCAAGGTCGATCAGATACAAATGCCATCAACAGTGAAGGAGACTGGATAAAATGTTCAAAAGTACAAAACGTGATTATATTTTACGCATGTTGGTGCTGTGAAACACATTCTGCTAGTGCCCACAATCAACAACGATTTATTCAATCCACAGAGCAGTGAATCATCACGGCACTTAGTCTTTTCGTGCACTCGTTTTGAGTTCAGAAACCTCAATTTTCTTGCTCCGAATTGACAAAGAATCATATTCAATGTCGTTTCTTCTGGGGATATTCAGCTTATTGACTATCAAATCCGTGCAAGTCGACTGGTCACAAATGCATGAATTAGTTTTAAAAGAGAGTCTTGTGTAAGGAATTGACTAATGCGTTTGATGTTGTGAAGATGAAAAAAGGCTGCAGAGCAAGCTTTATTGATGTGGGTGTTCATTGTAAGTTCAGAATCGAACCAAGACCCCAAGTTACGAACACATGTTGTAGGAAAAACAGTAGCTTCACCTATCATTATATCGGAAATATTAATTTTCTTCAACTGCTGCTTTGATCCGATAATCAAAAATTCACTTTTAGCATCATTAATTAAAAGCCGGTCATGTAACATCCATTGCCTGATGTCCCTAATGCAATCTTCGATTATAGTCACAGCAGCTTGACAAGATTTGTCGTTCGGGTCTAAAAGATAGATACAGCTGAGTGTCATCGGCATAGCAATGAACATCAGGCAGATGATGCTCAACGATGTCAAACAATTTAGAGGCATAGACAATAAATAGAAATGGTCCTAAGCAGGATCCCTGAGGAACACCACAGTTGATGTTAAACTTCTCTGATAAGGTACCTTGAATGGATACACGTTGACTTCTATCTGACAAATAGGACGAAAACCAATCGAGGGCTTTGCCAGTGACTCCACATTTAGACTGAAGACGTTTCAATAAAATTTCATGATCAACAGTATCGAACGCTGCACTCAGGTCTAAAAGGACAAGCAGAATAACATGTTGGGAATTCATCCTCATCAGTAAATCATTTTTAACCTTAATAAGAGCCGTCTCTGTATATAGAAATAGAGATGGTTGTTTCGCCTGACATTCTATGAAGGTCAAGGGTTGTTGTAGAGCGGCGGGACTTGAACAAAGTTTAAGCATACAGCTCCGTCGTCTGCTCAATGGAAAAAGGTCGATTTTCGTGACGACACAATTTAATTATATACAATAACATTCAACACCTTGCACACAGTCACCAACTGTTTGTCGTTTGCATTCTTAATTTATTTCATTTATTATTTCTGGTTGTGAAGCCTAGGACTCTCTCAGAAAAGCGAACCTAATCACTATCCTAGCCAAGAACACAATGGAGAGAAGACAAGGAAGAAAGTTTCAGTTTTAGATGTGGGAGGAAAGCCTAAGGGAATTATTCCAGGGAAAAACCCACACAATCAGGGACTGAAAACCCAATCCACGTAGTGCCCCGTTGGGATTTGAGCCGTGGTCCCAGAGCTGGAAGGCAAGGCAAGATACCACTACTATACAACAACCTGACTGATCAGGAAAAACTGTTTTCCCCATTTTGCCATAATTGTTGCACAAATATTCAAAAATAGTGTTCTATATGTTGGAAACCAAGCAACCAATCATGAGAGGTATTTTATTTGATTGAAAATTGGCAGAAAATGTTGAATTTTTGTTAAAACATCTGTTAACAACATTGGATTTTTTGCTAATATTCGGCCGTCCATCATGCCAACCAGCGCGGTTTGTTTATCTACAATGGACAGGTCTCAACCTCGTTCCCAGTGGTATACGATCTCGACACGCCATTTTGTTTTCTTTCCCAGAATGCCTTGCTCGATCATAATCCCTGGAAGTGTGACTTCAAAGTATCCAAATATATTAGATATTTTAATTAGCCCTGTGGTTGATCCATTCTGTGTAAGAGACTTCGCAGAGCACGCTGTCAAAGGACGCATCGAGTCAGAGCAATTCAACCTCGTTCCCAGTGGTGTACGATCGCGACGCGCCATTTTGTTTTCTTTCCCAGAATGCCTTGCTCGATTGTAACCATAGAGCTATATTATATAGGAACTAGAGGGTGCACTGGCAATGCTACGTGCACACACGCGACGGGACCGCAAGGAGACACGCGCGTCATTTTGTACGAGGGCAACATTGAATACGAAATACGCGGTGTGCTTGCTAAATACACACTATGCGGTCTAAAAAGCGATCGAGCGGCCGTTTCGTGGGGCTTATCTTATTCGTTTCAATAGAGGATGAACACACATGCCATGATTTATTGTCCAAAGCGAAGGAATTCTAAAATATTATATTTATTCGGGGATTATATACTCAAGTTACAAACGGTCTTCACTGGCATTCATAAATTTCACAGTAAACCCTTTTAGTACGTGTTAACCATTGCTCTGTTGCAACACGCACTAATAATCTAGACACAAATATGTTGTTGTTTTTGACTATTTACGTAATGGCCGCCGCTGCACTTGTTGGTGCACCATACTAAATGGACAAAAAATATTAATGCGCCAAGCTCATTATCATAATTTGTGTACCCACAGAATTTCTTTAATTATCCCGTTTTGGGGGTCGTGCTATAATTTATAGAATGTGTAACTATAAGAATCTATCACAGCCTGGGGGTTCTGTGTTTCAACTTTTGGGGAGACTTGATAAATTTGGGCGTTTAAGTTGGCTCTATTTTTCTTGGCAAGTGGAAAAGTGCTTCACGAAAACTGGCAGCAAGTCGGTTTGGGAAAAAAAAAAAAACATTTTTGGGGGTGTTTTTTTCTGGGGTCGCTAGCAAAAATTCCAAACGGCTGACAAAAATTGAAAAGAATTCTGAAGTTTAGTTGTCCGAAAATATGTCTGATTGGTTTTCAAGAGGCTGAGAGACTCTTAATATTTTGTTGAGTATTTTTGAATATTTATCGTTTAGCATTGGTTCCTATAGGAGTTTATTTCGTGTGGTGCGCCCATTGATCCCCCTAAAAAAATGCGCGCGTTGATGCATATGGGGTAACGTGTCATATCCAGTCAATATTAATGGAGATCAATGGGTGCGCCCTTGTCGGGCCACGTGACTAGGCTAGTGCGCCCTCTAGTTCCTATATTTATAACTCAATGAGCAAGTTCGGGTGGGCGACTAGAGTGACTAGACTGTGTGACGTAGCTCTCAAATTGACTAGATCGACCATGCTCCAGTGCATGGTCAGTCTAATCAATCTCCCTGTGCTCTATGGTTTCTGGTAAGTCTAGTCACTCTAGTCGCCCACCCGATTTACGTCATATTGCAACCTATAGACCTTTCCATTGTTGATAAACAAACAGCGCTGGTTGGCATGGACCGCCGAATGTTAGTAAAACATTCAACAGTGATACAGATGTTTTAACCAAATTCAACATTTTCGGTAAACTTCTAATTAAATAAAATACCTCCCATGATCGGTTGCTTTGTTTCCAATAAATTCAACACTAATTTTGAATATTTGTGTACCATAGTTACAAATTGTAGTTATCTGTTTTTGTTTTGCATTTATGGGTTCCATAGTTTTCCAACCTGGGTTGGCAAAAACTTGGGCTGTGACGTTGCAAAAGAAAGGTCTATCTATTGAGATTAATGGTCTCGAGCCAGCCTCGCTACCATGGGCAGTGCGCCGTATTGCAACCTCGTGCCCATGGTTTACTTTATTTCCAACAGAGCGGTCGACCTGGTACTGCTCGACACACCCTGGGAACAAGGTTGGCCGTATTGATACCTCTCGTCGCTAAACCCCTGGGAGGGAAACACTGAAAATCAATGCTGATTGGCTAACCAAAATGTACTGTTTTGCATGCACGCTTGTTAAAAACATTCGAGCGCTTGTAGGGCGCTTGTCGGGCGCTTAGTACGCGCGTGTAAATATGCACGTATTTCGACGCAATACATTCAAATGAATCATGTTTTTACATGGTCTCCCTAAACTGCATACAGTTAGACGCATCACAAGATCGAAAAAGAATGAGAGGGGCAAGAAGTTGCTCCCATTGATCTCCATTAATATTAATGGAGATCAATGGGTTGCTCCCACAATCGAGCAAGGCACTCTGGGAAAGAAAACAAAATGGCGCATCGAGATCGTACACCACTGGGAACGAGGTTGAGTTGCTACATGACTTGATGCGTCCTTTGACAGTGCGCTCTGCGTAGTCTCTAACACAGAATGGATCAACCACAGGACTAATTAAAATATCAAATATATTTGGATATTTTAAAGTCACACTTCCAGGGCTTGATTTCACAAAGAATTAAGATTGATCTTAACTCTAAATCACTCCTAATTGCTAAGCAAAGTGTGATGTCACAATACAAATCACTATGGTTACAATTGAGCAAGGCATTCTGGGAAAGAAAACAAAATGGCGCATCGAGATTGTACACCACTGGGAACGAGGTTGATGCACGGGGTCTTTTGTTAGATTGAGCGAAACGCACTATAATTATTTCAACAATAACGACTCGGCATAAATCTCAAATGATACTCCTTAGATCTTGTATAAAACTATCCCTCCCGGTGAGATTAACGATTAGGAGTGTTTGACGGTTTAACACTCCTAGCAATGTCTCCGTTTTGTACTTTTTAATATTGACCCGGTCTCCTTCACCGTTAATGGGAGTTTGTATCTGACCGACCTTGATCGAATGATATGGCCCACTGGTAACTACTTAACTACTTGGCAGAAAACTATTTCTTACATTTGCTTGCTAAACAACCATTCGCAGGGAACCAGGAACTTTACCTAGACATCACGTGGTATTTTTGTTGGTTGTAATTGTTCATTGTTGAGTAAATATTATAAAAAAAAATATTATTCGCTGCTTCGCAAATAATAAAAGGGAGTCGGGACCTCGCCACATCCATCACAATGGAAACGTTTTAGAACGCTAGATGGCAGCAGATTGACCTGGTTAATGATTTTTTCGGTAGTGAGCGCATGCTCAGAATTACGTTGACAATGATACTTTACTTGATACCTCACTGAAGACTGTTCCCTTGTTTTTTATCCGCAAGGATAAAGACAGACATTGGTCTGACAAACCCGATGGTTTTATTGGATAAAATAACGCATATCTACCAGACCGGTACATCACACACACGCAAATGTGTAATGTCCTCCAATTGTGGACCCCCTGTGTTGACCTCATGAATTTGCCAGTAAAACCTGTAAAATTGCATGGCCCGATTTTCGCCGAAAAAATTTGTTTAAAATAATTTGTTCTCTAAGCGAATTTTGAAAGATGATGCTGTTTCAAAACGAAAAAAGACAAAAAACGTTTGCATGTGCCACGGACAATGATGGAACATGCACAATTGTGTTTTAGCCAAGGTACCATTATTTTCAGTCATGGCACTGTTTGTTTATTACCGTGCAATGACCTGGGGGAGCCAAAGTATTTGATATCCTAGACAGGCACTTATCTGGGGGGGGGGGCAGGTCCCAGAGTTTTGTATTTTTATTTCGTATTTGGGTTTTTTTCCCCTCATTTTCTTTCTTTTTTTTTAGGGGCGGAGAAAAGTTTGCCGTCATATTATGACACAGTGCACATCCCCTGTCAAAAACAAACCTACCCATTTCAAACCCTCTTTGTAGCAGAGCTCTAGGGCCCAATTTCATAAAGTCTGTCAGCCCAAAAACTTATTAAGCACAGACAAATCTTGCTAAGCAGAAACAGGTTATCAGCCAACATTTCATAAAGTTTCGGTGCCCCGCTCATTTCTTGCTTAGTATAGAAACTGGCTAAACAGAATTTTCTGGTTTAAACAGATTTATGAAACTGGGCTCAGATGTCTTGCTCTCAGATGCACGGTCAGCAGGAACAGAACTGGGTATTAAAACTGGGTATTAAAACTGGGTAGGGTCCCTTAAACAAAGATGTCTGGGCAATAAATTACTGGATAAGCCGGGTAGAATTCGAGGTTTTTTTCTGTCGTGTTCATAAAATAAAACACAAACTATGAAATGGAGACACTTTGCTCTTTATTATTTGTCACTAATTAAGACATTAATATTTAAATCATCCTAGACAACAACTGGATATGTAAAGAAGGCACTTTAGATGTATAAAAACAAACCATTTTAAATATAATTTGGACAGGGTGGCAGTAAAAAGTGGTGCCTTCCAGCATTGCTGTAACTCTTCTTGTTTTGCCCAACAGCGACGATATGTTTGCGCCGGGCGCTCCTTTGTTTAACCGTGGAGGGGAAAACATTCAAGACCCCCGTGATTGAGAATCGAGCCTCCCGCATTTTCGAGCGATATTCTCTAAACCAACACAAGTTAGAAACAATGTGAGGCAAAAACACCCTCTAAAATTATTGTTATTTAAAAAAAAATCCTTGATGCAAGAATTACATCGTTCTATATCCACAAGTTTTAATACGTGACTTATTAACGAAACCGCCAGAGTAAGGCAACAGGGCGGGTCTATTATTCCTTCGGGTTGAGGAATTCCGCACATCGTTATTGGACCAGATCCGCGCGATGTTAAAGGACTAGGAGACTGTTACCAAGCCAATCCAGGTGTGTGCATGCCAAATCAGCATTGTTATGCAAATTTCTCGTCATTGCACTTTTAGCATAGAAAAAGATACAGCAAGACCGCATGGTACAGTTTTCCACACGGGACGGCAGACGGACAACATGGCGAATCTTCATGGCTGGATTTGGACCTCGCGTATCGGATGAACTTTATCACAGTAGTTTTATTCTTTTATAAGTAAAACAAACTAGTGTTAGTCACTTGTCATGTTGAGGACATTACCTACGAAATTCTGAAGGTAAAATGTACTTGAAACTTCAAAAGAAAGTGACTTCTGACATGAGGACTTTTGGTCAAGTATTTCACCAAAGCAAATTTCACAGTGCGAGTTAACATATTGTCGCCGGCGTACTCAACAAACCTGCTGGTGTCATCGAACAACTTTGATGTTGAGCTTGTGAGTAGAGTTGGAGAGTTCCAGGAGTTTACAAATTCTTCTGAGGATGACTAGAACTGTAGGAACTGAACTTTAAATGGACCCATTCTCCTGTTGAACTTTCGCTTTTGCTTACGAGCTCCGTCAAGTTGGCTTGAGAAGCTCCCCTTTGAACTAAGTTACCTTGAAAAGGAGTCTTGCGGTTTGAATTTGAGAACTGTTAATGTTATATAGACACTTTTTGCTGACTTTTGTCAGAACTTGGAAAGTTTTATGCCCGAAGGGTGAAGAAAGAAGATCCATGGATTGTGTGGTATGGGTGTGGCAAGAGGTCGTCCAAGTGGCTAGAAGTCGTCAAAGTGGCAAGACAGAACTTTAAAGTGACTTTTGGTTTTGAGTTTCAGAACTGAGCACTTTTTGCTGACTGTTGTCAGAACTTTAAAACTGTTATGCCCAATGGGTGAAGAAAGAAGATCTATGGATTGTGTGGTATGGGTTTGGCTAGAAGTCGTCCAAGTGGGCAAGAGTCGTCCAAGTGGTAACACAAGATCTTTAAGGTGACATCAACTGGTAAGCGAAGATCTAACCCCATTCCTCCCCACTAAATAGCAGGTTACTTTTCTCATCTGAAAACTTGTTGATGTTGTCTACTAATAATTGTCAATGGTGATGCCATCCACTGTTTTTTCTGAGAGGATTTTCTTGATGTCAGGGCATTTTGGTCGTGGCCAGAGTGATGCATTGAAGTAAAATGAATTTTCTTGGAACATTTCCCAGGGTTTAGAAGAAGCTGGTGACCTTATTTTGTTGTCATTTTAAAGCTAAACATCAACATGAATAATCCTGTATCAGAAAAAATGCTCAGTTAGACACCCTTGTGCATTCCTTTTTTAGTTTCTTAAATGAGTTATTTTAAAAATAAATAATTTAAACAGATTATAAAAACATTTATGTTCAAACACTTTTGAAAGCATCAAACCATGTTATTTAAAGAATTTGGATAATTCACTTTAATTCCCTGTTTCTAATTAAGAAAAATTGAACATCACTCAATGGTTTTCTCTAGAAATAACTAACTTGTGCTGCCATAAAAACATCAAACCATTTTTTAGATTTATAAAGCATTTTTATACAATAAGCATTCAATATTGAATTTCTAAATAACATTCACGGGAATATTTAAATATCACTGAAAATTTGTTTTTCTCAAAAGTATAACAAAAATCAGCTCAATAAAAAGCATGACAAACCTCAAAGGATTTAAATTTCTTAATGAGAACAAAACAAAATGGATGTACATAGGCTTTTAAAGAATTTGATAGTTTAAAATAATCATCCCTTTGTTTCTGAAAAGCAGTTAAAAATTAGTCCATAAAAATTATGAAAAACTTTGATAGCAATATATCAGTAAGTCCTGATGCATAAAATGCCTAAATTAAGTGTTTTACTTAATTATTTTTTTCAGAATGAAAATTTGTATAGCGAAAACAAAATGAAAAACAGTTTTTCCTTAAGCTGCTCCAAAGATTGAAATTTTGCTATAAACACTTGTTTGATGATGAATTTGTCAGTAAGGAATATTAACGTGGTTAATTTAGATGAGCTAAATTAATCGTTTAATATTTCTGATGAATAAATTTAATCAATCAATTACGAGCAAGTATATAGATAAGGTGCGCAACACTAAAAGAACAAACAAATTTCACAAAACTTAGTTTTTAGGGTGCTGCTTGCAGGCATTGAGAAGTGTGCCCCCCCCCCCCAAAGAAAAAATGAAAAAATGGAGAAACAAGGAAAAGTATTTCACTGGGCAAAACCAAAGTAAAAAAACACATTCCTGTGAGCTGCTCCCAAATAGTGTAAAACAATGTAAGAAGGAAATTTTGCAGTTAGGAATATTTAAATGGTTAGTTTAGATGAGCTAAAATAATCGTTTAATACTTCTGATGAATAAATTTTATCAATTGATCGTGAGTGAATAGATTAGTTTTTAGGGTGCTGCTTGCATGCATCAAGAAGTGAGCCCCCCCCCCCCACCCTTAAGAAAACTGCCGGGATGGGGAAGGGGGACAGAGGAGCTAGAAAAGTGTTTTATTAGACCATTTCAACAGAATTCATCTCGGCAAAAACAAAATGAAACATTAGTTTTCCCTTAATAAGCTGCTCCCAAATAGTGTAAACCAATGCAAGATTGAAATTCTTAAGTATACCCTTATTAGTCAATGAAATTGTTCAGTGGAATATTAAAATGTTTAACTTAGATGAGCTAAATTAATCGTTTAATATTTCTGGTGAATAATTTTCATCATTTGATAACAATTGAGTAGAAAAGGTTGGCAGCATAAGAAAGCATAAATTTCCCAAAACTATTTGTTAGGGCTCTGCGCAACAGGCAATGCATTGAGAAGTGAGCACAGAAAGAGATAGAGAGAAAAAAGGAGGAGAAAACAAGCATCAAAGAGAATCAAAGAAAACAACACGGAAGACGTCCCCCTTGATGTTAAAAGTGATTATGGTATGTATAAATGGTAAGTTGATTAGACGGACATAGACTATGCCTATAACTTAAGTGCTGTCTTTCAACAGGTCCATGACGGTTTTACTTTGCTGTCATTTAGGGCTCAAGAAATTTAAGATCTGAAGGCAGGTCTGGTAAGCAAAGATCTAACCCATTCCTCCCCAATAACTAGCAGGTTACTTCTCTCATCCCTACATGGTGTTCATCTGGATACTTGTTGATGTTGTCTACTAACATTGTCAATGGTGATGCCATCCACTATCGTTTCTGAGAGGGTTTTCTTGATGTCAGGGCATTTTGGTCGTGGCCAGAGTGATGCAGTAGTTTCTCTTGGAATATTTCCCAGGGTTTGGAAGAGACTGATGACCTTGTTTTGATGTCATTGGCATGATTAATTCGCTTATACTTAGCATACAAATTTTCAGTTAGAGACCCATATGTACTTAGCATTAAGTTTTTAAACTTCTTAACAATGAGACATTGTTAAAAGTACTAAAATAAAAAATAATAAAAAAAAATAATTAAATAAGTTAAAACACTTATACTTTAAACATTCTGTAATAAACTTCTAAACGAAGTAAATCAGCATGTTAAGTTTCACCAAAATTTTGTCTCTCAAAAGTAATAAGAAATTTGCCCCATAAAAGCACAAAATCATGCAAATGTTAAATCAGTATGTGCCTGATGCACAAACTGACTAAACATAGTGTTTTTACTGTATTACTTTTTCAAGATGAACTTGGCAAAAACAAAATGATTTTCCCCTTTAAGTTGCTCCACGAGTCCACAATAGTGTAAAACCATGTTAATATTGAGCACTTGCAGTTTACACTAATCAGTCAATGAATTCTTTCAGTTAGGGATAATTAAATGGTTAATTTAGTTGAGGTAAATTAACCGTTTAATATTGCTGACGAATAAATTGTATTGATTGATTGTGAGAGCAAGGATCAGTAAGCAAAGCAAAAGAAAAAACCCACAAATTTCCCAAACTTAGTTTTAACAGCGCTGTGTGGCAGGCAGTCAATGTGTTGCAAAGCGAGTTAAAAAAAAAAAAAAAAAAAAGGAGGAGGAGGAGGAGAAACAAGAAAAGGGAGAAAGAAGACATCCCCTCTTGATGTTAAAGGTGATTGTGGTAAGTATAAATGGTAAGTTGGTTAGGCCTAGCAGGACATAGAGTAGGCCTAGAACTTAAGTGTTGTCTTTCAACAGGTCCATGACAATTTTACTTGGCCGTCATTGAGGGTTGGAGACACTCTGGCTGGTGATGCGAGGTCTGAGAGGTTTGAAGTACCAGAAGTGCAAAGATTGCCAACAGGTTTAGTATCAGCTGGTTATGGGTAAGGTCGGTTGAGGTCAGGGTAGGTAGACGTCCTAATAACAAAATTTCCTTCCACAGCAATTAACCAAATGTTTCCTTCCACAGCAAATAACCATGTATGTTTTTTCCCTCCACAGTCAATAACATTATTTTTTGTTCAGACAGATCGCAACTTGTTTCCATTTAGCAGATGCAACTTCTACATGTTGGAAGGTTAGACAAACAATGATGGTCAGGGTAAAGTCAGGGTAGGTAGACGTCCTAATAACAAAATTTCCTTCCACAGCAATTAACCAAATGTTTCCTTTCACAGCAAATAACCATAATTTCCCCCCACAGTCAATAACGTTATTTTTTGTTCTTACAGATCGCAACTTGTTTCCATTTAGCAGATGCAACTTCTACATGGTGTAAGGTTAGACAAATAGTGATGGTAAGTTGTGAGGTAAGATTATGGTTTAACCAGTCCTTCCAGTTATCTAATTCTGTCTGCAGTTTCTATCACCTTATCACTGGACGGAAACATCTGATGGTGATATCTCTCAAACACCATAGATTTTAAGGTTGGTAAGCTACAGGTAAACTCAACTAAACATGGCTTATGAATGCTAACTTTTCTTCAGAGCTTTTTCTTCTCCAGATACATGTACCAGAGGTGATGAGCTACTTCTCATTGATTCAGTCAGGCAGTTTTAAATTCAGGCATGGCAAGGAATTTGGTAACGTATCTGTTTAAGTTACAAGATAAAGTTTGACTGGAAGTGGACAACCCAAAGAGAGCTTTTAGGAGCTGTAGCTTGCACCAAGCTGCTTGGTAATATTGTTGGTACAAAACAGTTAGAAGCAATCATCCACAGTTTAAATCTCCCACACATTGGACTTAAAATCTTCAAAGGAGTAACTAAGCTGATTTAAAATAAAAGAAAAAAAGTGTTTGTGGTTAAAAAAAACTTGGATTGAACTTCATGAGTTCTAAAATGCTTGCGTTCAAACTTCACAAACTCTGAATATTATTTTACAAACTCTCAAGTTGTTTGGATATTAATTGATACAATCAATCGGGGAAAAAGTCAAAAATTAATCACACAGGCATCGGACTAATAATCTTTTGAGTAGTAACTGGTCCGATTTCAACTTAACTGTTAAACATAGTTTATAACTATCAACTTTTCTTGTTAGTGTCATCAGACCTTCGTCATTGGCACAGACACCAGAGGTGTTGAACTGCTCTTCGTTGATGCAGTCTGGCAGTTTTTAACTTCAGGTATGGCAGGAGATTTGGTGATGTATCAGTTTAGGTTACAAGGTAAAGTTTGACTAGAAGTGAAGTACCCATGAAAGAGAGCCTTTACAATATATCTCTAACCCCAAGCTGCTTGGATATATTATTGGCACAAACAATTGGGAAGCAACCATTCAACAAATTAAATCTCCAACACATTGGACTTCAAATCTTCAAAGCTGCAACCTAGCTAATTTCACTTCTTTAAAGTGTGTGTTGTCGAACAAAGTTTTTGATTGAATTTGATGAGTTCTAAAATGCTTGCTTTCAAACTTCTCGAAATCTGAAAATTATTCTATAAACTATCTCTCGTCTCAAGATATTTGGATATAAATTGATACAAACAATCAGAAACAGCAGTCCAAAATTATTCTCACAGGCATTGGGCTGAAAATCTTTACAGTGGCAACTGATCTGAGTTCAACTTAGTTGGTAAACATGGTTTATAAGTATAAACCTTTCTTGCTAATGTCTTCAGAACTTCTTCATTAGCACAGATACCAGAGGTGATGAACTACTCTTTGTTGATGCAGTCTGGCAGCTTTAACTTCAGGCATGGCAAGGCATTTGGTATTGTATCAGTTTAAGTTACAAGGTAGAGTTGGACTAGAATTGAATGACCAAAAGAGAGTTTTTACAAATTGTATCTCACCCCAAGCTAATATTGGAACAGTTAAAAGCAGGCATCCACAAATTAAATCTCCCAAACATTGGGCTTGAAATCTTCAAATGAATAACCTGGCTGATTGCACTTCTTATAGATGTTTGTGATTAGAAAAGTTTGGATTGAATTTTAGGAGTTCTAAAATGCTTGCACTCAAACTTCTCAAAATATGCATACTATTCTGCAAACTCTCCTCCTCATTTCAAGTTGTTTACACAAACATTTGGAAACAATAGTCCAAAATTATTCTCACAGGCATTGGACTGGAAATCTTTACATTGGCTTCTGATCTGAGTTCAACTTAATTGGTAAACATGGTTTATAACTATCAACTTTTCCTGGAAACATCTTCAGACCTTCTTCATTAGTACAGATACCAGAGGTGGTGAGCTACTCTTTGTTAATGCAGTCTGGCAGGGAATTTGGTAATGTATCAGTTTAATTTACAAGGTAAAGTTTGACTAGACGTGAATCGCCAAAAGAGAGTTTTTACAAACTGTCTCCTACCCCCAAGCTGCTGGGATATACTAATGGTGCAAACACCTGGAAAGCAATCAATCAACAAATTTCATCTCCCACATATTGGACTTGAAATCTTCAAAGGAGCAACTTGGCTGATTTCACTTCTTAAAGATGATTGTGGTAAAAACAGTTTTGATTGAATTTGATCAGTTCTAAAATGCTTTCTTTCAACTGGAAATTATTTTAAATATTATCTTTCATCTCAAGTTGTTTGGATATAAACTGATACAAACAAGTGGAAACCATGGTCCCAAATGATTCTCACGGGCATTTGACTGAAAGTTCTTTCGATAGCAAAGGATCTGAGTGCAATTCAGTTGGTAACATTGTTTATGTCAATCAACTTTTCTTGATAATAGTGTTTACAGAACTTCTTCTCTTGCCGAATACAGGAGGTGAGGAGCAACTCTTCATTGATGCAGTCTGACAGTTTAGACTTCAGCCATGGCAAGGAATTTGGTAATGTATCAGTTTAGGTCACAAGGTAAAGTCTGACAAAGGGAACTACCCAAAGAGAGCAACCTAAGCTAATTTCACTTCTTAAAAATGTGTGTTGTCAAACAACATTTTTGATTGAATTTGATCAGTTCTAAAATGCTTGCTATGCCTTGCAAACTTCTCCAAACCTGAAAATTATTCAATTAACTATCTCTCATGTCAAATTGTTTGGATATAAATTGATACAAACAATAAGAAACAATTGTCCGAAATTAATCTCACAGGCATTGGACTGAAAACCTTTACAGTGGCTTCTGATCTAAGTTCAACTGAGTTTGTAAAAATTGTTTATAACTATCAACTTTTCCTGTTAACATCTTCAGACCTTCTTCATTAGCACAGATACCAGAGGTAGTGAGCTACTCTTCCATGATGCAGTCTGGCAGTTTTAACATCAGGTATGGCAAGACATTTTGAAATGTATCAGTTTAAGTTACAAGGTTAAGTTTGACTAGAAGTGAATAACCAAAAGATAATTTTTTTAGGAACCGTCTATTGCCCCAAGCGACTGGGATACATTAATGGTACAAAAAATTGGAAGCAATCATCCAAACCATTTACTTTCCCCACATTGGATTTAAAATCTTCAAAGGAGCAACCTAGCTGAATTAACACCTTAAGCATGTTTGTTGGTAGAACAGTTTGGATTGAACTTGATCAGTTCTGAAATGTTTGCTTTCAAACTTCTCAAAATCTGAACACTATTCTACAAAATTGTAAAATAGTTTTTACTTCTTTTCTTTGCCCTGCATTTTTCTGATGCATGATGGGTGGTCTAAGTGAACCTGACTGTGATGTACATCTTTGTTTATGGTCATAGTACAAACGTCCACTACCAGGTCACACTGGTAAGTGCAGGGTTGTTGATGGTGCCTGCGACCTTTGACCTTCAATTGATAATAATATTTAAAATGCATGAAATCAACTAGCTCAGTGCATTTCATGTTTTAAAACTTCATCAAGAAGATTACCTGTCTGTAGATCACCATGCAAAAAGTTTTCCAAGATCACATCCACTAGTGAAAAAAAAGAAAGAAAGAAAAAGACCCCACTGTACGGAGGGGGTATGTTTCTTGTTAGAGCTGACCTCGTCGATAACATTCAGTGAAAATAACGAAACAATAAACAGTTCCAATGTTTCCATCCGCAGATTGGAAGAGAGTCTTGAAGATGACATCAGAGCTGACTCTGGCTGGATTGAGGATCATGCGGATGAGAGCTGAAGACTGACTGAAGCAAGTCTAATCAAGATGACGATCAACATCATCTGGATCACGAGGGCGCACTATCCTGAAGTGACAACCAGAGCCTTGGGCCATATCTGAATTTGCGGTTACAGTTACGGTTACGACTGTCAAGGGTGTTGCTAAGGGGTGTCCTATACTTCAATGCATGATGATGTGGATCCTAGCCGTAGCCGTAGCTGTAGCTGCCAATTCCTACACGGCTTTGTAGACCTGTAGACATTTATCAAGTTGCGACCATCTTGCTTCTTCCTGATCAATTCATGTAACTAGCCAAACCGAGGCTGGGATGAAAATAGTCTGGCCCTTCTGTATGCAATGAGTATTAGACCTTTGATTATTATAGTGTGTGTTTACAGGGAACTAGATGGTATAACAATGATAAATGTCTGTATGGTTTATGATTAGGCTATTGAAATGTAGTTTGTAGTTATTACTTGCAAGAACTATTTTAGTATTGTTAAAGTATTTTGGGTGTCCATGCTTGTAAAGTGCACTTTAGGGATCTTAGAGAAAATGCCTTTTACAAGAATGATTCAGAGAGTTGGGATGACTTATCGCCTCTAAGAAAAACAAAAATACCCCGCAGCTATTTTTGTGTTTTCTTTGAATTTCGAATTTATATCGTAATATAACAATCTTAGATACAAGTTTTAAGATATTCTAAAACCAATAATTGCTCTCAAAACTTGAACAATATTTTGCGAGGCACTGCAGCATGAGTCAAGTTTGTTTAATTCTCTACATTCAAAATCAATAACACCTAGAGACCCAAGAGGCACAAGTTCATTGGCCTATTTGTTTATTATTTCAGCCAATCGCGTACACTTATCAAACAAACATTTCCTGATGCATGCCACTCTGCATCACTCAAATAAAGTGGGGAACAGTACAGCAATATGCTCAACTATATTCAGTTATCATTTTAAAGAATCAGTAATCACTTGGTTTGCACAATTTCACAAACAATACTTGGCACCAAAACAACTTCTAATTTGCACATTAATTTCTTCACCTATAACATTTCACAACTAACAAATCACATAATAGAATAACTGTACACAACTTGATTACTGCAATTTAATGATAACTGGTCCAATCAAAATACCAAAAAAAATTGTTGAGTTTATGCGTGACTTGGCGATTCTTACACAGGTATCTGACTTGGGGACGGGTACATTATCAAATCACCAACAACTAGATAATATTGATATGAATATGTAGAGTTCTTGACTGATACATGCTCATTATTGGCTGAAAGGTTCATTAAGAAAGTAGTCGAGTGTCGGGGGGGGGGGGGTTAGGAAGGTTGGAGGGAAATGTTATTATTTTGTGCCTGCTTTAACTATGTTAGTCTTATATCTGATAAGTCTTGGTGCAAGACATTAACATTCCCTATCACTCGACTATTGCAATGTTATCTGCCCACAATCTAAACACACAAACAGCGATAGGGGGCGCTGTTAGAAAAACGTAAATTCTCCATAGGCAGGTTTGTGGCTTCAAGCAAACACTATAAATCGGTGAAAATTGCACCGTGTATGCAGTGTTGAGTCCCTAACAATAGACTGTGCAAGTCTTGCGTGTATTTGAACATTGGGATCGGTTAAAGTGCGTGGTTTGTTTCTTTAACGCATTAAAGCAATGTACGTGGGACCACAGTGGTCCCAAAAATGTTCGAATACGCGCGAGACTTGCACGGTCTATAACGTATAAGAACGTCTTGCAGCAAGACTAATATATGATGGGCTTTTAATGTATACTTATGTGATATTATGTTTTTCCTGATAAATTAAACATATACTGATCTACGGACTTTTAAACTTAGTTGCCACAGAATTTGGAGACAAATAGGAAAGGTCACTTTTCTTGTGGTTTTCGCCCATCCAGTATTCAGCAGTTAAAGTTCAGGGTATACTTTTGGTAATTGTCAAAGACCAAATGTTCTCACTCGGTTCATCCCAACACACGTATAAAAATTAAAAACCTGTAAAAATTTGGGCTCAATCGGTCATCAAAGTTGCAAGAAAATTATGACGGGGAAAAAACATCCTTGTTGCATAGAATTGTGTGCTTTCAGATGCCTGAGAAAGGCGTCGTGCTTGAAACCTTTCTCAGGTTCAAATTTGTTGGTGAAAATTTACCTCTTTGTCTTGAACTATAAAGAATTTTATAGCATCAACAGCTCTCCAGTGCTGTTAACCGAGTAAACGATCATTATGGTCATTAGTTTTTGGAGTAAATACCAAAGGCATACCCTCCCTTAACACAGACATAATTAATATGTAGTTAATATTAGTCAATATTAAATATGTGCAAGATGAATGCGTCATCACTTCTGACATTTCTTTGAATGTGTAGGCCTATTCTACTCTAAATTACCTTGACATGCAACAAGTACCCAGTGATGCTCAGAATAATATACAAACTATACCCAGTGGAGATGTTGAACAGCTTGCTTATTACATCTTTATATACATATGTATCTTCAACAAGAGTCATTAGGAACTGTCAAATATAAAACTGATGTCTTTGTTTAAGTTGACCTAGGATATCAGCTTTATTTTTGAGGAATATTGATAGTTGAAAAACTGGCCAAAAACTGAAAAAATCATAGGGGGTAAGTCCAGCATTTTTATGGATTTTGGGCCATTTTTGAAGTTGCTCTTTCCTGCTCTCAAGTGATGCACTAGGCTCCACTGATGCCTTTTCATTCAACTTGACCCAGTCTATCAGCTTTATTTTTGAGAAATATTTATAGTTGAAAAACAGGCCCCAAAAATCCAGCATTTTTATCAATTTTGGGCCATTTTTGATGGTGCGATTTTAGGCTCTAAAATGATGCACTAGGCTCGTCTGATGCCTTTTCATTCAACTTGACCCAGTCTATCAGCTCTATTTTTGAGAAATATTGATAGTTGAAAAACAGGCCAACAACTGAAAAAAAATCCAGCATTTTAATCAATTTTGGGCCATTTTTGATGGTGCGATTTTCGGCTCTAAAATGATGCACTGGGCTTGTCTGATGCCCTTTTCGTTCAACTTGACCCAGTCTATCAGCTTTATTTTTGAGAAATTTTGATAGTTAAAAAACAGGCCAAAAAGTGAAAAAATCATAAGGGGGAAAGTCCATCATTTTTATCAAATTTGGGGCCATTTTGAAGTTGTCCCTTTTTGCTCTCAAATGATGCAGTAGGCTCCACTGATGCCTTTCCATTCAGCTTGACCTAGGCTATCAGCTTTATTTTTGAGAAATTTTGATACTTGAAAAACAGGCCAAAAACTGAAAAAATCATAAGGGATAAGTCCAGCATTTTTATCAAATTTGGGCCATTTTTGAAGGTGCGATTTTAGCTCTAAAATGATTCACTGGGCTCGTCTGATGCCTTTTCATTCAACTTGACCTAGGCTATCCGCTTTATTTTCAAGAAATACTGAGAGTTGAAAAATTTGCTTAAAACTGAAAAAATCATAAGGGGTAAGTCCAGCATTTTTATGGATTTTGGGCCATTTTTGAAGTTGCTCTTTCCTGCTCTCAAGTGATGCCTTTTCATTCAACTTGACCCAGTCTAACAGCTTTATTTTTGAGAAATATTTATAGTTGAAAAACAGGCCCCAAAAAATCCAGCATTTTTATCAATTTTGGGCCATTTTTGATGGTGCGATTTTAGGCTCTAAAATGATGCACTGGGCTCGTCTGATGCCCTTTTCGTTCAACTTGACCTAGGCTATCAGCTTTATTTTTTAGAAATACTGAGAGTTGAAAAATTGTCCAAAAACTGAAAAATCATAAGGGGTAAAGTCCAGCATTTTTATCAATTTTGGGCCATTTTTGAAGGTGAGTTTTTAGCTCTAAAATGATGCACTGGGCTCGTCTGATGCCTTTTCATTCAACTTGACCTAGGCTATCAGCTTTATTTTCAAGAAATACTGAGAGTTGAAAAATTTGCTTAAAACTGAAAAAATCACAAGGGGTAAGTCCAGCATTTTTATCAAATTTGGGCCATTTTTGATGGTGCGATTTTAGGCTCTAAAATGATGCACTAGGCTCGTCTGATGCCCTTTTCGTTCAACTTGACCTAAGCTATCAGCTTTATTTTTGAGAAATACTTAGAGTTGAAAAATTTTCCAAAAACTGAAAAAATCATTAGAGGTAAGTCCAGCATTTTTATCAAATTTGGGGCAATTTTTGAAGTTGCCCTTTTTTGCTCTCAAATGATGCAGTAGGCTCCACTGATGCCTTTTCATTCAACTTGACCTAGGCTATCAGCTTTATTTTCGAGAGATATTGATACTTGAAAAACAGGCCAAAAACTAGTTGCATGATTAAGGCTCTAAAATGATGCAGCAGGCTCTACTCTCTACATATGAACTTTATTTTGAGAAATATTGATAGTTGAAAAATTGGCCCAAAATGGAAAAAATCATAAGGGGTAAGTCCAGCATTTTTATCAAATTTGGGCCATTTTTGATGGTGCGATTTTAGGCTTTAAATAGATGCACTAGGCTTGTCTGATGCCCTTTTCGTTCAACTTGACCCGGTCTATCAGCTTTATTTTTGAGAAATATTGATGCATGAAAAACAAGCCAAAAAACTGAAAAAATCACAAGTAAGTCCAGCGTTTTTATCAAATTTGGGGCCATTTTTGAAGTTGTCCCTTCTTGCTCTCAAATAATGCAGTAGGCTCCACTGATACCTTTTCATTCAGCTTGACCTAGGCTATCAGCTTTATTTTTGAGAAATTTTGATACTTGAAAAACAGGCCAAAAACTTTTTAAAAATTCAGCATTTTTATCAATTTTTGGCCAATTTTAAAGTTGCTTGCTTAAGGCTCTAAAATGATGCAGCAGGCTCTACTCTCTACATATGAACTTAATTTTGAGAAATATTGATACTTGAAAAAACAGGCCAAAAACTGAAAAAATCATAAGGGGTAAGTCCAGCATTTTTATCAAATTTGGGCCATTTTTGATGGTGCGATTTTAGGTTTTAAATAGATGCACTAGGCTTGTCTGATGCCCTTTTCGTTCAACTTGACCCGGTCTATCAGCTTTATTTTTGAGAAATATTGATAGTTGAAAAACAGGCCAAAAACTGAAAAAATCACAAGGGGTAAGTCCAGCATTTTTATCAAATTTGAGCCATTATTGAAGAGTGAAATTTTAGGCTCTTAAATGATGCACTAGGTTTGTCTGATGCCTTTTTATTCAACATGACCCAAGAGTATCAGTTTATTTTGAGAAAAATTTAAAAACTGAAAAACCATAAGTTTTTTTTTACAAATTTGGGCCATTTCTGAAGTTGCAATTTTTGGCTTTAAAATTATGATGTTGGCTGTACTGATGCATTTTTATATAACTTCACCTAGGATATCAGCTTTATTTTGAGAAATATTGATAGATGAAAAATACACAAAACATTAAAAAATCATAAGGGGCTGGGCCTGGTATAGATAGACCTTTATCATGCTGCCGCCATCTTGGTCATGTTCCCTGTATCCAGTAACAGTATTGGATGCTAATATTCACTGTACAAAAAAAGGCACCAGATTATTTTTCCTTCCAGCCTCGGTTTGGTCACATTGAGCTGAATAGGAGAAAATCAAGATGGCCGCACCATGATAAAGGTCTATTGGCCTTGGTGCCCCTTCAAAAGTTTCCAACAGACTTTAAGACCTTCCTATAAAAATGCCCTTTGCAAAATGAAAATGGCCTTGCCCTCTCTTGACAAATCTCCAGTCCTGTGCGCTCGGATGTCTTGCACCTTAACAACCCCAGCAAGAGGGGTGAGCTTGCTTCTTGTGTTTTCATTTCCCTGTATTGCCTGTTGAGTAAAATGTACCTCAATTTGAAAGCATCTTAAAGAGCTCTTTTCTGGTAACCAGCTCTGCAGACTGGGCAGACTTTGGTCTGTGCCAAGGCAAGCTCCTCAAATGCTTCCAAGCACACCCGATGGAATACATGGGTACAAGAAAGTAGCACGGTCTGCCTTTGAGTCTGTGTGTCACCCCTAGCTGCCTCACCCTCACTCTCTGGGTGTTTTTTATCTGTTGATTCAATTGTCCTTTGACTTGGCCTTCTGATGTCTACCTGCTTGGTGCGAGTCCCATGAGACCTGGAAGATCGTTTCCTTGGTGGTTTGAGCACCCCATCCTGTTTGTTGCTGGGTTCATCACCATGTGTGGTCTGTCTTGTTTGATGGGTTGCGTCACTGTGCTTCTGGTTAGGTTCATCGCTGCCTGGGAAGTCCAGGCACGAATCTTGTGAATGTAATGGCATGATGCATATGGGACACTCGGTTTTGCCTCTCTCGACTGCCTGAATATAACAAACATATCAATACAGTTATTTAGGGTATCTAGATTCTTCATTCAACTTGTCTCCAGTTGACCTCAACCTGTTTATTCTGAATAGCTTTTTTTCATTAAAGTCAGCCCTACCAAAGCCAAGCCAAGCTAACAAAGCTACAAAATTATTAATCTGCGTTATGTCCTAGTGTAAAGTCTTTCCTTGCTTTTGAGTGGAAATACTAGTCATATTTAAAAGAATATATTACTTGGCAGAACATAAAATCAATGACTGATTGAATATGGGTAACATTAAGTCAAGTACTGAGAGTTATTTGGAAGTATTTAACACTCAAAAACAAGGAAGGATTTTGAACTGCAACACACAACAAATGTCTACCAAACTGGCAACTGTGTAAACTCATCAGGAGTACCTGAACACACGCCGGATATTCCATTGTGTAGCATGCACAGTCACCATAGTGCATGCACTCACCGAGCAATGGTTCGCTTCCCCCGTACAAAGAGGACAAATGGTACTGGAATTCACGCTCAAAATCTTTCTTTTTTTTCCCGAGGGTCATTGTGTAATCTCTGATTCCAGACCTTTCTCCTTTTTTCTATACGAATAGGATTACAAGAGATTGAGCTAGGCTGCCACCATTGTTTATCAATGTATTCTGCTCAATGGGAGGCGAGTCCGAGATGGCACCAATTATTGGACCTGGCCCACGGTCAAGGTTTTTAGATTTACAGTCATTTGTTCTCGATAGAGAACAATACACCCTGGTGCTTTCTATAACAACCTTAGTTGTCTGGGTATTGTTAAATCAGGGTTTCTTTGTGACAACGACATTCTCCCCCAAAAATTGTTCCAGCAATTCAACAACAACAAAATACCGCACAGCAGCACAGTAAAGAATTTTTAATGGCAAAGTGAAGTAGTGAAAATCTTTACTTTCCCAAAATCCTTCTATATCCTCTTTGCTGAAATGATGGTTTCAGAAGGATTTAACAATTAAGAAATAAAGAAATGACAATTGCTTTTCACTGGGTAGGCAGTCCAATCGTATTTAAGTCCATGTAAAGTGACATAGGAGAAGAGGATATTGGAGGACTGAGAGTAATGGTTGGGCTCTAATATTAAGAATAGAACAGAGCAAAACCTTGACTTGGGATTTCACTCTTGAGGGTAGGGTCAGAGATTGGTAAATACTTAAAAAAAATTATAACCATAATTTGTGGAAAGCACTGCAGCTGTTGATAGTATAAACTACTTTGAGAAAGGATTCCTTTGGAAGTAACATAGTATGGATAGTTTTTCACCCAAAAAGATTTCAACCTGTGAATTTATGCATGCATTATGCTCATATTTCTCAGGGTTGTTGTCTGCTTGTGAATGCTGCGGCCAGAGATGCATTTGGTACCCGCTGTCACCTCACTAAACATAGATGGATTCGATGTTCGTGTGCAAATACTGCGACAGTTTTTTTGTTTTTTTAGCAATTAGACACTGTATTCAGCTGAAACTTTCACATGTGACTTTTATTGTATCTTTTCTGCCAATATATCAGCATTGATTTGAGGAAAACCAATCTATGACCCACATTTAAATGAAAATCAAAAACTGACAAATCAACTGACACCAGAGGATGCCAAGACTGGTACAAAGACCAGCAACAAGATCAAGACATAAAATATCCCCTCCTCTCATCCCCTACCCCCTTCCCTAAATCCGCCATCCTCCACCAAAATATATTGGGCCTCACCTTAAGTTGAATGTCATCCCATTCGTCTGGTGTTATTGTGCGGAGGCTGGATGCTTCCAGATGTTTGAAAACATCTCTGCTCGCAGTGATAGAGCAGTCCATCTCAGCCAAAAAGGCATCAACTTGGGTGTCAAATGATCGCAACAGCCTCTCCGTTATCATCTGGAGCTATTGTTGTAAACATAACCAACACAAGATGTTAAACCAATAAGGGGGAAGACATATTTTAAACTTTCATTACTCCAATTTCCATTTCAAAAACAATCTTCTCTCTACAGCCAACCTTAGTCCACTGATAACTGTTTCCCAGTACCCAGTATTTAGTTTGAAACAACTTGAAACAACTTTAAAAAATGGACACTGTACCTTTTCTTCATAGAACTTCTTTCGTAGCCTTGGATCTTTGGGTGGTACTGTTTGCCTCAGTTTGCGATACCAGCTGTGCACGACATAGCCTCGCCAACATGCCTGGATTCTAAAATGAAATATTTAAATAATACACTTACTTTAAAGTTCACAGTGATCAGTTGTTTGCTTTGTGTTATTTGTATATTTTGTTTTGATGAAACCTTGATGGTTAATTTGTATCAAGTTAGGGGTGTGATGTAAAACACTTGGGGAAAATGAGTTTCTGAACTGGCTTTTTCCTTTGAGCATTTACTTATTTATTTGTTTATTTATTTATTTATTTATTTATTCAGGTTGTGAAGCTAAGGATGTTCAGAAAAGCTAACGTAATCACTATACTAGCCAAGAACCCCATGGAGAGAAGACAAAGAAGGTAGTTTCAGTTTTAGTGCCCCCAGCAGGAATCAAACCGGGGTCCTAGAGATGGAAGGCAAGGACAGATACCACTACGCCAACCCCACTCCCCATCTTCTTCTAATGTTTTAGCAGATTTTCAGTCTATCCCTGTATCTACTTGTAGAATTCTAATTGTTGACACCATACGCGACTACTGCCTGATGGTCCGTTATGGAGCCAAGTTGCATGTTAATAAATGGTTCTCGTATCTTAAATTTTCGGGCAAGTCTTCACAGTAACAACCAGGCAATCTTACTCCAAAAATACCTTATTGTGAATTGTTTTTATGGGAAGTTACCAATCAAGAGGCTGTAACAAAAGGCCACTCAAGGTGATGGCTAAAAAGTGGGAAAGGGTAACAGAAGAGGAAACCAAAAAGTAAAAAGATGACCATTGATATTGCGTTTGAATTGGGAAAAATAAGAGGCAGGGAAGCAAAATCCAGGTGGTGAATTCCAAAGTAAAGCAGTATGCGAGAAGAGGCTTGATGAGTACCAATGAGTATTAGCTGTGGGGACAGTTAAAGTATAAGGATGTGAAAGAGCAGAGGAACGTGTGATGCGGCCAAAGATACGGTTGGGTGGAACAACCAGTGAGAGGCCGTTTGAGCACCTTAGGCAACAGAGCAACGGAGAGATAGGGCTTCCAGAGATGAGGCTAGGTCACGCCCAACTAAAATTTTGTAATGTGTCGCTGAATGCCGTCAAGCAGTGACAAATGACAAGCTGGGACGGGGCACCAGCCCAAAAATGGCAGCAGTATTCTGTAACAGGATGAATTGTGAACTTATAGACCTTTCTGATGCTGATAAACAAACCGTGCTAGCTTGTTGGCATGGACTGCCAAATATTAGAAAAACATTACATCGTATAAACAGATGTTGTGACCAAACTGACAACATTTCTTCAAAATGTTCAATTAACAAAACAAATTCATCCCATGATTGGTTGCTTTGTTGCCAACAAATTCAAAATTATTTTTGAATAATTTGAGTAATATTGTTACAAACTGTAGCTACCTGTTTTTGCTTTGCATTTATGGCTTTTCCATAGTTTTCCAACCTTGGTTGGCCAAAACCTCTGTCAAAACCGCTGTGAGGTTGCAATAGAAAGGTCTATTCAAGTAAAGCATAACACATGGAGGAAGATATTGTCATGCATGATAAAGCAGCCTACGCATTGCAAGGCCCCTTAGGCGAAACTATAAATGTTAGCATCAGGTGATTTGGGGTCAATACAGAAAAACTCAAAATTTAGCAGATGATATAATTTGAAACTGGCATTTGGGTGAGGGCACAAAATGAACTTCTATTCACCACTAAAAAACTCAAGATTTCTGTACTTTATGAGCTACCACTTTATTTGACAGCTTCTTCAGTCTTCATCACAAACAATAAACTGCCAAAGGAATCACAGTCCTGGACCCAATTTTATCGAGCTGCTTAAGCAGACTATGGTGCTTTATAAAAAATTAAAAAATTAAACCAAAGATAATCTGGAAACTAGTTGCAAACGGTAATATAAGATATGGCCTTTTTTTTGGGGGGGGGGGGCTGGTAACTTTTTTCTGGTAAGCACAAATGTTTTGTACTTAGCTACTTTTTGTGCTTTGGGTCCTGTAGTACAATAATAACAATGCATTTTAGAGCTGTTGTTTCTTACATTTAAGAGCTAAATAAGGGGTACAGCCATCTAAAGTAACCTCCAATTGGAGGACTTACCTTGTAGCACATTTAACTCTATGGAGTTTAGCACCTTCATGAATAACCCTTGTTTGGTATTGCTCCTTCCTGCACATTGGGCAAGTCTTCTTTCCTGTGAAACGTTCAAATGCTTGAAGACAGTTCTGTAAACAAAAACCAAGGAAGGTGTGAAGGAATCAAAATATTCTTTGGGAAATGTTTCAGCTTAGCAAAATAATGCAGGGCATCAGTCACAAAACACAGGCAACTAAGTAAGTAGTGTTCTTATGCTTAGCAAATTTGCATCTTTAAACAGCACTTTGACTCTGGCCTCTGGTGTCTTCTATTTCTCTTAAGTAGATACAAAATCTGAAATTCCTGTTCAAGTTCCAGTATTTCCACTCGGCCATTTTTCATCTGCAAAGAGTCATTGCAAGCCTGGAATTACACAGAGGCCACGGAGGCCATGGCCTCTGTTGCCCCTAGTCCTGGCCTTGGTTCCCCTTCAAAAGTTTCCCATAGACTTTAAGATTTTCTAAGGGAAGTGCCCTTTGCAAAATTAAAATGGCCTTGCCCTCTCAAAGATAAAATTCCAGGTTTGCATTGACACAAGCCCTAGGTTTCTAGATTTGTAGATTTCATTAATGATACAATGTCCAAGTTGATTTTGTTATCAAGAAATTCAAAGCATGTTGTGGTTACACTTACCCGATGAAACACATGAGAACAAGACAGCAAAACCTGAAACCCAAACGCAAAAAACATAAATAATAAATTATCTGTATAACTCAAAGATGCTTTTTTCTGTATGCTTACCACATGTTAATTGATTTTCAAACATACACAATATTCATTTTGATCATCATAAGTATTTATTTCCAAAGTTTGCTCCTTTTTTTGTATTATATTATTTTCATTAAGGATTTATTTCCCATTTTAAGACTGGTTTAATAGGCTTTTTAGTCACAGTGGTTAGGTTCTCTTTTTAGTTCCAGCTTAGAATGGGTTTGTCTTGTCATCTGATTCCAACAGTTGTTCTTGCCTTGATCTGTCAGTGCCGAGCCTGCTCCATTCCAACATCAGTAATGTACAGCTTTTTGTCCCAGATCAGGCAATAAAAACAACATTAGGTAACAAGTGTCAAGACCGGGACTCGAACCCACACTCTACTGATCAGAAACACCAGAAGTTATTTTCATGTGCGCTATCTCTAGACCAGCTAAAACAGCTACAACAGCTACAACATGTCACACTCAACTCTTTGGACTCCGAACTATCTTATTTATCAATTACAATTGAATCTCACCTAATTTATAGTTTGAAACTTGGGAGTGTAACAAGATGATTGTTACACCACAGTCATAGATTGTGAAGTTTTACTGGTCAAGAATCACATCATGTGCTACAAAGATGCATCATGACTCAAGGGAACATAAATGATGTACCCTATGGGGTACTACCTTGATCTTGCCCACCATTAGTCTTTTCCAGCACCTTGTACAATATCAGAAATGGCCGCGGGTTCGAGGTTGTAATTACGCTGCCAGTACTTTGTAAATTATTTACATTCCTGTGCAATGTGCTTTAGGAACAGTGAAGCAATATTTTGGTATATGACTGCCATTGTTGTTCACAAATCAATAACCACTGTTAGTCTGCTTTTTTAACTGTGCCACTTTTGTTGTAATATGTTGGAAGATGACAACAGATTGCCTCCAAAGGATAGGAATCTGGTATAACAAACAGTTGTTGCATGCTCTGTGATGTGGTCCATGGGTTTTGTTTATCCTCGGGGGTAAATGGCACAGTCTGCTTTGCCTCGGGTACCATTTGACCCCTTGTGTGTCAAAACACCATAAACCCTGTCACAGCATGCAACAATTGTATAATAGAGTAACGCCCATCTTATTGGGATTGAGTTGGGGTTTTTTTTTCTTCATTTTATCCTTTCACTGCTGTATGTCGGAACTCCGTTCTTTTAGAGTCCAGCGGAAAAAAATCCACAAGCAATTCGGGTGGGATTAGAACCCAGGACTATGGCATTCTAGATTAGATGTCTCAAGAGCTTAAGATGGTAAACCCCAAACATACATGGACAACTTTACCTGTTGCTGTAAGCCAAATTCTTCTTTGCAAATGACACATGGAAGATCAGAGTCATCACGGCGATTGGATTTATTCTTAGCATCTCTCCAATCCAAGTCAGACAGTGGTTGATCAGGAACCTCTACAAGCCCCAGTCTCTGAGCTACACAAAGGTGACAAGAAATACCAAACAATGAGTCATAGTCGGTATTTTTTTTTCTAAACAAAAACTGTTTAAAAGAAGTATTTATTTAAAAAAAAAAATGTTTTTAACAATTTATTTGAAAATACAGTTGCCAGGTCTTGGCCGTGCAGTTAAGAGCACCGGAATCAACCTCTGGTGTTTCAGCAGAGTGTGGGTTCAAGTTCCGGTTGTGGCACTTGTGTCCTTCAGCAAGATACTTTACTATAATTGTGTTGTACTTCTGATGGGTCACTAGGCTGTGGGTCCCGTGTAATAGGATTGGTAGTGCAAGTAAAAGAACCCAGAATGCTTATAAAATATCAGGGAAGAGTAGGGATTAACTGCTGTGTTTCTAGTTCACATAGCAAGCACCCTTGTTTACATGTTTCCTCAGGCCTACATGTACGAGCTACAGTGATTACGTTCAGTTATGAAGCATTATTTCTTTCATTACCATAAATAGATTTATAACAATAAAAGAAAACTGATTTATTTTAAACAGAAAAAGCAAGTAAGGTTTATAGCTTTGGAGCTTTGCGTGGAAGGTCAGAGGAAACTCCTTTATGGTTGAAAAACATGCTGAAGAGGAGCAGCTTACAACTTACTCCGATTCTTAGCCCCAGGACAAGTACAGTAACACAATGACATCCAATTGGACCATTTATGGGTTTTTCAACTAAAACAGACTTTCTTTTTGCATAAATGTCCATTTACTCATTTCATACAGTAATTGTGGCTGGGAAGAGACAAAGTTGCTCTGTTGACTCATTTATGGCTTCTGAATGACAGTTAAAGCAGCAGGATGGAACTGCAGATTTCTCCCTCAAAATTACATGAAACAAGTTTGAAACGAGTTAATGAACATTGTGGGTAAAATTTAGGCACAAATGTAAAAGCCTGTTTTTAGTTGAAAATGTATACAGACCAGAGCCTAATTTCATAGAGCTGCTTAAGCTTATGTAACCTGCTCATTTCGGCTATGCAGAAAATTTCTGAGGGTTAGTGTCAGAGATGCGATTGGTTACCTGCTTTCACCTCTCTCTAAACATGGAAAGATTTGACGTTCTTGTGAAAATACCAAGACAGCTTTTTGCTGTTTTCTAAGCGAGTAGATACTGTATTCAGCTGAAACATTCACCATGGCTTTTATTGCATCTTTCTTGATAAAGGTTACCTTTAAAGTAAGCATTACATTGAAAAAAAACCAATCAATGACCCTACGTTTAAAATTTTATCTTTTGAAAGAGTTAAAAATTTAACAGCAGCTCACCAAGAGTCATTGGTTGAGGCTTTTGGTCCAGTACGAATTCCCTCTCTGCCCCCGAGGATGCCTCCTTCTTCTTGGTACCAACTTGCCTCACCCCGGAGTCAACCACCGACTTGACTTCCTTCAGTTGCTTCTTGGGAACTCCGTGATGTATTTGTTTCTTTTTGAGAGGGTCTGACAGAGAAAGGTTGCGCATCATATGATCTTGAAAAGCGACGGCTGCAAGGGCTGTGTTACTTCCACCCTGCGGAAATACATTGCATAAAAAAATACGGGTTAATATTATCAGCAGATATTTCTTGAGTTTCAAAGTTGTAGGTCAATCTCAACCATGTCATTAGGAATTATGAAATTCCTCTGTGTTAATGTTTCACAAATAAATCTAAATAAGGTCTCAATTTAATTTAATAGAATAGCCTCATGATGGCACCCACAATGTTTAATAAAAGAGTGATTGTCAGCTCTACGATTCTTCACAAAATTACACCAAACAAATACTTCCGATTAAGGTTTCTGAATGATGGTAAAAAAAAAAAAATTCTAAATTTTTCTTTTGCAGAGGGAATTTTCTGGACCCTGCTTCAGCTCACTGTGAGAACACACATAGAGCCTAATTTGGGTGAGATCTGGTTTCAAAAAAGAACTGTACCGGTGCACAAACATGAAGGGCAAAAAGTTCCGAACAGGATTTTGTACATCATTACCTATAACTTATGTGGTTTAAGGAGACGATAGTGAAACGAAACTCATAGTTTTAAGAGTATGTCCTTATCAGCCGTTAAAAACAAGGTCATGTGACCACCTTGATTGCTAAGAACTTTGGTTCTTAAATGAGTCGATTGTGGGTGAAATTCTAATTGTAGCGGGCAGAGTGTTCCATCGTGCAACAATTTTTGGTTAGCCCACCTTGTTGGGCTTTTATGGCTCTCTTTGAACATCGGTCTTATCATAGTTGCCATTACAGCCCACCATCCGTACATGTCTAAAAGGCTTAATTTTAGTACAAGCAAGTCGTACAGCTTTGATTGCAAATATCTCCTTCTAATTAACACTGCATACTGCTCCAACATACTTCTTCTTATTCCTTACATTTGTGTAATTACTGTGGTACATGATGGGGCTTACCAATTGATCAACTCATCCAGATCTATGTGATGTTTTAAGAATGACGAATACAAAAAAATATGTGGAAATTGTAAAAAAATATTCAAATACGTCGCAACTGGGTGCCCACATCTTTGTATAGAAAGTCAGTAGAAAGTCAGTGCTCAGGGCGCCTACAATAGAGAGGGCGATATTTGCAATTAAAGTGGTACTACTTGTTTGTACTTTGAAAATATAGCGTTTTAGACATGTGCGAATAGTGGGATGTAATGGTGACTATAGACCGATGTTAAAAGAGAGCCATAGAGGCCCAAGGTGGGCTAGTTCTTAGCAGGAACTTCGAAGGAGAATTTATAACACAAAAAAATTAGTAACACTAAACAGTGTAACACTATCTAGTCTAGTGTAATCTAGCTAGTATCACAACACTAGTCCTTGTGTCCTTGTTGGGTAACAGGTGCTTGAATGAGAGAGCTGATATGTTTGTCTTATGTACAACTACAAGAATACCAGACCCAAGCCCTGAGCCTGGTACTGGTGGTAAGACTAGGATAGGAGTAGGACGTCAGTGTCTGTTGTTGCACTGCACTGGTTGTATGCAAAGGAAGAGTCCAAACTGGGCTATTAACCATAGCCCCACTTGTGTGGCCAAGCTGAATCCTTGGTCACACGTCTGCCCCCATTTTTTCTTAAGCTAATACGGATGTTTGCACCTTCACTCTGCCCACAGCCCGGCCGGCCAGTTACGTTGTGAATTGATTGGCATGATTGGGATCAATCCAAAACGGCCACGGTCAGTAAACATAGAGGGAAGTAATTCAGAGGAAATTTAAAAATTATTACTTAAAATAAAGTTCTTAAATGTTATTTATTTAAACATCCAAAACACCCAGGTCAAGCTAAGACTCAAGAGGTAAGTGAACACATTGAGCTGGTTTAAACCGCCGACCCATCTGGCTGTAGGGAACCCGGAATGTGCCTTGAATTTGTTCCATCACTGCATCAGTGAGTCAGTCAAGACTAAATATATAAAAGAGGATTCAATCAAGTCAAAAGCATATTAATTATTATTAATACGCAAATAATGGAGAACGAAAACGACCAATTTACCTGCCGATTATTTGTCTTTCTATAGTTGGTGCTCATTGTGTCTTTGTGTCATGTGTCTTTAAATGTACGTCAATCACCGAAAGTAAACATAAATCTAACAACGTCCATTACATCTACAGTACACATTTCCATGACATCGGCGACGCAAGTTTATGCATTCTGAACTTTGACCTTCGATGTACAAGCCCCCCCCCCCCCCAAGCCCCCACGTGCTTACCATCTGCCTGTTCCCTGAAACAGCTTGCCGTTGTGTTTTCGTATGAAATGATAAGGATGCCATACTAACTACGTGAATACGAAGGATTTTTGATTTCCGAAAAGTTTGTTACTGTTGTGTTAGTGTTATAGTGTTAATTTTGTCCGAGTTGTTGCAATGGTTGATACGGGGAGTGACACAGTAGGCCTATCGTCAGTTGCGAGCACCTTCACCGAGTTCAATGAATATCTCACAAATGATCAAGATATAAGGGAGGTAAATAAAAATATAAAAAAACACACATGAAAACTAACTTTGTTTGAAGGTCCACACGAGGGCGCAATTTTTGAGGAATATTAAAAGAAGGAAGTTAAAAGTTTTTATTCCAGCTTATTTACTTAATAATAAAAACATATTTAAAAAATGCATTTTAAGTTTTCTTATTTGAAAGTTACCATCATTCGCAAATGCTGTTAAAATTTGTCTCTAAAAATAATTGTAACTTGACAATTGCTTGTTTTAATTTGTTAAAAAAGGTTTTGTCTGTCTGATGAGTGATGCCCAATGAATAATAGACTGAAAGAATAGTGAATAAGTGTTTAATTGTTAGTTAATTATAACAAAATGGATGTAATCCTTCTCCCAGGCCCCCCCCTTCCCTTCAAAAAAAGAAAAAGAAGCATTATTGTGATAATCATTTTCATGATAAATCTAGTAGTAGTACTCAGTAGTAGTACTAGTAGTTCCTCTATACTATAGTTTATTTTTCAATCACCTTGCTTTCAAGTTCAACTTCGGATGTATCACTTTGGCTTTGCGCATGGCCCTTTTTCATCTATAGTTGCGATGATCGTAACCCTCCATCCTCCCGACTACGATGATCGTAACCCTCCATCCTCCCGACCGTCGGGAGGATGGAGGGTTACGATCATCGCAACTATAGTTCCTACTACTACGTAGGTAGCCTACGTAGTTAGTAATTTGTTACGATTATGCAGCTAGACTGTGACGTGGCTAGAACTAGCTATAATCGAGCACAGATGATTATTCATTAAACTCAGGGATGTTGAAATTTAAATCTGTGACAGACAATTGTTATGAGAGGGGTTTCTAATTCAAAACACAATAAAAATATTACAATATTCTGACAGTCCAAAAAACATTCTCAGTCAATTTACTATTGGGGCAGGCCAAACTATTCGGAATGCACTTATGAGCTTGGTTGGGGTGTAAAATTTTCAAATGTAAATATTTCAGGAAATCCGTGTTGCCGTTCGTGCGATGGAGCAAACGGCTCGAGAGATCATGACAACATTGGAAGGAGTGCATCAGTCAGCTGGTCTCAAAGAAGGTAAATATTATTCTTACTCCTGATAATTAAACCAAGGATGCTGCATAAGTGACCTTGATCACTGTAGCTCACAACACAAGCCCGAGGAAACCTGTAAACAAGGGTGCTTGCTATGTGAACCAGAAACAATGGGGCTCTACTCTTCCACGATAAGTGTTCTGGGTTCTTTTAATCTACATGCACTACCAAGTACACGGTACCTAGAACTTAATGTCCCATCTGAAGGACAAAGCAATTATTGTAAAGTATCTTGCTCCAGGACGCAAGTGCCACAATGGGGACTCAACCCACACTCTGCTGATCAGAGCTTAGTGCCTCTAACAAGCAAGAGGGAGCAAAACAATACAATTTACCAATTTTTCCTTCCATCACCCCTCCTTCTTTAAGTCTATGATTTGTGTGTGTAACTAATATTTAATTTGTGCTCAATGCAGGGAATATTTAGTATTGCATAATTTCTCACGTAAGAATATTTTGAGTACCACTTCCAAGTAAAACCAAAGCTATAAGATTAGAACCAACTCCATCGCCCTCACTGCTCTCTGATCATCGGTATCATCTATTGTGGATAAACCATGCCAGCCTGAGTGTATAGTAGGATATTATGTGGTGAATGCATACACAATATACTGATGCTTACACAGGTTTAGTTCTGTGCACAGCTGAGCCACCATCATGGATGAGAATTTTCAGTTTTCATTGAGCTGAATTCAGACTTTATTATGTTTGCCTGGTGAAAAAAATAGTTGTTACTTTTCATCAGATATAAAGAAATGGTGCTCTTTGATCTACTTCTGTAGTCCTGAGGATACTTTTCTAAGCTTATTGCAGTCTATAACTCCAGGGGTTAGCAAAAGATAAAAATGTCATCATTTCAATATACCTCCTTAAATTTGGATACTAGTTTCAGATATTTTTGCCAGCAGTGTCTGACACCCCTGCACCATACAGTCTGTGCAGGAATAGTTTCAAATGGTTGGTCAATTAAACTTGCTGAAAAACTGTTGCAAAGAGTAACAGGGTTAGTTAACATAGTGTGACCCGAATTGGTAAAGGTGTGGCCTGATTGTTTTCATGTACAGCTCCTGTGCTTTGTCAAAAAGCGAGGAAATTGTTGGAGACAACAGAAGGCCAGTTTGCTGAACTTCAGAAGAAGGTTCCAGTGGATCAATACTACAGGTACGGGGCTTGTACTTTTCTCAGAGAACATTTAGCTGTACTCAAAGTGCATTGAGCTAGTTCTTCAACGATTTTTGTAAGAAATAACTAATTTTCAGACTTGCCTTTCACAATCACATATACTTCACAAAGACTCAAAAACCTGTTATATCAGTTTTTGATATAAGAACTGCCTATATTCATAATAAAATGGATGGTTTTGGGTTTTTTTTTTGGGGGGGGCACACAGGAAAATGCAGGATAACTTTACAGAAAGAAGTAGCAAAAAAAATACTTTGACCATAAGTGCACAACATTTTGACGTACCAACACGACGATACTTGAAGTAATTGTTTGGTATAACTGTCCTCAGATTTCACGATCATTGGCGATTTGTGAGTCAGAGATTATCCTTTGTAGCTGCTTTGATTATCTACTTGGAGTCAGAGAAATTGATCACAAGAGAAGAAGCTGCTAAGTTGATGGGAGGTATGTAAGAGTCAAGACTAATGTTCCAAGACTTTGTCAATAGAGAGTTAATGGATTCCCAAAGGGTAGGCCTAATCTTGGCAAACTTCTGAAAGCAATCAGTTTTTTGTTTTGGTTACAATAATTTTGAATTGCTACTGTCTGAACATTTAGTATCATCTGCCATGGTTTTGAACGATAGATAGACTATTCCAGCCTGCACTATGATACCATACGGTAAATACACCTACATAGTACACAGTCAACCCTCCTACTGTCTGACCATTCAATATTACCCACTGTGGTTTTAAACGATGGATAAGCTAATCCAATGCAGGGTGTGCCAAAAAGGTAACCAACAGATGAAGTGGAAGATACATATTAAACACAGGTTTGCCTGTCGGGGTAATAAGCAGGTACTGAGCAAGGGCTCTCTTTTCATAAAAGGAAACACCTCAAAAGTCAGAAAAGTGGAAACGTTCCAATTTGATTGGATAAGTATTCCAGCGCATGCACATGGACTGTCCCATTGGACTGTCGGAAGATTTAATTGGAATGCTCAAAATACTAATGTGGATATTCACTCGCGGAGGACTGCTCCCGTACTACGGCACAATGATGCAGTCTAGCGGACCGTTCTTGTGGTCCAGTGAATTGCAGCATGTACCCATAGGAAGGCTCTTTTGCTCTTTTGCTCCTAAAACGTGCCTGACTTTTGAGATGCTCCCTAACATTGACATGATTTGTGTATGTACTATTTGGTATGTATACTTTGAATGTTGTCCGCTTTTTGTTTGTTTGGGGTTTTTTTCTAGAGAAATTTTATTTATTCTGATGTAGCCAGAGTAAACAGCTTACGAGTCAGTAAAATTTAGTTACCTTTTTCTATTCCAAGCACATGCCATTGGCTTTTACTAGGTTGATTGTTCTTTTTGTAGTTTGTATTGTTCTTGTTTAAAAGGCTAAATAAATTATAATGGTATTGTATTTGTGTAAACTCTACCGTGTTTAGTTTCAACAAGAAGAGAAGAGGGCTTTCATCTGGACCTGGAGGACTTCTTGCAAGGATTGCTGCAGTTAGCCAGTGAACTGGTACAATTCGAAATCCATTATTCTTGAAAGAAGTTTCAGTGTCCTCTCAATTGGGAAATGTCACTGCCATAAGAAATGCCTTTGAGTGATGAATTTAGTGATATTTGGGTACAATTAAATGGCCAAATTATTCTGTACTTCTCTTATTTTTATAATGGTATCTTTTCGGGTGGCATTTGTGGCTAGTGCGTAAAGTGCTTGCCTCTCACCACTATGGCCCTGGTTTGATTCCTGGCTATGGTAATATGTGAGTAGAGTTGTGCGTTGGTTCTCTCCTGTGCCACGGGGTATTTCTCTAGGCCCCCGGTTTTCATCCTCTGGTAAAAACTAAACTTTTTCGACTCTGGCAGTGCTCCGTGGTCATATATTGGGCATGTGGCTGGGGTGGTTGAGGCACTTTTGCCCCCCTTTTTCCGAAATCAGATTAAAACAGGAAGAACATCATGCTTGCTTTATAACACGTTATGTGCCAAGATTGGGGACAAACACTTGTACAATAGTTATAGTATTAAAATGAATGCCAAAGAATTTGACCTGATCCTATTTCATCTGATTTCTCTAGTCGAGACTTGCCATCAACAGCGTAACGGCCGGGGAGTACAACAGACCCATCCGCATCTCAAACTTCATCCAGGAGCTCAATGCCGGATTCAGACTTCTCAACCTCAAGAACGACTCCTTGAGAAAGCGTTTTGATGGACTCAAGTATGATATTAAGAAAGTGGAGGAGGTTGTGTATGATATCTCAATCAGAGGGTTGAAACCCTCAACGACGGTTGGGCATGGTGAGGATGAACCACCAACATCATCATCCACCAGTGTGGAGTGATTGGCCCAGTAAGGTCTTGTAAAAAAAACTTTTAAGTGCTGGCTATTTACTGCAACGGTGTACATGTATACTGAGTCTGTGTTAGGGGCAAGATAATCATTTGTCCATTATAAGTCATGGACCTCGGATACTGGGCCATCTTGCCCGAGACTACAGTCTCAACCGACATTTTTATGCTTTTGCCTGACGACCTAGAGCTTGAAACTTCCACATTGGGACAACAATTCAGAGCCATGCTTAAGAGATGTTACTCAATGCAAAGCTCTCCAATTAAAACACTTTGTCGGAAGGTCAAACTAAAATATGGGTCCTGGACGTTCACATGTAACTCCTTCAAAATAGATTTGCTGCCGTTTTGTGTGTGTGTAAATGTTTCCCATGCAAAGGCATCATGTTCCAACAGCTGTAGGCTGTATCTGAATTGGTGGCTACAGCTATGGCTATGACTGTTGCTCAGGATGTCCTATACTTCAACACATGATGATGTGGCGACTGGCGGTCCATCTGTAGCCGTAGCTGTAGCCATCAATTCTGACTTTTTACTTAATCAAGTTTACAACCAAGAAACAGTGATTGAAGATCGTGTTACTTTCATCTGATACTATTTACCCTCCTACTATGAGGTCAATCGTTTCCACAATTCAAAACCATTTGCACGCTTCACAAATCATGCATGGTTGTGTATTATGTACACTTTGATACAATGGTAAAGCTATGAAGTGTACAAAGTCCATGGTCAAAGAGTGAGGAAGGGATGTTTATGTTCGAATAGTTTTGAATGGTCAATCTGTAGGAAAGTTGAGTTTTAGTCAATAAAACAGCACAACTAAAAAATGTTCAAATTACAGTGATTGATTTTATCAAATACAATTCAAGTTTCATCTACATATTTTCGGATTAGATCGTAAGGAAAAGTAAAACATGCCTTGTACAACAGGCCTGGTACATGTACACTATTCCTGTATATACACCACAAGTCTATGACAACTCAACACCCAATGGTTTGTACCCTTGGCCTGACCAGAAATAGTAAACTGCATTGTCATGTGATGTCTTTAACATTCTGTACTTTGAGAAAACCTTGCATACTTGATGAGCAAATATACAGTTTTGAGTTTTGGCAGGAAATGCCTTGTTTTGGCAGAGCGGCACATTCAACTTCTTACCATGTACACCAGTTAAATTTTACACATATAGCTCATATATGCTACATAGTTATCAACTAGCAATGGGAATTTAATCCAGGATTACGAGAGATCGATAGACTGCTACCATTGTTTATCATTGTATTTTGCATATGGCAGGCAAGTCCGAGAGTCCAGTATACCGTGGCCGATTACCAGCCATGGCTTACAGTCAAAGGGTTACTGATTCATGATGAAGACAGTCTACACTTTATTTACTTTAGTCATGGTTTTATTGCCAAAAGAGTCCAAAAGAATTGATCCAGTGGGTGAGGATGGGAATCCTGGCCAAAAAAAGTGTTGTCACACACGAGTTTGCCGTGCCAGAAGAAGTTTGTTGCATTGTGTCATAATGTGAAATCCCTGGTAGGTTTAGGTAAGATGAGTCTCTGAAACATGTGAAGTAAAAATATACACTGCTTGAGCAATTTTTTTATATTTTGTTTAATGCTTTAAAACTTTTAATGTAACCAAGAGTTCCCAATTTAAAAAGTTTCTGAGTATTTGTTTGAACTTACACAAAACAAATCAAATGTTTAACATTTTTAGTAAAAATTACAACACAGAACAATTGACATGTGCAGGCATTAAGAAACAAAATTTAAATAAAGAATGTTATGAAAGAATCAATTTGAAATTATTTATTTATTTATTTATTAATTTATGTATTTCATTACACATCAAACAGCACATTTAGCGCAAATACATGTAACAGGATGAATATGAAACAAGAAAAAATGTTCAGTTTTAGATATGGGAGGAAGACCCCAATGGGGAAAACCCACACAATCAGGTAGGGACTGAAACCCACGAGCTCCAGTATGAGGTGGGATATGAACCGAGGCCCACAGAGGTAAAAGGCTGAAAAAGAAACCTCTTGAGCCAACCAACTAAGAGACAATTTGATAGTTACAATGATTTAAAAGCAACACATGCATGTTTAAAAACAGATCATGATAATGGGTCAATTTACGTTAACACCATGTGATAAACATCTCTTGACTAGTGGTAGCTCTGAAAGGAGCCTGTTCATACTCGATGTTTCAACCAGTATACTCTGGCTCTCTTTAGGACAGAGCCGTAATTAATCTTAAATTCACGATTAATTTTACAAACCGAAAATAACCTTTCCTTATTACCATTTATTCAGATTTGTGGATTCTTTCACAACGTGATCTGTGGAGCAGTCAAGCCCACTCAGGCTCTGGGGTGTAAAGTCGCAGGTCCAGTGTGTTGTGTAATGCACATAAAAGAACCCAGTACACTTACCGCTAAGTGAAGGGGCTCCCCATGTACTTTCTGGTATGGTTAGCTGCAGATTGCACTACAGCACATTGTAAACCAGTACATGATGCTATGCAAACAAATGAGTCTTATAATTCGTCTAGCTCCAAATACCTTGTGGAAAAATACTTGGCGCTTTGAGACGCCCTCGAGTGTGGTGTGATTAAGCGCTATATAAGAACTGCGTATTATTACTATTATAAGAGATAGACCCATGGTAAAAATAACTATTGCTAGTAAAAGCTAAAACTTTTGTTTCATATGGTTTGAATGGATACAGTGTATGTTACAACAAAAATGGCATTTTAAAAATCAGGTAAGACACTTAATGATAGTCACAGAAAACATACATTGCTAGTTCATTTCATGTTATTGTTTATAACCAGAGTAATCTACAGTTAACTCAGCAATGCCAATAAATCAGGATAATGCCAGGGGAGCAATGGAGCGCATGACGTAATTTGAGTAGGGCGCCTTCGGCTAGAGGTCAAAAGAAGGTTGCTCTTTGGCCTATCCTAAGAGCCATGCATACATAGCTGTGCATGTCCATTGTTTCAACATAGTTTTGCTTCCAAGATGGCAGCGTGATGATGCTAATGCATAAGGTCCATTATAGTCAAATGTCTTGCTCAAGGACACAAGTGTCATGACCGGATTTGAACCCACACCCTGATGACTTGACCACCAGAACTTGAAATTGATGCGCTAGACCGCTCGGCAACAAAACGCTTCAGTTTCTTTGTCACAAAGAAAACAATCTCCTGACATTATACTTAATCGTTCGTGAATACTATTGGTGTGTTTGTTTTATCTTGCAAAATGCTCAAAATTTGGTGCGATTTACTTGGAACAAAATGTGTTCAAAAACTAATGGGGAAATTTACTTTTTTACATTATTTTCCGCAAAATTATGATTTATTTGCCATCGCTCAGATCACACTTTTTAAAACGAAATCATAACCATAGATATATGGATTAATTCCTACCATGTGTGAACCACAACCACAAAAGTAAATTTAAAAGAACACTTGCTACTGCATTTTCTACAAACAAATCTACAGTAATACTATTTAAAAAGAATATTAAAATTACAGTCCCAACCCTCTAAAAAACAATCTCTCATTCTAATGAAAAATTATCTAAAAAATAAAGAGTGCAGCGGAAGTGAACACTTGTAAAGTGTACACAAGAGTGAGTTTTAGATGCACATGACGTGCGCAGCTGTACAAATGTGAAACATTGTATTGTGTGACACAATGATATTTCACACAAATGATCTACTCCCGATTGGTATCAACTTGCATTTTTTTGTCTTGAACAAATATGTTGGACGACACTGGTATTAGGCTCTCGCTGTGGGATGCTGGTGTCCAACGCAGCACTTGACTCAACTCCTGCTGGAGTAACTCCTGCTGGAATAACTACTCCGACTGCTGCTGCGGCTGTATGATCGGCCCCTCCGGCGCGGAGCACTGCGGCTCCTGGACCTGCTTGAGTTTGATCGTGACGAGGAGCGGGAGTACGACCTGCGAGTGCGACGGTTACGGTCACGGCGTGGAGGTGATCTACGCCCTCTGTCACGGGATCGGCTACGCATGGGGGAGCGACGACGACGAAGCGGACTTCTACTTCTGCAATAAAAATGATAGTAACATGCCCTGATGAGATGCCAAGGAATGACCATGTTGCTATTACCCAGTTACCGCTGAAAGACCTGTATATACGCCCAACTGTTTTTTGACACAAACATGGAAGTTGCGTAAACCTGCTTTTGTATACACCAAAACACTGAACAGGCGTGCATACACTCATCATGCTACGCTTCATTTCCCGTGTACAAAGAGCAAACAGGTCACTGGAATTCATGCTTGAAATCTCCATTTTTCTGGGGGTTATTGTGTAATCCCTGATTCCAGTCCTTCGTCCAAGAGATTGATAGGCTGCCACCATTGTTCATCATTGTGTTTGGCTAATGGCATGAATGGGAGAGGGAAGTCCGAGTTTCCAGCATACCATGGCCGATTACCAGCCAGTGCTTACAGCCAAGGGTTGGCTGATTCAAGGTGGAGACATTCCATATTTTCTCAAAAGGGAACAACAAATCCCACTGCATTTCATGAGATCGTTTGTTGAAAAAAAACCTAATTATTCAGAAAGTTCAAAAAAAAAATTCCTGCGAGTGAGCACGGAAAAGATTTGGAAATCCCTGTGCAAAAGGTTAAAAAAAACACTGTTGTAACACAGTTTGCCGTGCCAGAAGACCACAAAAGGAAGTCACCATTGTGTTGTATTGTGAAATCCTGATTAAGTTTAGGTAAGCTGACATGGCTGAGTCTCATGAAATCCTGTCCAAGATAAGACAAATAAGGCAAAAAATGTATCCATCCTACCTTCTTGATCTGCTGACAGATCTTGATCTCTTACGGTAGGATGGAGAGCGACTTCTACGACGACGTCTTGGTGAGGGTCGACGAGGTGAAGGGCGCCTTGGTGATGGTCTACGCCTCTCCCTACTTGGGCTGCGTCTGTATATAGCATAAACACTCAGTATGTTAACACTAACTCCACCTGAAAGTCCACAACTATTTCATCTAACAAAGTTTGCATTACTACAAAGACTCCTCTTCCCAATGCAACTTAAATTCTGATCTGAAGGTCAACATTTTCTTCTTGTCCGTACGTATTCTTTATTCGGACATTAAACACACGCAAACAATTAGTAAGTAACAAAATAAATAAGTATAAGCAAATAATAGTAAAACAAACCACTAGCATACTTGAAATTACAAAACAGCCGTAATGTGTTGGCCAGGATCAACAAAAGTATACCGCACTGTAGCTTCAAAGCCTGTTGACCCAGTCACATAAGGAGACATAAAAATACTAATAAAATAATCCAACTGTATAAATAAACAGAATATGTAAACACTCAAAACATTAAATAAAATAAATACAGTTTGAGGGTTAGCTTTAACGACAAGAACGATCTGGTTGAAAACACATAGAAAATAGACAACCAAATAAATAAGTCAAATAATAGATCTGTAAATCAACAAATCAAGCAATCGATTAAGTAATCGATACAGAAAGAAGGGGAAAAAAGTTGATATTGTGATAATCATAAAGAAAAAGAGGAAAACAAATCACTACAGAAGATGAACTTGTCTAAAGAAGCTAATAAGTACCTAATAAGTATGTCAAATTTATGCTGCTAAAATATAGGATTTGCTTCTAGCTACTGGGCAATCTTGGTGGTCTAGTTGGTAAGACATCTGCTCCACAATTGCAAGGGTTGTGGGTTTGAATCCCACCCAAGTGATTTGCCTGTTGATTTTTTCACAGGACTCGGGGTAAAGTACTGAGTATACAGTGCTTTACACACATCATTGTAAGGGTAAAACCAAATGATTTCATAAAGTTGGTCATAATAGTAAACAGATAAATTGCAATAACACAGAAACCAAAAATTATTGAGCGCTCTGGGGGATCAATAACAATGTGACTAACCTCCTGTTCCTAGTGTGTCTGCCTCGGCTTCGTGAGCGGCTTTTACCTCTGTCGGAAGAGTGAGAACGACGAGCTGGACGCTTCCTAAAATGAGGACTTGGGGATCGACTACGAGATGATGAAGATGACCTTCAGAAAAACAACAAATTATTATTTTGGTTGCTTAATAATAACAATACTTTATTCAGGCATATCATAACACATGCAAAAATATGCTGATTTTGTAAAATACATACAAATTCATGGATTTAAATACCCCATCCCCAAAAAACACAGCAAGAAATGCAAACAAAAGATCAAATTTACGATGAAAAAAATCACAGAAAAAAATTACAAGGCAAAGAGAAATTGCATAAACAGGACCGGCCGTCGATTTCACCAAACTCTTCCTAACTTAGGATTAATCTTAGGACTTGGGACGAGTCCCAGCCTAGCACTGTAACATGTAAACCTTAAGATTAATCCTAAGCTAGGACAAGTTACTCGTCCTAACTCGAGATAGGATTAATCCTAGCGTTTCGTGAAATCGGCTGCAGAAACCCGCCCCCCCCCCAAGATAAAACGCAAGGAGACAGAAATTGGACAATGCAATTCTTACAGGATAAGAACTCCAGTTCCTGATAAAAAGACATTGCACATATAGTATTTAAATGTATCTGTGCGAGCAAACAGGTGGTGAAAAGTTAACCTTGAATCAGAATGTCTGTTTTTAATACTGAATATCAGACTTCGACAGGATAGCCCCCATTACCAATCAAAAGTTGCCTACAGACAAATTTCATGATCAGGTACTCATGTCTTAACTTTTTTGTAAAGACACCTAAATATGAAATTAATGATGCAGTTTCAGACTCTCTAGGTTTGTTTGTTTTCTGTATTTCTATGTATTTATGTAAATATGTATGTTTTTTGGGGGGGTGTGTGGTATTTTTGCCACTTTTCTGCAAGGACCCATTGGAAATAAGTCTAAGTTATTGGCTTTTGTGGGCTATCCTTGAATAATTTTGTGCAGTTTTTCTTTCTTATTTCCTACTTTCGCTTATTTTATTCCATTGTCAACCTCCTGTTACTGTGTATGTTTTTTTGCTATGTTCTTGTGATTTGCTATGTTTTATGTTCGTGATTTATCCCAATGAATTTAAATCAAATCAAATCAAATCTGGACGAGATGTAATAATCATACCTCGATTTTCTTGACTTTCTAATTGGTGATTTCCGTGGGACCCTTCTAGGAGATCGTCTTGGTGTTCGAGATCTACGAGAAACCCTTTTAGAAGATCTCTGAGGAGACCTACTGCCTGATGAGGATCTGGATTGCCTTCGCGATGCCTTTGGAGACCTTCTTGGGGAGCTTCTCTGAACTTTCACGGTTGAACTGGAAGGTCTCCCATCAGACTTTCTGGGTGACCTGGCGGACCTTCTCGGTGGTGAGACTGACCTGCTAGCTCTTTTCTCCCGTCTTGGTGGTGGACTACGGGAAGCACTTCGACTGCGAGCCCTTCGCTTGGGAGGGCTTTTACTTCTACTGCTAGCAGAGTAGCCTCGTTTACGGGATGGTCTGTCATCTCTTTCATCAGATCGCTGCTCCTTCAGCAAAGAACTTGGGCCAGACTCCCTTGGGCTTCGTCGCTGATCAGGACTGGGGGATTTCTTTGTTTGAGAGGAAATCCCCTGGGACCCCGAAGAAACTGCCATCTCAGCGGATTGGGAGCGAGAGGGAGAATGAGCCCCAGCCTTTTTACCTCCCCGTGCTTCGAAATTCCCTTCGTCTGACACTGCTGTGCCTCCCATCATCTCCTGTATCTTGCGGTTTTGAGAGGTCAGAGCAGCGAGACGTTCCTCTAAATCAGTGCGTTGCTTCTCCAGCATTTTCAGGCCTGTATCATCATCCTCGGTTCCATTGTTCTCTGAACTGCTGGAGTACTTCTGTTCAGGCACAAAAAAAATGTTCCAACTCATTTCAAATTTTTCACAGTAAAAACGTGCTATTGATTTAGTATCATGTTGTTTCAAAAGAAAACTTGAAAAACTACAAAGGAGGTTGGAAATCCAAAAGTCTGAGCCCAGTCTCATGGCTCTGCTTACCGCAGAATTGAGCGCTTTGTGCCATAAGCGCAGGATTCCATGGTTAGAAGTGCCATGAACTGGGCCCAGTTCATCCAGCTGACAAACAAGGTCTCAGTGAATTGTACAGGGGCATATTCATGTGACAGCATTAACAAAACCGACACTTTATCAAGCTAAAATACTGACTCCTTTGACATACCTGAGTCTGGTCCCCATTTTTAACAGATTTTTCTTCTTGGGTTACATTCTCTGGACTGATTTTTTCACGTCCCTCAGCTGCAACTGTTAGTGCCCCGGCTTCAGCCTCGTCCTCTGAGGGTGGCTGCCACTGGAAGCCCTTCTTAAGGCTAGGGCTCCGTTTGCGTTGCTCAGTTGCTTTCTGGTATTTCTTGCGGTTCTTGGTTGAGTAAGGGTCCCCTGTCTTGGGTTTCCTTTCCCCATCACTGCTCTCCTCATCTGAGGAGTCTTCCCCGCTCGATGAGCTTGGTCGAGAAGGCTTATCTTTCCCTGATCGCCCCTTGTCAATCGGAGGGGGTGATGGAGCTAGAGTGGCCAGCTTTACTCGTTCTGATGGGCTAGTAGGCCAGGCTTGTTTGGCAGATAGAGGCAGAGGAGACCTTGAGGGACTGTGGTCATGTTGAGGACTAAGATGTCTAGGGGATGGACTCTGGTTGGGTCCATGTCTGGGAGAAACAAAATAATAACATATCAACTTTAAAGATTGTGAGGTCAAATTATAAAGGTAGGGTCATACAATTTTTTTTTTAATAATAAATAAATATTGTGTAATAAAAAAAAAAGGCCTGCTTGTTATAAAAATGGTAATGGTAGTGAGCACCCTTCGAAATTATTTCATCTGAAGTGCCCCCGTTGATTAGAAATCAATAAAAAGTATGTATAAAAATTTGAATCTCCGAAGATCTCTTACAAAAGTGCCCTATTGTTTCAGGCAATGGCTGCTGAATGCGTCGCAGCACCTTGGTAACCATTAGAAGGTGCTACATAAAAGGGCCTCATAGTTCAAAACATATGCTTATCCTGTTGACAAACAAATAATGAGCACCTGTATTATGCCCCTAGGGATGTGATAATGCGCTAAATAAGAACCCACTATTATTAACTTTTCAAATCTTTACTGAATAAGTCTTTGAAGCTACTGTCTTAAACTTTCAAAGAAATTAAATGCAATCTCTGCACACAAGCTTCCAAAACACCTCCAAAAGACATATATATGGAAATTGCACAACGATCCGGTCTTTGAAATGTGTCACACTCTTTACCTTCTCAACTGGATTGGTGATGGGGAACGGCGTTCAACACTAGAGGGAGGCGAGGTGGACGGACTCCTCAAGGCAGGAATATGATGTTCTGCTGGTGACTTATGATGCCCTCTCATCATTCTATCAGCAAATTTAAACATTCAAGCAGCAGTGTCAAAAATATCACAAACAAGTGTTTTTATAGTAGGAATTGAAACTTTGCATTGTGGAGATAAAATTTATTAGGGTTTGTGGTAACACCGTGTACATGAGTAGGTTTTGAAACTGCATGGGGGAGATTAATCTAGTAAGGTTTGCGGTAACACCATGTACATGAGTAGGATTTGAAACTTTGCATGGTGGAGATACTATCTAGTAAGGTTTGCGGTAACACCATGTACATGAGTAGGATTTGAAACTTTGCATGGTGGAGATACAATCTAGTAAGGTTTGCAGTAACACCATGTACATGAGTAGGATTTGAAACTTTGCATGGTGGAGATACTATCTAGTAAGGTTTGCAGTAATGCCATGTACATGAGTAGGATTTGAAACTTTGCATGGTGGAGATACAATCTAGTAAGGTTTGCAGTAACACCATGTACATGAGTAGGATTTGAAACTTTGCATGGCGGAGATACAATCTAGTAAGGTTTGTGGTAACACCATGTACATCAGTAGGATTTAAAACTTTGCATGGTGGAGATGCAATTTAGTAAGGTTTGCAGTAACACCATGTACATGAGTAGGATTTGAAACTTTGCATGGTGGAGATACAATCTAGTAAGGTTTGCAGTAACACCATGTACATGAGTAGGATTTGAAACTTTGCATGGTGGAGATAAAATCTAGTAAGGTTTGCAGTAACACCATGTACATGAGTAGGATTTGAAACTGTATGGTGGAGATACAATCTAGTAAGGTTTGCAGTAACACCATGTACATGAGTAGAATTTGAAACTCTGCATTGTGGAGATGCAATTTAGTAAGGTTTGCAGTAACACCATGTACATGAGTAGAATTTGAAACTTTGCATGGTGGAGATACTTTCTAGTAAGGTTTGCTGTAACACCATGTACATGAGTAGGATTTGAAACTTTGCATGGTGGAGATAAAATCTAGTAAGGTTTGCAGTAACACCATGTACATGAGTAGGATTTGAAACTGTATGGTGGAGATACAATTTAGTAAGGTTTGCAGTAACACCATGTACAAGAGTAGGTTTTGAAACTTTGCATGGTGGAGATGCAATCTAGTAAGGTTTGCAGTAACACCATGTACATGAGTAGGATTTGAAACTTTGCATGGTGGAGATACAATCTAGTAAGGTTTGCAGTAACGCCATGTACATGAGTAGGATTTGAAACTTTGCATGGCGGAGATACAATCTAGTAAGGTTTGCAGTAATGCCATGTATATGAGTAGGATTTGAAACTTTGCATGGTGGAGATACAATCTAGTACAATCTAGTAAGGTTTGCAGTAACGCCATGTACATGAGTAGGATTTGAAACTTTGCATGGCGGAGATACAATCTAGTAAGGTTTGCAGTAACGCCATGTACATGAGTAGGATTTGAAACTTTGCATGGTGGAGATACAATCTAGTACAATCTAGTAAGGTTTGCAGTAATGCCATGTACATGAGTAGGATTTGAAACTTTGCATGGTGGAGATACAATCTAGTACAATGTAGTAAGGTTTGCAGTAACGCCATGCACATGAGTAGGATTGGAAACTTCGCATGGGGGAGATACAACCTAGTAAGGTTTGCGGTAACACCATATATATGAGTAGGATTTGAAACTTTGCATGGTGGAGATACAATCTAGTATGGTTTGCGGTAACACCATATATACGAGTAGGATTGGAAGCTTTGCAAGTCCATCAAAATACTCTCGAGGTTATGTGACACTGAACCTTTTTACACTGTGATAGGATTGTTATGCCTGGCCTCATGCTGAGAGCGAGCAATTTGTGGATACAGTCTCACACCAATCATATTCAGGTAAACATTCTATGACCCCTGACCTACCCTGATTCCTGTTTGGCATCAGATGATTTCCACGGCTTCTGACCAGGCTTCCATCGACTCGGCGGAGGGCTTATGGACTTTGATTTACGAGCTCTGAAATCGAATCATAGAATCAGAAGAGTGAATAAAAAGGCAGTTTTTGTTTAGTACTTTATATGTCCAAAATGATTGTGATGCATTAGGGCAATAATATGTGTTGCATGCAGGCCTGGAATTACACGGAGCCCATGGAGGCCGTGGCCTCTGTTGCCCCTGGTCTTAGTCTTGACCTTGGTGCCCCTTCAAAAGTTTATAAAGTGCCCTTTGCAAAATGAAAATGGACTTGCCCTCTCAAAGATAAAAATTCAGGCCTGGCATGCATACATTTGAATGGGAATGTAATGATCAACTTTTGCGTTATTTTTTAAAAGGAAAAACAAAATGGACCGTTGTATGGCCGAACATGAACAAGTAGTACAGAAGCTCAGTATTTGATTGGCTATCAAAGTCTACCAAAACTATTAAGGAATATGTGACAGACAGTTGCAGTCAATGACACCAACAATTGTCATGAACTGCACATTTTAAAATTAAATCATGTAAATAATTACAGCATACACACACAATTTGTGTTACACTTTGGGCTACAAAAGCTAATTAACTTGAAAATATAGTCCTAAAGATTATCGGTTGCAGAGATGAGGTACTACGTCATGACTGAAGTTGTTCAAACATGTTTAAATCAGTCAGTTTAGCTGGAAATTTGGCTTTAAAAACAGATGAAGACCACTACGCCATGTTTCTATCAGCGCAGGCAGACTTTGCAAATGGACAATTTGCATATGAGGTCTCAAATGTGGTCTGAAATTTTTATTTAGCGGTCTATGTAGAAAATCAGACTCTCTGAAAACATTTTGGGGTTTAAAAAAAACAACAAAAAAAAACAATAAAACAAAACATTTTACAGTGATTAACATTTTCATGGGTGTTTATGTAAATGTAAAAACAATGTCATGATAAATAAAATCTCCATACTTGTTATTAGTCTTAAGACCCATCTCTCGGTTAGAAGCATTTCGTCTGCCATCCCTTGGGGAGGGGCTTGAATGGCGACGCCGGCTGGCCCCGCCCACATCCCTCCCCCTCCCTGGAGAACGACCCCTGTTCTTTCTCGCCAAGGGGGAACGGGAGCGAGCCTTGGGAGAGGGTGCCCTCTTCCTGTCCACAGCGTCACCCTTGTGGAGTTTCTCTTTCTCTTTATCCGAGTGCTTCTTGTGTTTCTTGTGTTTCTTATGGGATCTGAAAAAGTATACAAAACATTTGTTAAATTTTTTTTCATTGTAGTTTAAATTTCAGTCAGACTTGGAATAAACAAAAATACTAAAATGTAAGAGTTGGATTCTGTCACACTTAGCTTGCCATCACTTTTTATGACGCAGATTTTAAGCTTTGCACCCTGGTCATTTGCCAAAACTAGTAGTATAGAATGATGGTCGCTAACATTTCACACCAAGACTCAAGATAAACACATATCAGCAGTAAGTGGCTTTTTCTTCTTCTTGAGATATAGTGACGGGTAAAGTGAACTTGGTTTTAGGTTATCAAAATAAGGACAAAATCAGGTTTAAAGCGACTATGAATTTTGGAAAAAGCTCAAGTGAAAATACAAAGATGAGAGAGTGTTCAGAAAAGTGCAAAAAAGGTTTTATTCAAGACTTGGGTTAAACCAAACCATTATAAATGCTTTGTTTCTGTATTGTTGCAGGAATATTAAACTGACATGTCAGCCCAGGGGCTCATATAAAAACTTACATACAAACACAAATGACAGAACATTTTAAAGGACAGACTTTATCCTAATACTTGGTTCTTAGAGTACATATCCTGGTAGCTAGATCCAGGCGCTTTACAATATTATTGTCCCAGTTCATCAGGCATACTTCCAGACCATTCCTCAAACTTTCTCAACTTCCTGGGGAGCATACAACCCCAAGCTGCTTAAATTAGTGCTAAGGGATTAATCCAACACCATACTGTGTCAGACCACTCAGGTTCCCATTTATACACCTGGATTAAGAGAAGCAATTATAGTTAAGTGCCTCGCTCAAGGACACAAGTGTCATGAATGGGAATCAAACCCACACTCCGATGTTTCAGCCATCAGATCTCTGATGGACTAGCCAATGTCACATGTGAAAAAAAAGTAAGAGGTTTTTTTTTTACAATTTACTCACTAAGTACAATTGAAAGTTAGGTACTATTAAGAGCAACACACACAATTTTGTCAACCAAAATAGAAATTGTATTTCTTACTTTTCTTTGTCTTTCTTGTGCTTTTTCTCCTTTTCCTTCTCTTTACTCCTGTCGGTTTTGACATCTGCTGCCACATTTTCCCTTTCTCTTCTTCCCTGGACCTGTCTCCCCTGATCTCTCTCCATCCCCGCTCTTGCTGGCCGCTCCACCTGTCCAAACTCTCTGCTTCTCTGACGTCCAAGACCATTATCTCTGCTGCCACGATTTGAGCGGTCAGCTGAACGATCCAGCTGAGTTCTGGACTGGAGATTGCCACGTCTACAATCAAAAATAATTGACTATGAACAATAACTCATCTTAAAGACAGGGTATACTTTTAGTCAAAGACCAGTATCGTCACTTGGTGTATCCCAACATATGCATAAAATAACAAACCTGTGAAAGTTTGGGCTAAATTGGTCATTAAAGGTGCAAGAAAATAATGACAGAAAAAACACACTTGTTGCACAAAATTTGCCATGTTTGGGCACATGGTGGTGATTATACAGACATGGATGGAATCTCAAGGGTAAAGTAAGATGATCTCTGTTTGAGATCACCATAGAGTATAAAATCACCAAACTTATTTCAAGAAGGCAGCAGCCCAAACCTTACTTGTTATCTCCTGAGGCTGGTTGCAGGTCAGCTCCCCGTTCCCATTTGGCCTCGAGGGAGCTGTTTCGCCGTCCAGGAGGCTGCCATCGATCAGCTGCCATATACTTCCTCTCCTCAGCCCGCCAGTGAGGGGGTGTTGTACTCCGAGAGCGAGATCGTGAAGGGGTTCGATAGCGCTGGGAAGGAGACAAAGTTAATCGTATCTTAACCCTCCTACTAACTGACCATTCAATATCATCCACTGTGGTTTTGAATGATGGGTAAAGTATGTAAGCCTGCTACATGTATCTTAAAACATGTGGCAAATGCATCTTCACAGTTCTTTGTCAACACTCTTCCTGTCTGACCAGTCAATATCATCCACTGTGGTTTTGAATGGTAGATTACATGTAAGTATGCAAGCCTGAAATATTTGATCATGTGGTGAATGCATCTACACTGACGGGGAACCCTTCTACAGTCTGAACATTCAATTTCATCCACTGTGGCTTTGAATGACAGATAAACTATGCCAGCCTGCAATAAGATGATCATGAAGTGAACTTATCTACACAGTACACAGTCAACCCTCCTACTGTCTGACCAGTCAATATCACCCACTGTGGTTTTGAATAATAGATAAGCTCTTGCCAGCCAGCAATATGACACCATGTGGTGAATGCATAGACACAGCGCAGTAAACCCTTCTGCTGTCTCAAAATTCAATGCCATCCACTGTGGTTTCGAATGATAAATAAACTATGCCAGCCTGCAATTTGATATCATGTGGTGAATGCATCTACACAACACACAGATGTACAGTTAGTTCTGAGCACAAGGTCCAATTTCAAAAACCCTGTGAGCACAAAAACTTGCCAAGCACAGAAAAATCTTACTTAGTGGAAACAGGTTACCAGCCGGTGTTCCAAAAAGGTTTACATTGTTATGACTGGTGCCCTTCCATTTGTTGCTTCTCAAAGAAATTTGCTAAGCAGTATTTTCTGGTAAACAGCTTTTAAGCTATAAAACTGGGCCCCGTTGTGCCACCACACACAATCCGTGCAGTTGAATGCCTTTTAAATTGTTTGTCGCTATCAAATACAGTGGCATTTTACACCATTTTAGAGACTTTTACCGTAACTCCCACTTCCATGAGGAATCGTCTATTGGAAAATGAGTGTATCACAAAACTGAATTTTACCTTGGAGCTCCTCTTTAATCCCATTTTTTATAAACTATAAAAATCTTATGCGTTTTGGTTTTTCAATCTTGCAAATTTTCCTTTGCCAAAACCCTTTTGTTGTAAAATGCTCAATTCACTTACCATCAGCCCTCTTCCTTTCACCTTACGTCCAGATTTTGTCCTGACCGGATTCATGCGACGCATACGCTGATTCCTATCGACAGGAAGTTGGCACAAAAATCATACTTGCTTAAGGTTTACACTTGATGAAATGTTGACAATTTCTTTCTCAAGCCACCTTCAGTCAATGATATTCCATCAATATTGAAACTTTCAATAGAAGAAGCTGAAGACATTAATGATCAAGATATTTGGATTTTGATATGGGCTTAGTTTTTGTTTAGTTCTTTCAGTCAGCTGGTCAGATGACATGTCCGACAGTCCACAAAGAAATTGAGAGGAATTGTTTAGTACATGTTACATTTTGTTGAAAATTGCCTTTGTGATAATGCCTTTGTGAATATATAATAAAACTAACCTGTGAAAATTTCATTTCAAAAGGTGATAGCGTTTTTGAGATATTGCCGAAAAACTGGAGCGGTTAAGTCCACGCAGGAAGAATAATCAATAAATAAAATACACAATCTGAGAAGCGTTTCATGTCTCAGATTGAAATTGTTTTGAAACACTTTCTCTAAAATCACACTCCTTAGAAAGAAAATGTTTCTCAAAAAGTTATACATTATCAACAGCTACAATGCTTCCTACCAAGTAAGTTTTTATGGTCATTAATTTTTGGAGTAATTACCACAGATATACCCTGCATTCAATGGATTCCTCCGCATTATCACGTTTACTTTATTCTCGTCTCTGTAATTTCATTTACATATGTATGCATCTTTTTGTGAATAACTTTCTTCGGTTTAATACTTTGGAATAAATAAACCTGAAATAAACCTGAAATAAACCTGAAACCTGAATTAAACATTTCCTTTCCAGAGATACAACTGTTCCGATTTTAATCGAAAAGTCATGCTTTTCACTATTCTTACCCCTGGCGGCCTGAAGTTACATTTTTTCAGATTTTGTTATTTTCATTTCAACAGCCAATTGCAAGTTCTGCTTTAATAAATGCTTACCCCATACTCTTTTCGGGACTTCTCCTGAGCAGAAATGAATTGGTTGGAATGTCTGGAATCTGCTCTGGGTTGATGCTGACGTGAGACGCCAACTCGCTCTGAAATGAGGGCTGTTTCTTCTCTACCTTGGCACTGGAAATGAAACATAAATTAAACAAATAAATGCATTGGGAGTTCTCTGTACATCACATCATATCATTGAAACATTTGTCAACAATGCTACGTAAATGAGACACTACTTTGGTATAACCATTTCTTCCTTCTTTTCAAAGCTGCAACAAGTTGTATATTTCTGAAAAGTTCCTGCATGTGAGTATAGAACAAGTGACACAACAGGGTATCTGCACACTATAAATAATCAAACTGAAGACCTTTTAAGACCCTTTTAATGCTACCCTGAACAACATTTAAGACCAAAAATACGCGAATAAAACTGGAGAAACAGCTATACCCTCTTACAGTTTGTGTTACTTTTCTGCATGCAGCGCAATTTGATTCTTAACGAGCCGATAGGAAAACTCATTACACGCTTCATCCAATTTGTTAAAGACCTAAAATAACAAAATGTAATACTTTTCAATGTTTTTTCAGGCCTTAAATTTTGATAGTTCAATTTAAAAACTTTGTAATGCTTTTAGGGATCCATAGAAACCCTGCACAATACATGACCAGGGCCAATTGTCATAGAGCTGCTAAAGCAAGAGAACATTGCTTACCTATTTCCTGCTAACCAACAATGAGTGGAATACCAGTCACAAATGGTACATGTAAAATGGTAGCTTGGCTGGTTACCTTATTCTGCTCAGTATAACTTTGTTGTGCTTAGCTTCTTTTTGTGCCCTGTGCCCAATTTCATGGCTCTGCTCACCGAGGAGTTCTGGTCTTACAGTCACCATTCTCTGCTTTCAGGGTTAGGGCTTAGGGGTCAGAGTTACTACGCTAGCTGTTTTCATGAAGAATGCTTAGGTACACCAAGTACACACATGCACAATCAAAAGTTCCTCGCTAATCTGTTAAACACGCTTTTGTTGATTTTTCTGTTAAAAGTATTAACAGGCTTAGTAGAGCTGATAACATAGTCGCAGTTTAAAAAAATTTAAAATAAATATCAACCATATACATGATAACAACTGCGTGAACATTTGGGCTTAATCTATTGTGTGAGTCAGGAGAAGAAAAAAAAGTGAAAAACCATGCACATTTTTCAGCAAGTAAACGATGTCCTTAATTTGGGCTGTAACAACCAAAATCAGCTGTTTCAGCTAGGTTTTCGGATACGTTTGAATATGACTTCATTTCAGAGGAAAACATTTCACAGGAAAAACAAACTGTTCTAGTATGAACTTCATATTCAGTAAGCTTTCAGACTATAATTAAACAATGATGGTATTTTATCCTTACCAGTCCTGTACAATACCTTTAGTATAGTAATCAAAGTACAAGATGCAATCATATTCCAGGAACTACCATCCTGTACTAAAACCCTGACATCTGTTTGCCTCCTGCAATTCTTTGTTTCTCACCTTTCTTCTCTTTTGGAGTTCTTCATCTCCTTCTCTCTCTTCTTCTTTCTCTTCTTGGCTTTTTCGTCTTCACTTTCTGAAGATGATGATGAGGAGCTTTCTTCAGAGGAGGACTCGTCATCTGACGAAACTACTTTCTTCTGTTTGGGCACTGTTGGGGAGAGAGGTTCAGCACAAGGGTTCACTTTCTTGCGTTGGAAAATGGTAACATCTTACAATGTATGTCTACTTTATAATGAATTTGATCGGTTTCCTTCTCTCTTCTTTTTTCTGGTCATTTCAAAAAGGACGCCAGGAAGTGTAAATAAGCCAGTGCATAGAGGACTGCAGTGAATTGTTTTTGTTCCAGTCAGAAATGGACTCAAAGCAAAATCCAAATGCTAGGTCCCAAGGCTTGAAATTCAGACTGGTCAGCAGGCTCAAGCCCAGTGATTTTATCATTAGGCCCATAAACTTACGACAGGACAAGTCCAGTGGTCTTGTGTTTTCCAATTTAATGATAATACCTCACTGTGTATAATGTATTAAATAAATGAACAAAATGATGATCAAAATGTTGACTTTGTAAAATTCTGCTGAGTACTGAAGTATACTCAAAGCCAAATGAGATTTACATATTCTCTAATAGTGTTTCTTCAAATAAAAACAGTCCACATATTAATCTTCATTTTAAACTGTGTGGGAAGTCATTTTGCATCTTGATTCTGTAAAAAAAAAACACAAAAACTGGAAAATTTACAAACAGCTTTCAGCTACAATTTCTGCAGTTTTGTGGATTTTTCCCGAATTTGAGCTTTGATGATTTTAAGGAGTTAGATCAAACCATTCACCACAAAGGGTAAAAGGCAGTGAAGAAAAGCCCAATTTGGTGGGTTAACGCTCAATATGACAATAAGTTGTTCACCTTTAGCTTTTATTTTTAAGATGAGCTCCCCACAGTTTGAGACGCGGACATCTGCCGTGGGGCGGCTTTTGTTATCGACTCTCTGGTTCTCAATCTCCTGCACGACCTCTGAACCCTGTAACAGCTGGCCAAATACAGTGTGAATGCTAGGAGAAAAGACATGATGTATGCATTAGTTTTTGTTTTTATTCATTTATTACTTTTTGTCTGTATGCAAGTTCGCCCCAAACAAAGCTAAAAACCAATCTTGGTAAAGGCTTCAAGAAGAAAACATTTAAGATGAAAATAACTTGGGAGCTGAAGGTAGGAATGTAAATTCCTCTTAAAAACAGTATACAGTCGACTCTCGTTAATACGAGCTCGGAAGATACAAGACGCCGGTTAATACGAGGTATTTCACCGGTCCCAAACTGTCCCATGCGTGTTTCTACGTCTTAAAAAACGGAAGATACGAGCACGGTCGTAACGAGAACACGGATAATACGAGGTATTTTTGCGGCCCCATGATGACAAAATGTATTGTTTTTCATACTTTTATAGCGAGATCGGAAAAAATATTGTTGCGTAAAAGCTTACCGTTCAGTCAGCCAAGTTTCTGAAATTTCATGCTTGTTGCCAAACTATTTATCGGATCGGACCGGCTACACGGTTCCGTCCGATCCGAAAATTAGAAACATTACGCTGATAACCTATGCTTGAAATACTACTTCGCCTACACGCCTAGCGGCTACCAGCGAAAACAACGTTCAGCATAGGCCAGGCATGCAACTGCCCGATGAAAAAAAAAGAGGAAATTTTCAAAGGCACAACGCAAGCGCGGAGCGAGGCAGCCAAAACGCCAAGGGACATGAGATCCACAATGGTACCCTAGAAAATTTTGAGGTTTATTATGCTCTTAGGTGCATTCTTAGCATGTACTAGGCTTATTTCATATTATTGTGGTTGTACATTGTTGTTGCCAAGCATATATAAGGCTTTAAAAAAAAAATCGCAAAACAATTTTTTTTTTTTTTTTTTTTTCGATTTTTTTTTTTTAGCGCTGATCATTTTTAAAAAACGCGGAAATCCGCGGAAACGCGGAAGAGTTGCATGCCTGATAGGTGCTACGCAGTATCGAATCTGTCACATCATGGTCACATGAACAGCAAGTTTGACATGACTTTGCTATGATTTTTATATTGAGTTATACAAAATATTAAATTTCTATGATCATAGTCGACAAAATTGCATTTATCATTAATATTTTTGTGCACAGGATGCTCGTAAGAACTGTACTAGGAAGCCAACCGCTCCGTTCTAGCCTAGACACGTGTGTAGTGCATGCACTATGACGATGTGTGTATACAGTACATGTACATGTACGTGTAAATAGTGAGCTGCGTTTAAGACGAGGTTCGGATAATACGAGGAAAACGGGCCAGTCCGGCGGACCTCGTATTAACGTGAGTCGACTGTAGATTGTAGAATTGAGGGAAGCATGCACCAAGCAGGGAGTTCCAATGAGATGCATTATGTGGAATAAAGCTGTTGAAAAGGCTCTTTGTTTTCTCATCTAAGTTATGGGTGGGTGTCAAACATGAAAGTCTAAGTCATCAGTAGCCAGCGATCATGAATCAATCTTAGGAGGTGAAGGATGTTAAACATGAGTGTCTTACCCATCAAGATGAGGCGCAGGCTTGGTCGTGCTGCATCATCAGACATCAAATAGGTAGAATGAAAACAAGCAATAACGAGAGAATGGGGGAAAAGAAACAGAAACTCAGTTAATACATGAACTAAAATGCAGATAAAGAAAACTTCATTGTAAAAAATCCAAAACTTTGACGTCACGACAACTAATGATAGAATGCTACTTAGATTTTTAACAATTAATATTTCAATGAACTGGTTGTTAAATCTGGTTGACCATAAGTGTAGCAATAAGTGAGCCATAGCTTTATTTTAAGTAATACGTATTCTGCTTAAAATTAAGCTTTGACGGTACGTGTATACATGTATTCTGGCAATATTGACAACTCGACGTAGTTGATCTACGGTTCATACTTACTTGAGGAAAAGAAAAAAAGTAGAACAAATCAAGTAAATTTAAATGTATGAGTTTCATGCTTAAATAACTTTATGAGTATTATAACCACCTCCCTTCCCCTCAAATACCAACTGAGCCAAAACAATTTAAGCACTTTTTAAAGATATTCCATATTTTAAACGCAGAGCTGACAGATTTAAAAAAACTAGTGACACTCTTCAAAGTGTCTTGCATATTGTATGACTAACAGGGGATTGGCACATTTAAGCCTAAAGACAAGGCATATCGGAATTTACTCTAAGACTTCAAAATCATGGTTCTGAAAGTACGCCCCTGAGAATCCACTGTTTGTGCAACTCTTTTTCACGTTGCCATTAATCCAGAGCCACTGTACAAGTACAGGTTAGACCCAGGGGAACTTTAAACAACACACTGGCCATGTGCATCTGACAATCAGAGGCACACAATACGTTTGGACCAATTACCTTCAATTGCTGGAAGAATAGAAGTTTTTCTGCAAAATAGTATTCAACACAAAAACAGCAAAATAGAAACTGTCACTTTCAGTGAACATTCAATATTTATACACAGTTAGTCTAGTCTAAAAAGAGTATAGTAAAATTCTCTTGCCTTCGGTGACACACTTTTTATCATGGATTGCACAGTGACACAAAAGCAAAATACAAAGACCATGTGAAATACAATCACTCCAGCTCTGACACCATCTCCATAAAAACAACACCACTTTATCTCATTTGTACCAATCTTCACACATCAAGGGCATGTCCAGCAACACTGACCTTCCATTAAAAGTATTATACAGGATTGGTAAGGATAAAAAACATCATTGTTTAATAATAGTCTGGAAGCTTACCGATTATGAAGTTTATGCAAGAACCATTTTTTATGGAAATATTTCCCCCTGGAATGAAGTCATGTAACAGAAAACTGTATATGAAAACCTAAAAACGGCTGATTTTGGTTGTTACAACCAAAATTAAGGGCGATGGGTTAACATACTGAAAATTGTGCATGTTTTTTTCACTAAAAATTTACCCAGTCAGTTTCCCTTGTGGTTTATAACTTGATAGTTGAAATACAAAAGTTGCATCCCTTTAAGGGGATCCCCTGGCTGCCGCTTCCCAGGATAAATTGCAAACTTGGGTGTGATCCCAATTTTTCTTTGTTAAACCAAAACAATTTAAAAATTTACCCATTCAGTTTCCCTTGTGGTTTATAACTTGATATTTTCTCCTGATCCACACAGCAGATTAAGCCCAAATTTTCACAGGCTCGTTACTTCATGTGTACGGTTGATCACACAAAACATGAACACTGTCTGCGACTATTTCATCAGCTCTACCAATCCTGTATAATACCTTCAAGAAAAACAATTCTTCAGTACGTCCCCATTTTTTTTCACTTACCTCAAATAATTTCCACTGGAAGTCAATATTTGACCCTGAATTCCTCATCTAGCATTCACTCTTCACCTCAATGCTTCGATTTTTCCTCTTCCGTTACACTCAAAACAACCTCCCTCTTCTTGTTTGTCAAAGAATCCCATTTCACATTCCAAACTTTAAGGACTTCAATTCTTTCATAAAGATACTTACATGAAGAACTGGGAACCATTTGTATCTTTGCCACGATTGGCCATGGATAACAAATACGACTTGTCGTGCTTCAAATCAAAATTTTCATCTAGAATTTGACAAAAAAAAAGAAACAAAAAGAATAGGAATCAACTTTGTAATCAACCCTAAAATGTTCGTAAATAAAATCACGCACGAATTCTGACCATCTGTACACTTGAATGAAACTTCAGGGCCCTATTTCATAAAGCCGCTTTTGCACAAAAACATTGTTTACTTGTATATTGTGTGTTGTGTTGTTTTGTCATTTTAGCCTTCAAGAAAGACTCTGCTAGGGTCGAAACGTCAGGCCAGCAGCTTTTTTTTGTTGCATTTATACCGCAGGTCCTTTTTGGTTGGTAAGCAGTTTGCAACAGCTAATTCTATTTTCTCAAAAACAAAAATTACGCAGAACAAGTTTTCCAGCCAAAATATCATGTCACATGTACCATCTTTGACCGGTATCCTGCAAAGTTTTGCCAAGCAAAAAATTGTTAAAAACAATTGTCTGCTTAAGCAGCTTTATGAAATTGGTTTGGCTGCTTAAGCACAAAATGTAGCTCAGCACAAAAATTGCTGCTTACCGGATTAAGGTAACCAGCCCAAATACCATCTCACATGTACCCTCTGTGACAGGTATCCTGCTTATTTGTGCTTAGCAGAAATCGGTTAAGCAATATATTCTGAATATTAATTTTGGTTTTTACCCTACACTGATGTGTGTTAGCACTGTATACTCAGTACTTTTCCGAGTTCTGTGAAAAAAAATCACAGGCATATTACTCGGGTGGGATTCGAACCCACAACCTTTGCAATTCTAGAGCAGTGTCTTACCAACTAGACCACCGAGATTGCCGGGTAGCAATATATTCTGCTTAAGCAGCTGTATGAAATTGGGCCCAGGGCCCAATTTCATAGAGCTGCTTAAGCATAAAATATTTCTAAGCAGATATGAGCAGGATACCAGTCACAAATTGTACATGTGACATGGTAGTTTGGCTGGTAACCTTCTTTTGGTAAGCATAATTTAGTTGTGCTTAGCTACTTTTTGTGCTTAAGCAGCGCTATAATTGGGCCCTGATCTTTGGGTTTTCAGTGCTCATCACTTAGTATGAGGATTCCTTAGTTTTATTGCCAGAACGATATAAATACGAGAAACGATGGAACTCAGTGGTACTCATCAAGCTTCTTGCTACGTACTGCCTTAATTTGGGATTCACTACCCGTATTCATACTGCCTCTTACAACGCAATATCAATGATTATCTTTCTACTTTTTTATTTCCTCGTCTTTTAGCCCCTTTCCCCCTTTTTAGCCTGTTTGAGTGGCCCATTTAAGGCCTCATGATTGGCAACTTTACATACAAATGGAGCATTGAGTAATAACTATGTTGTATGAAGGTTGTTGTGATAGGTCATCACGATGATAATAATAAAGAGAAATTTACAAAGCGCAAACAGTTGCAGATCGGATCAGCCTCAAGGCGCTGGATATAAACAAAATAAAACCAGAATTTACACACGTGGCAGGTCAAGCGCACTGTACTCAAGCACTGGTGATTCTGATTTAGTAGAGTGTGGGATTGAGTCCCGCTCTTGACACTTGTGTCCTTAAGCGCAAGTTTTTTGAATAACTAAATTGCGCCTAAGCCCAAGCTGTGGTTTTGAAAAGGGCCCCCTATCCCGACTGAACTGAAGTTCTGAACCCAAAACCACACCAATAAGGTGCAGGGTATGACTGTACAAACGTAAACAATCCGGAAGTTGGGTAGCAGTCTTCTTTTGCCTTAGAGATCTATTTAAAAAAACCTGAACTTCCAGAGTGTTACAGCAATGGATTTACAGACTCTCTGCATCATCCCCACAAATTCATACTAGAGGCTTTGGCCAAGCTATCATCTTCAAGAAAGTTCAAATGCAAAGGAAAAAAACCTGACAAATCACAGGCATGAATGTGTTAACTAGGAATGGGTATAAAGGCCATGTCACACAGGGGCAATTTTTCTCAGGCAACTTGGAGGCAACCAACTGCTCTGCATGCTCAAGGAACATTTTGGGAGCACAAGAGACATTCTTCTAGCTTTAACTCACAATTCCAAAGAAAATAATGAGAAAGCTGAAATGTGAATGAATTTCCTTGTTGGAGATTGCCTGGAACTGGTTGCCTGTAAATTGCCTCGTGTGACATGGCCTTAAGGTGTTCAAATGTGCCACTAATTAGAAACAAGTTGTTCAACATATTTTTGTGTCTAAAACATTTACATGCATGGGACAGATGAAGTTCAAAATTCACTGATTTCTCAAATCAGCACCGATTCAGGCTTAGCAAAATCACTTGTTAAAAAGGGGAGGGTGTTATGGCATCAAATAGCTAAGCTCAACACACAAGTGAACAAAGATAATTTCAAGCAAAAACTACGCACCAGTGAATGTACCGCCGTAGATTGACTCTCCCCCTGTTCCATTTCCTATAAAAAGATTAACAGAAGGAAATAAATGTTGAAAACAAAAAGTACTGCATAGTATCGCTATGTTTATTGTGACAACAATTGATCTTGATGATCTTGATGCAGTCATAGCATTCAATATTGCAAGGGGGGGGGGGGTTTGGTTTCTTCGAAAATTCACAGAATTTAAAACCTGCAACCAAACGTCAACGATAGTGAGACACCAGCTTGTTGTACAGAACCATTGCACATTTACAAGATCAGAAGTTAAACTTATTTCTCCACTCCACCAAGTTATGAGTTTGCTGTACTGATTTCTTTTCATTTTTTGCCTTAAGTTTTTGTGACCAAGCTTCTGCAACCTTAAAATATTTTCCTGTTGAACCTTAGCACTGACGTCACACACGAGTTTTGTAAGCCCACGGTCTGCCATTTTTGGAGTCAAATTGCACGTACAGATAAAGTGTTCGTTAACTGCGATTGCGTCCCCCACGATGTGCATAGCACAGTAACAGGCAGGGAATTTGACTTCCAAAATGAAGCAAGCAAGATTTAACCTGTGACGTTGTCAAGTGAATCGGGTCAATATCAAGTATAAGAGCATCTTCAAAATAGCCATTTTAAACCATTAAACAATTTTTTTCATGCTTCACATATGTTTAACATTTTGGAGACCATTGTGCAAGCGTATTCTACTAAAATGCCCATAAAATGGCTGCAATAAGTGACCACTCAACCTAACAGCTCAAAATAAAGCTCATGTCCTGCCTTGAAATTTCCAATGTTTCCAATGTTGCATGACCCGATTTTCGCTGAAAGACATTTTAAAAATAAATTCTTTGAAGACTGAATTTTGACAGATGATTCAGTTTTAAAAATAAAAATACAAAAGCTTTCACATATGCCATGGACAATGCACAAAATAAACGTTAAGGGCAAAACTGTCCGTGCATACGGCTGATGGATGTAAGATTATGTTGGGATCCCTAAAAAAATTAATTTTTAGTTTTTAATTTACTCCCACTTATCATTGGCAGATTTTATCATGCATCACCTTAAAATAAAAGCTTATAACTTTCTTGAATCTATAATAATTGCTATTTAAAACTCAAATTAGACCTAGCATCTTCAACATCTAAACCAAACATTCTGTTCCTTATTATTTTTCCAGACGTTTTTTATTGAACATGGTGATGACTATACATACGTGAATGGTCTCAGGCCTCAATGGTTTCTAACAAAGCTCCACTAATGTTCAACGAATCTTTCCCTTCTTTTAAAAGGGTAGATATTATTGCCAGTGCCATGCAGTCTCTCTTACCTGCACTGAAGTCTCCTCCTTGAATTATGAAATCCTTGACAACTCTGTGTATTGGCGTACCCTTGTAGTGCAAGGGTTTCTCAGTTGTCTTGCCGACGCCCTTTTCACCTGCAAAAACAAATGGATGAATCCGCTTCTAAAAATATCTGCTGTTCTTTATCTTTAAGAAAACAAACATGAGCTGCTACTATTATTATAATTATCAAATCAATATTTATATCTCCTGTGGAATTACATATATCAAAGAGATTTCCTTTCCTTTCCCACTATATGAAAATAGCTTGCAGGCTTTAGTTCCCCCTTTTTCGAGACCCGAAACGTACCGGAGGTTAAAACTGAGGAAGTTTACAGTACATCACCAGTTTACAGTACATCACCAGGAAGTATGTGCAGGTTATAAGGTTACACGGTTAACCAACAGATCATCTGGTTCTTGATTTACATTTTCACCGTTCGGATAACCGTAAAAAAAAACTTGACTCAAAAGTGCCATAAATCGCAGACACATTGGGATCACGAGCGTAAAAGCCAGTCTTACTAGGTCTCACTAGAACCACAAAACCACAGGTCTCCCTTTGGTGACTGCTTTACTTCTTTCAATAAAATTTGAAGGCTCAAGGAGATTTTGAGAAAACCCTTAAATCAAAGACCAGGGGTCGATTTCACAAAGATAGTCCTAACTTAGGACTAGTCCTAGGAGTTATTAAAAACTTAAGACTAGTCCTATGCTAGGACGAGTAACTCGTCCTAACTCGAGATAAGACTAGTCTTAACTCTTTGTGAAATCCACCCCAGGGCTTTGATGGCAATGGCCTCCACAACCCCAGTGAAATTCCATGCCTTACATTTTGTTTATTGTCACAATATTTGTAAAATAACTGCAAAACTTAAGGCTTGTACCACGCCAGTCTTGACCATAATGTGGCACATTTCTTATGAAAAAGTGATTCTGGATTCCTTACCAGTACAAAGGGCTCTGAAGTTCTCACAGGTCAGGGGGCAGATGTCAGAAAACAGCTCAAAAATAATCCTTCCAGCTGTTGAAAATAAAGAGAAATTTTTAATTGTAGTCGAGTCTCATAAAAAGCAGGGATGAGAGTCATTGGTGACAAAAAGGTCTGAAACTAGGATTCAAACTTAAAAAGGAAAGTATAAATGACGGCATTTTCCACCTTTTAGTAACCCCTGGAGTATCGACATCAAGGAGCTGTTGAGAACAGTATCTACAGTGCTTAGAAAAGTAGATCGAAGAGCAGAATTTTCTTTACATGAATAAAACAGCAGCTCTTTATTTCACCCATCAGACAGACATTCAAAGGTCTGAAATCAGATTAAAGTCTGAAATTCCTCATCCCCTGAAAAAGATGTGGTTCACGATCATTATTAAACTTGGATTTTTGATGAATTTTGTACTGCAAAGCCAAACAAACCAGAATGAAAATCGTAGATTTACCAAGAGTTCCATTGACTGTGATGTCAAAGAAGCACCGCGATCGGTGCTTCGTCGACGACGTCACCATCTTAGCTCAAGAACCTGCAGGGAAAAACAGCAGAAATACTTCCGTGAATTGAATAGTATAAACATTATAGTCAGTTATTGAATGATGATTGCAGCAATCACCCACCCTGAATTTCAATTTTCAAATACGCATGAGTACAGTGCCCTCTAGTCTAGGCCTTACAGTTTATTGTTGATTACTAATGATGTCATTGTGACATCATATGACGAGAGGTGTGTCATGTTACAGTACAACTGGTTAAAGTATGGAGGAGTAGAGAGAAATGTTTGAAGACCAAACACCTCTAATGCTAAGGTTACCAAATTTGTGTGCACATTGATATGGAACTTCTGAAAAATGGCCACCAATTTTGCAATGGCCCTATAATATTACTGTGTCAATTGACCTTACTTATCGCTAACACACCGCCTGGTTTATTTCACACAACAATGGTTGAAAGGCATTGTGGGAAGGAAAAGGAACACTTTTTCCTTCCCACAGTTCCTTTCGACCATTCAGCAAGATCAAACAGGCAGTCTCAGTCTGTGTGTGCTTTTTCCTTTTCGATGTTTTAAGTGTTCTAAATTGATGCATTACACATTGAATTGAAGATCAAGTCCCTGTGCTTAGAAGTTAGAATGTTTGTCATAATTTTTGAAAGTGGTCAAATTGGGTGACTAGTGTAGTGTACTACTAGTAGTCTGGCAAATGAAAAATGGTTGAAATTGCACATACATACAGAGTTTTTTTTACCATATAATTGCCTCCGGAGGATGGAGGGTAACGATTATCGCAACTATCTGTGTGCCAAATCTCAACAGCTCATGCTGGTTTAGAGAGCGGTTGGTAATCCTATTCCTAGGCACAGCCATATTTTTATTTTCTGCACGTAATAATATCTGCAAAGTCCTCCGTTGTTCGTTCCAAATCCAACTTCTAAATACTACTATACTACCAGTACAAGGCCCCAACAGTAACATTGTTTTAGTATTTGTGCACTACAGATCTTGATTAAATTAAATCAACTTACTGGTATATTATTGAAATTGTTACCAGAATAAAAAATTGTAAAAATCCACATTTCGAATTCTTAGTCAGTGTCCCACCAGTCTTTGAGTTTCATTTACGAATGGACAATGCCTTGCAAAAGAAACTAGACTTGAGCTACACATAGTCATGACAGACGAAAATGAATTGAACACTCGACTCAAGTCTCTCTTTAATAAACACAAATGCAAATATTCCTAGCCTAAATAATAATATAAAGGCACACAGGGGAGCACTTGACAATAACATATTGAAAAAATATGTATTGGATACACGTTTGTATGACTACAAAAGCTCAATATCATTGAAGAACTTACAACGGCTACACGTTATCCGGATTTTTACAGCTAGCTTCGCGTGTCTAAAGGGCGCCCTCACTTGACCAGCAGCATTCATACATTCGGTAGACTTGATTTCAAGTCCGAGATCGCGGTTATTCCTCTGCGTCAGCCACGAAAAACGCCCCCACAGATAAGCTATCACGCGCCCCAACTCGCAATCTCAGACTTGACCCCCTTGCGTTTATGTATACTCATGTATTCAAAGATAAATTTAAATAATCAAGCGTACGCCAGGGAGCTGGCCAATCAGGAGACGGCAAAAAACCTTACTGGCAGCGTCTATTACTAACAGGCTGAACTCGCTTAAAATTGTTGCTTTATGTTCATTCGATATTAAATTTGTATAGGGGCCTAGTCCTTGGTACGTAGACAGTTTTTAAAAATACATAGGTAAGTTTAATGAGATCTTAATGTAGTAAAAAACACATAACAAAATACATGATTCCTACTCCGCGATAAAAGTTGCACCCTACAGTTTAAATGGGATAGAGCTCACAACCTATCCCCAAGATGGTTTTGTCCGACCAATCAGATTGTTCCGTCCACTTTTGGACTAATTCGCCATAGGGTGTGTACAAACCGTTGAACAATGGTCCCAAGTCTGTGATCGTAGGCTACAAGAGGGCACTATTTCAGGCAATAATGTATTGGCTATCGGGTAGACTAAAAGCCAGTTTTATCTTTGAATTTCCCAAATAATCAGTTAGTTACTTTAATATGAATCCATCTGAAAAACCATCGTTATTGCCATTTGCCAATTGGAGTGGGGGAACGGGGTGGTATGTTCAAGCCAATCGGGTGGCCGGGTGGGGCTTATTAATTTCTCCGGTGATCCGCTTATGGTTGGTGTTTAGCATTGCGTTAATGAATCAGATTATTTAATTAAGAAAAACACCTTCATCTTTGTTACAATCAAACTTGTTTATCAAAACATCTTAACTCAGTAAAAGAAGAAAACAAAAACACCCCAAATTACAACAAACTTCGATTTCGAAAGTTTAAATTTTCTAGATGTGCTCGATATTCGGTTGAGCTCTCTTCCTTATACAGAAACTCTTCACAACAGCATTTTCCGGGTGAACCCGCAGGAGTTTACCGTCCCACAGACATAGCATAATGTCTGTGGGTGCATCACACTAAATAGGCAAAAATTCATGCGCCAAGCTAATTATCATAATTTGTATACCCACAGAATCTTTTTAATTATAAGGTTTTTGGGGTCATGCAACTAATAGAATGTGTAATGGTAAGAATCTACCACAACCTGGGGGTTGTGTGTTTCAACTTTTGGGGAGATTTGATAAATTTAGGCTTTAAAGTTGGTTCTATTTTGGAAAAAGCACATTTTCGGGGGTGTTTTTTTCTAGGGTATATAGTAAAAATTACAAACGGCTGGCCTACCAAAAAATGAAAAGAAATCTGAAGTTTAGTTGTCTGAAAATATATCTGATTAGTTTTCAAGAGGCTGAGAGACTGTAAATATTTGTTGAGTATTTTTGAATAATTAGCATTTAGCGTTGGTTACTATTGGAGTTTGATTAGTGTGGCGCACCCACAGACACATTATGATACCTATGATAGACGGACGGCAGGGAGCACTAAACTAAAATTTAGGATTTTCCGAATCCATGGGAGGAAGTAAAGGCACGTCAATACTTAAAGTACACGTTTAGGATTAGCCGCGAGGCAGCGCTCCCGTTTTAACGGACTTTTGCTGAATATTCAGGATGTGCCCCGATGATGCATTGAAAATTAAGTTATGACTTAAAGGAAATACCTATAATAACTGGAGTCGTGAAAAAGATGTTTGATTAGCTTTTGCTGATTTTGGGTGAGGAAATCGTGAACATTTTTGTAAACAAAAATAGTATACCCATAGCCACAGCTAAGGCCTACAGGACGGTCGCTTCCTCATTTGGCACCATTGTAAAGCCCGTCTCAAGGGCTCTCTCTCCCGTGAGTTTGGGGTTGCTGACGATTTTGTAGGCGAGGCGAGCGGCCTGGATGTTAGCCCTACCCCTAACAAAAGTTGAAAAAACCAGGGGACGGCTGCGAAGCAAGGTCGTGCCGGCCGGGGTAATGGCCCGAAATAAAAGTGCGGTGAATTTGGAAATAACTCCCGATCTAGGAGTGCTAGAGAGATGTTTTTTTGACCTGACTCTGCCTTAGGTATCCCTGCATACGAAAATCAAACCTTTACGGCCGCTGCGGGCAGGCTTCACACGGGAAAAGACCAGCAAGCGGGGACGCTCCGAAAGCCCCGTAAAACATCTTAAACGCGATTTTGCTGTCAAAGAGACAAATACAAAATAAGGAGGGTCAATCACCCCCAGTGCAATATCAGATCTGCACAAGTTGGGCACCATTGTAAAGCCCGTCTCGAGGGCTCTCTCTCCCGTGAGTTTGGGGTTGCTGATGATTTTGTAGGCGAGGCGAGCGGCCTGGATGTTAGCCCTACCTCTAACAGAATTTGAAAAAAAACCAGGGGCCGCCTGCGAAGCGAGGTCGTGCCGGCCGGGGTAATGGCCCGAAATAAAAGTGCGGTGAATTTGGGAATAACTCCCGATCTAGGAGTGCTAGAGAGATGATTTTTTGACCTGACTCTGCCTTAGGTATCCCTGCATCCGAAAATTAGACCTTTACGGCCGCTGCGGGCAGGCTTCACACCGGAAAAGACCAGCAAGCGGGGACGCTCCGAAAGCCCCGTAAAACATCTTCAACGCGATTTTGCTGTCAAAGAGACAAATACAAAATAAAGAGGGTCAAATCACCCCCAGGGCAATATCGGATCTGCACAAGTTGGACACCATTGTAAAGCCCGTCTCAAGGGCTCTCTCTCCCGTGAGCTTGGGGTTGCTGACGATTTTGTAGGCGAGGCGAGCGGCCTGGATCTTAGCCCTACCCCTAACAGAAATTGAAAAAAACCTGGGGCCGGCTGCGAAGCAATGTCGTGCCGGCCGGGGTAATGGCCCGAAATAAAAGTTCGGTGAATTTGAGAATAACTCCCGATCTAGGAATGCTAGAAAAACAAACAAACCCAGAAGCAAGGTCGTGCCGGCAGGGGTCATAGCCCAAAATAAAAGTGCGGTGAATTTGGGAATAACTCCCGATCTAGGAGGGCTAGAGGGATGATTTTTTGACCTGACTCTGCCTTAGGTATCCCTGCATCCGAAAATTAGACTTTTACGGCCGTTGCGGGCAGGCTTCACACCGGAAAAGACCAGCAAGCGGGGACACTCCGAAAGCCCCCCAAAACATCAACTTGATTTTGCTGTAAAAAGACACAAATACAAAATAAGGAGGGTCACATCACCCCCAGGGCAATATCGAATCTGCACAATTTTAGTACCACTGTAAAGCCCGTTTCAAGGGCTCCCTCTCCCGTGAGTTTGGGGTCGCTGACGATTCTGTAGGCGAGGCGAGCGGCCTGGATGTTAGGCCCACCCCTTAGAGAAATAGGAAAACAAAAACCAGGGGTAATGGCCCAAAATAAAAGTGCGGTGATTTTGGGAATAAGTCCCGATCTAGGAAGGCTAGAGAGATGATTTTTTTACCTGACTCTGCCTTAGGTATCCCTGCATCCGAAAATTAGACTTTTACGGCCGTTGCGGGCAGGCTTCACACCGGAAAAGACCAGCAAGCGGGGACACTCCGAAAGCCCCCCAAAACATCAACGTGATTTTGATGTAAAAAGACACAAATACAAAATAAGGAGGGTCACATCACCCCCAGGGCAATATCGAATCTGCACAATTTTAGTACCACTGTAAAGCCCGTTTCAAGGGCTCCCTCTCCCGTGAGTTTGGGGTCGCTGACGATTCTGTAGGCGAGGCGAGCGGCCTGGATGTTAGGCCCACCCCTTAGAGAAATAGGAAAACAAAAACCAGGGGTAATGGCCCAAAATAAAAGTGCGGTGATTTTGGGAATAAGTCCCGATCTAGGAGGGCTAGAGAGATGATTTTTTTACCTGACTCTGCCTTAGGTATCCCTGCATCCGAAAATTAGACTTTTACGGCCGTTGCGGGCAGGCTTCACACCGGAAAAGACCAGCAAGCGGGGACACTCCGAAAGCCCCGCAAAACATCAACGTGATTTTGCTGTAAAAAGACACAAATACAAAATAAGGAGGGTCACATCACCCCCAGGACAATATCGAATCTGCACAATTTTAGTACCACTGTAAAGCCCGTTTCAAGGGCTCCCTCTCCCGTGAGTTTGGGGTCGCTGACGATTCTGTAGGCGAGGCGAGCGGCCTGGATGTTAGGCCCTCCCCTTAGAGAAATAGGAAAACAAAAACCAGGGGTATGGCCCAAAATAAAAGTGCGGTGATTTTGGGAATAAGTCCCGATCTAGGAGGGCTAGAGAGATGATTTTTTTACCGGACTCTGCCTTAGGTATCCCTGCATCCGAAAATTAGACTTTTACGGCCGTTGCGGGCAGGCTTCACACCGGAAAAGACCAGCAAGCGGGGACACTCCGAAAGCCCCGCAAAACATCAACGTGATTTTGCTGTAAAAAGACACAAATACAAAATAAGGAGGGTCACATCACCCCCAGGGCAATATCGAATCTGCACAATTTTAGTACCACTGTAAAGCCAGTTTCAAGGGCTCCCTCTCCCGTGAGTTTGGGGTCGCTGACGATTCTGTAGGCGAGGCGAGCGGCCTGGATGTTAGGCCCACCCCTTAGAGAAATAGGAAAACAAAAACCAGGGGTAATGGCCCAAAATAAAAGTGCGGTGATTTTGGGAATAAGTCCCGATCTAGGAGGGCTAGAGAGATGATTTTTTTACCTGACTCTGCCTTAGGTAGCCCTGCATCCGAAAATTAGACTTTTACGGCCGTTGCGGGCAGGCTTCACACCGGAAAAGACCAGCAAGCGGGGACACTCCGAAAGCCCCGCAAAACATCAACGTGATTTTGCTGTAAAAAGACACAAATACAAAATAAGGAGGGTCACATCACCCCCAGGACAATATCGAATCTGCACAATTTTAGTACCACTGTAAAGCCCGTTTCAAGGGCTCCCTCTCCCGTGAGTTTGGGGTCGCTGACGATTCTGTAGGCGAGGCGAGCGGCCTGGATGTTAGGCCCACCCCTTAGAGAAATAGGAAAACAAAAACCAGGGGTAATGGCCCAAAATAAAAGTGTGGTGATTTTGGGAATAAGTCCCGATCTAGGAGGGCTAGAGAGATGATTTTTTTACCTGACTCTGCCTTAGGTATCCCTGCATCCGAAAATTAGACTTTTACGGCCGTTGCGGGCAGGCTTCACACCGGAAAAGACCAGCAAGCGGGGACACTCCGAAAGCCCCCCAAAACATCAACTTGATTTTGCTGTAAAAAGACACAAATACAAAATAAGGAGGGTCACATCACCCCCAGGGCAATATCGAATCTGCACAATTTTAGTACCACTGTAAAGCCCGTTTCAAGGGCTCCCTCTCCCGTGAGTTTGGGGTCGCTGACGATTCTGTAGGCGAGGCGAGCGGCCTGGATGTTAGGCCTACCCCTAAGAAAAATTGAAAAAAAAAAAAAAAAAAAAAAAAACCAGAAGCAAGGTCGTGCCGGCAGGGGTCATGGCCCAAAATAAAAGTGCGGTGAATTTGGGAATAACTCCCGATCTAGGAGGGCTAGAGGGATGATTTTTTGCCTGACTCTGCCTTAGGTATCCCTGCATCCGAAAATTAGACTTTTATGGCCGTTGCGGGCAGGCTTCACACCGGAAAAGACCAGCAAGCAGGGACACTCCGAAAGCCCCGCAAAACATCAACGTGATTTTGCTGTAAAAAGACACAAATACAAAATAAGGAGGGTCACATCACCCCCAGGGCAATATCGAATCTGCACAATTTTAGTACCACTGTAAAGCCCGTTTCAAGGGCTCCCTCTCCCGTGAGTTTGGGGTCGCTGACGATTCTGTAGGCGAGGCGAGCGGCCTGGATGTTAGGCCTACCCCTAAGAAAAATTGAAAAACAAAAAAAAACAAAAAAACCCAGAAGCAAGGTCGTGCCGGCAGGGGTCATGTCCCAAAATAAAAGTGCGGTGAATTTGGGAATAACTCCCGATCTAGGAGGGCTAGAGGGATGATTTTTTGGCCTGACTCTGCCTTAGGTATCCCTGCATCCGAAAATTAGACTTTTACGGCCGTTGCGGGCAGGCTTCACACCGGAAAAGACCAGCAAGCGGGGACACTCCGAAAGCCCCGCAAAACATCAACTTGATTTTGCTGTAAAAAGACACAAATACAAAATAAGGAGGGTCACATCACCCCCAGGGCAATATCGAATCTGCACAATTTTAGTACCACTGTAAAGCCCGTTTCAAGGGCTCCCTCTCCCGTGAGTTTGGGGTCGCTGACGATTCTGTAGGCGAGGCGAGCGGCCTGGATGTTAGGCCCACCCCTTAGAGAAATAGGAAAACAAAAACCAGGGGTAATGGCCCAAAATAAAAGTGCGGTGATTTTGGGAATAAGTCCCGATCTAGGAGGGCTAGAGAGATGATTTTTTTACCTGACTCTGCCTTAGGTATCCCTGCATCCGAAAATTAGACTTTTACGGCCGTTGCGGGCAGGCTTCACACCGGAAAAGACCAGCAAGCGGGGACACTCCGAAAGCCCCCCAAAACATCAACTTGATTTTGCTGTAAAAAGACACAAATACAAAATAAGGAGGGTCACATCACCCCCAGGGCAATATCGAATCTGCACAATTTTAGTACCACTGTAAAGCCCGTTTCAAGGGCTCCCTCTCCCGTGAGTTTGGGGTCGCTGACGATTCTTTAGGCGAGGCGAGCGGCCTGGATGTTAGGCCTACCCCTAAGAAAAATTGAAAAAAAAAAAAAAAAAAAAAAAAACCCAGAAGCAAGGTCGTGCCGGCAGGGGTCATGGCCCAAAATAAAAGTGCGGTGAATTTGGGAATAACTCCCGATCTAGGAGGGCTAGAGGGATGATTTTTTGGCCTGACTCTGCCTTAGGTATCCCTGCATCCGAAAATTAGACTTTTACGGCCGTTGCGGGCAGGCTTCACACCGGAAAAGACCAGCAAGCGGGGACACTCCGAAAGCCCCGCAAAACATCAACGTGATTTTGCTGTAAAAAGACACAAATACAAAATAAGGAGGGTCACATCACCCCCAGGGCAATATCGAATCTGCACAATTTTAGTACCACTGTAAAGCCCGTTTCAAGGGCTCCCTCTCCCGTGAGTTTGGGGTCGCTGACGATTCTGTAGGCGAGGCGAGCGGCCTGGATGTTAGGCCCACCCCTTAGAGAAATAGGAAAACAAAAACCAGGGGTAATGGCCCAAAATAAAAGTGCGGTGATTTTGGGAATAAGTCCCGATCTAGGAGGGCTAGAGGGATGATTTTTTACCTGACTCTGCCTTAGATATCCCTGCATCCGAAAATTAGACTTTTACGGCCGTTGCGGGCAGGCTTCACACCGGAAAAGACCAGCAAGCGGGGACACTCCGAAAGCCCCGCAAAACATCAACGTGATTTTGCTGTAAAAAGACACAAATACAAAATAAGGAGGGTCACATCACCCCCAGGACAATATCAAATCTGCACAATTTTAGTACCACTGTAAAGCCCGTTTCAAGGGCTCCCTCTCCCGTGAGTTTGGGGTCGCTGACGATTCTGTAGGCGAGGCGAGCGGCCTGGATGTTAGGCCCACCCCTTAGAGAAATAGGAAAACAAAAACCAGGGGTAATGGCCCAAAATAAAAGTGCGGTGATTTTGGGAATAAGTCCCGATCTAGGAGGGCTAGAGAGATGATTTTTTTACCTGACTCTGCCTTAGGTATCCCTGCATCCGAAAATTAGACTTTTACGGCCGTTGCGGGCAGGCTTCACACCGGAAAAGACCAGCAAGCGGGGACATTCCGAAAGCCCCCCAAAACATCAACTTGATTTTGCTGTAAAAAGACACAAATACAAAATAAGGAGGGTCACATCACCCCCAGGGCAATATCGAATCTGCACAATTTTAGTACCACTGTAAAGCCCGTTTCAAGGGCTCCCTCTCCCGTGAGTTTGGGGTCGCTGACGATTCTGTAGGCGAGGCGAGCGGCCTGGATGTTAGGCCTACCCCTAAGAAAAATTGAAAAAAAAAAAAAAAAAAAAAAAAACCAGAAGCAAGGTCGTGCCGGCAGGGGTCATGGCCCAAAATAAAAGTGCGGTGAATTTGGGAATAACTCCCGATCTAGGAGGGCTAGAGGGATGATTTTTTGGCCTGACTCTGCCTTAGGTATCCCTGCATCCGAAAATTAGACTTTTACGGCCGTTGCGGGCAGGCTTCACACCGGAAAAGACCAGCAAGCGGGGACACTCCGAAAGCCCCGCAAAACATCAACGTGATTTTGCTGTAAAAAGACACAAATACAAAATAAGGAGGGTCACATCACCCCCAGGGCAATATCGAATCTGCACAATTTTAGTACCACTGTAAAGCCCGTTTCAAGGGCTCCCTCTCCCGTGAGTTTGGGGTCGCTGACGATTCTGTAGGCGAGGCGAGCGGCCTGGATGTTAGGCCCACCCCTTAGAGAAAATTGAAAACAAAAACCAGGGGTAATTGCCCAAAATAAAAGTGCGGTGATTTTGGGAATAAGTCCCGATCTAGGAGGGCTAGAGAGATGATTTTTTTACCTGACTCTGCCTTAGGTATCCCTGCATCCGAAAATTAGACTTTTACGGCCGTTGCGGGCAGGCTTCACACCGGAAAAGACCAGCAAGCGGGGACACTCCGAAAGCCCCGCAAAACATCAACGTGATTTTACTGTAAAAAGACACAAATACAAAATAAGGAGGGTCACATCACCCCCAGGGCAATATCGAATCTGCACAATTTTAGTACCACTGTAAAGCCCGTTTCAAGGGCTCCCTCTCCCGTGAGTTTGGGGTCGCTGACGATTCTGTAGGCGAGGCGAGCGGCCTGGATGTTAGGCCTACCCCTAAGAAAAATTGAAAAAAAAAAAAAAAAAAAAAAAAAACCAGAAGCAAGGTCGTGCCGGCAGGGGTCATGGCCCAAATTAAAAGTGCGGTGAATTTGGGAATAACTCCCGATCTAGGAGGGCTAGAGGGATGATTTTTTGGCCTGACTCTGCCTTAGGTATCCCTGCATCCGAAAATTAGACTTTTACGGCCGTTGCGGGCAGGCTTCACACCGGAAAAGACCAGCAAGCGGGGACACTCCTAAAGCCCCGCAAAACATCAACGTGATTTTGCTGTAAAAAGACACAAATACAAAATAAGGAGGGTCACATCACCCCCAGGGCAATATCGAATCTGCACAATTTTAGTACCACTGTAAAGCCCGTTTCAAGGGCTCCCTCTCCCGTGAGTTTGGGGTCGCTGACGATTCTGTAGGCGAGGCGAGCGGCCTGGATGTTAGGCCCACCCCTTAGAGAAATAGGAAAACAAAAACCAGGGGTAATGGCCCAAAATAAAAGTGCGGTGATTTTGGGAATAAGTCCCGATCTAGGAGGGCTAGAGAGATGATTTTTTTACCTGACTCTGCCTTAGGTATCCCTGCATCCGAAAATTAGACTTTTACGGCCGTTGCGGGCAGGCTTCACACCGGAAAAGACCAGCAAGCGGGGACACTCCGAAAGCCCCGCAAAACATCAACGTGATTTTGCTGTAAAAAGACACAAATACAAAATAAGGAGGGTCACATCACCCCCAGGGCAATATCGAATCTGCACAATTTTAGTACCACTGTAAAGCCCGTTTCAAGGGCTCCCTCTCCCGTGAGTTTGGGGTCGCTGACGATTCTGTAGGCGAGGCGAGCGGCCTGGATGTTAGGCCCACCCCTTAGAGAAATAGGAAAACAAAAACCAGGGGTAATGGCCATAAATAAAAGTGCGGTGATTTTGGGAATAAGTCCCGATCTAGGAGGGCTAGAGAGATGATTTTTTTACCTGACTCTGCCTTAGGTATCCCTGCATCCGAAAATTAGACTTTTACGGCCGTTGCGGGCAGGCTTCACACCGGAAAAGACCAGCAAGCGGGGACACTCCGAAAGCCCCGCAAAACATCAACTTGATTTTGCTGTAAAAAGACACAAATACAAAATAAGGAGGGTCACATCACCCCCAGGGCAATATCGAATCTGCACAATTTTAGTACCACTGTAAAGCCCGTTTCAAGGGCTCCCTCTCCCGTGAGTTTGGGGTCGCTGACGATTCTGTAGGCGAGGTGAGCGGCCTGGATGTTAGGCCCACCCCTTAGAGAAATAGGAAAACAAAAACCAGGGGTAATGGCCCAAAATAAAAGTGCGGTGATTTTGGGAATATGTCCCGATCTAGGAGGGCTAGAGAGATGATTTTTTTACCTGACTCTGCCTTAGGTATCCCTGCATCCGAAAATTAGACTTTTACGGCCGTTGCGGGCAGGCTTCACACCGGAAAAGACCAGCAAGCGGGGACACTCCGAAAGCCCCCCAAAACATCAACTTGATTTTGCTGTAAAAAGACACAAATACAAAATAAGGAGGGTCACATCACCCCCAGGGCAATATCGAATCTGCACAATTTTAGTACCACTGTAAAGCCCGTTTCAAGGGCTCCCTCTCCCGTGAGTTTGGGGTCGCTGACGATTCTGTAGGCGAGGCGAGCGGCCTGGATGTTAGGCCTACCCATAAGAAAAATTGAAAAAAAAAACAAAACAAAAAAAACCTAGAAGCAAGGTCGTGCCGGCAGGGATCATGGCCCAAAATAAAAGTGCGGTGAATTTGGGAATAACTCCCGATCTAGGAGGGCTAGAGGGATGATTTTTTGGCCTGACTCTGCCTTAGGTATCCCTGCATCCGAAAATTAGACTTTTACGGCCGTTGCGGGCAGGCTTCACACCGGAAAAGACCAGCAAGCGGGGACACTCCGAAAGCCCCGCAAAACATCAACGTGATTTTGCTGTAAAAAGACACAAATACAAAATAAGGAGGGTCACATCACCCCCAGGGCAATATCGAATCTGCACAATTTTAGTACCACTGTAAAGCCCGTTTCAAGGGCTCCCTCTCCCGTGAGTTTGGGGTCGCTGACGATTCTGTAGGCGAGGCGAGCGGCCTGGATGTTAGGCCTACCCCTAAGAAAAATTGAAAAACAAAAAAACCCCAAAAAACCCAGAAGCAAGGTCGTGCCGGCAGGGGTCATGGCCCAAAATAAAAGTGCGGTGAATTTGGTAATAACTCCCGATCTAGGAGGGCTAGAGGGATGATTTTTTGGCCTGACTCTGCCTTAGGTATCCCTGCATCCGAAAATTAGACTTTTACGGCCGTTGCGGGCAGGCTTCACACCGGAAAAGACCAGCAAGCGGGGACACTCCGAAAGCCCCGCAAAACATCAACGTGATTTTGCTGTAAAAAGACACAAATACAAAATAAGGAGGGTCACATCACCCCCAGGGCAATATCGAATCTGCACAATTTTAGTACCACTGTAAAGCCCGTTTCAAGGGCTCCCTCTCCCGTGAGTTTGGGGTCGCTGACGATTCTGTAGGCGAGGCGAGCGGCCTGGATGTTAGGCCCACCCCTTAGAGAAATAGGAAAACAAAAACCAGGGGTAATGGCCCAAAATAAAAGTGCGGTGATTTTGGGAATAAGTCCCGATCTAGGAGGGCTAGAGAGATGATTTTTTTACCTGACTCTGCCTTAGATATCCCTGCATCCGAAAATTAGACTTTTACGGCCGTTGCGGGCAGGCTTCACACCGGAAAAGACCAGCAAGCGGGGACACTCCGAAAGCCCCGCAAAACATCAACGTGACTTTGCTGTAAAAAGACACAAATACAAAATAAGGAGGGTCACATCACCCCCAGGACAATATCGAATCTGCACAATTTTAGTACCACTGTAAAGCCCGTTTCAAGGGCTCCCTCTCCCGTGAGTTTGGGGTCGCTGACGATTCTGTAGGCGAGGCGAGCGGCCTGGATGTTAGGCCCACCCCTTAGAGAAATAGGAAAACAAAAACCAGGGGTAATGGCCCAAAATAAAAGTGCGGTGATTTTGGGAATAAGTCCCGATCTAGGAGGGCTAGAGAGATGATTTTTTTACCTGACTCTGCCTTAGTTATCCCTGCATCCGAAAATTAGACTTTTACGGCCGTTGCGGGCAGGCTTCACACCGGAAAAGACCAGCAAGCGGGGACACTCCGAAAGCCCCCCAAAACATCAACTTGATTTTGCTGTAAAAAGACACAAATACAAAATAAGGAGGGTCACATCACCCCCAGGGCAATATCGAATCTGCACAATTTTAGTACCACTGTAAAGCCCGTTTCAAGGGCTCCCTCTCCCGTGAGTTTGGGGTCGCTGACGATTCTGTAGGCGAGGCGAGCGGCCTGGATGTTAGGCCTACCCCTAAGAAAAATTGAAAAAAAAAAACAAAAAAAAAAAAACCAGAAGCAAGGTCGTGCCGGCAGGGGTCATGGCCCAAAATAAAAGTGCGGTGAATTTGGGAATAACTCCCGATCTAGGAGGGCTAGAGGGATGATTTTTTGGCCTGACTCTGCCTTAGGTATCCCTGCATCCGAAAATTAGACTTTTACGGCCGTTGCGGGCAGGCTTCACACCGGAAAAGACCAGCAAGCGGGGACACTCCGAAAGCCCCGCAAAACATCAACGTGATTTTGCTGTAAAAAGACACAAATACAAAATAAGGAGGGTCACATCACCCCCAGGGCAATATCGAATCTGCACAATTTTAGTACCACTGTAAAGCCCGTTTCAAGGGCTCCCTCTCCCGTGAGTTTGGGGTCGCTGACGATTCTGTAGGCGAGGCGAGCGGCCTGGATGTTAGGCCTACCCCTAAGAAAAATTGAAAAACAAAAAAAACCAAAAAAACCCAGAAGCAAGGTCGTGCCGGCAGGGGTCATGGCCCAAAATAAAAGTGCGGTGAATTTGGGAATAACTCCCGATCTAGGAGGGCTAGAGGGATGATTTTTTGGCCTGACTCTGCCTTAGGTATCCCTGCATCCGAAAATTAGACTTTTACGGCCGTTGCGGGCAGGCTTCACACCGGAAAAGACCAGCAAGCGGGGACACTCCGAAAGCCCCGCAAAACATCAACGTGATTTTGCTGTAAAAAGACACAAATACAAAATAAGGAGGGTCACATCACCCCCAGGGCAATATCGAATCTGCACAATTTTAGTACCACTGTAAAGCCCGTTTCAAGGGCTCCCTCTCCCGTGAGTTTGGGGTCGCTGACGATTCTGTAGGCGAGGCGAGCGGCCTGGATGTTAGGCCCACCCCTTAGAGAAATAGGAAAACAAAAACCAGGGGTAATGGCCCAAAATAAAAGTGCGGTGATTTTGGGAATAAGTCCCGATCTAGGAGGGCTAGAGAGATGATTTTTTACCTGACTCTGCCTTAGATATCCCTGCATCCGAAAATTAGACTTTTACGGCCGTTGCGGGCAGGCTTCACACCGGAAAAGACCAGCAAGCGGGGACACTCCGAAAGCCCCGCAAAACATCAACGTGATTTTGCTGTAAAAAGACACAAATACAAAATAAGGAGGGTCACATCACCCCCAGGACAATATCGAATCTGCACAATTTTAGTACCACTGTAAAGCCCGTTTCAAGGGCTCCCTCTCCCGTGAGTTTGGGGTCGCTGACGATTCTGTAGGCGAGGCGAGCGGCCTGGATGTTAGGCCCACCCCTTAGAGAAATAGGAAAACAAAAACCAGGGGTAATGGCCCAAAATAAAAGTGCGGTGATTTTGGGAATAAGTCCCGATCTAGGAGGGCTAGAGAGATGATTTTTTTACCTGACTCTGCCTTAGGTATCCCTGCATCCGAAAATTAGACTTTTACGGCCGTTGCGGGCAGGCTTCACACCGGAAAAGACCAGCAAGCGGGGACACTCCGAAAGCCCCGCAAAACATCAACTTGATTTTGCTGTAAAAAGACACAAATACAAAATAAGGAGGGTCACATCACCCCCAGGGCAATATCGAATCTGCACAATTTTAGTACCACTGTAAAGCCCGTTTCTAGGGCTCCCTCTCCCGTGAGTTTGGGGTCGCTGACGATTCTGTAGGCGAGACGAGCGGCCTGGATGTTAGGCCTACCCCTAAGAAAAATTGAAAAAAACAAAAACAAAAAAAAAACCCAGAAGCAAGGTCGTGCCGGCAGGGGTCATGGCCCAAAATAAAAGTGCGGTGAATTTGGGAATAACTCCCGATCTAGGAGGGCTAGAGGGATGATTTTTTGGCCTGACTCTGCCTTAGGTATCCCTGCATCCGAAAATTAGACTTTTACGGCCGTTGCGGGCAGGATTCACACCGGAAAAGACCAGCAAGCGGGGACACTCCGAAAGCCCCGCAAAACATCAAAGTGATTTTGCTGTAAAAATACACAAATACAAAATAAGGAGGGTCACATCACCCCCAGGGCAATATCGAATCTGCACAATTTTAGTACCACTGTAAAGCCCGTTTCAAGGGCTCCCTCTCCCGTGAGTTTGGGGTCGCTGACGATTCTGTAGGCGAGGCGAGCGGCCTGGATGTTAGGCCTACCCCTAAGAAAAATTGAAAAAAAAAAAAAAAAAAAAAAAACCCAGAAGCAAGGTCGTGCCGGCAGGGGTCATGGCCCAAAATAAAAGTGCGGTGAATTTGGGAATAACTCCCTGATTTTTTGGCCTGACTCTGCCTTAGGTATCCCTGCATCCGAAAATTAGCTTTTTACGGCCGTTGCGGGCAGGCTTCACACCGGAAAAGACCAGCAAGCGGGGACACTCCGAAAGCCCCGCAAAACATCAACGGGATTTTGCTGTAAAAAGACACAAATACAAAATAAGGAGGGTCACATCACCCCCAGGGCAATATCGAATCTGCACAATTTTACTACCACTGTAAAGCCCGTTTCAAGGGCTCCCTCTCCCGTGAGTTTGGGGTCGCTGACGATTCTGTAGGCGAGGCGAGCGGCCTGGATGTTAGGCCCACCCCTTAGAGAAATAGGAAAACAAAAACCAGGGGTAATGGCCCAAAATAAAAGTGCGGTGAATTTGGGAATAAGTCCCGATCTAGGAGGGCTAGAGAGATGATTTTTTTACCTGACTCTGCCTTAGGTATCCCTGCATCCGAAAATTAGACTTTTACGGCCGTTGCGGGCAGGCTTCACACCGGAAAAGACCAGCAAGCGGGGACACTCCGAAAGCCCCCCAAAACATCAACTTGATTTTGCTGTAAAAAGACACAAATACAAAATAAGGAGGGTCACATCACCCCCAGGGCAATATCGAATCTGCACAATTTTAGTACCACTGTAAAGCCCGTTTCAAGGGCTCCCTCTCCCGTGAGTTTGGGGTCGCTGACGATTCTGTAAGCGAGGCGAGCGGCCTGGATGTTAGGCCCACCCCTTAGAGAAATAGGAAAACAAAAACCAGGGGTAATGGCCCAAAATAAAAGTGCGGTGATTTTGTGAATAAGTCCTGATCTAGGAGGGCTAGAGAGATGATTTTTTTTACCTGACTCTGCCTTAGGTATCCCTGCATCCGAAAATTAGACTTTTACGGCCGTTGCGGGCAGGCTTCACACCGGAAAAGACCAGCAAGCGGCGACACTCCGAAAGCCCCCAAAAACATCAACTTGATTTTGCTGTAAAAAGACACAAATACAAAATAAGGAGGGTCACATCACCCCCAGGGCAATATCGAATCTGCACAATTTTACTACCACTGTAAATCCCGTTTCAAGGGCTCCCTCTCGCGTGAGTTTGGGGTCGCTGACGATTCTGTAGGCGAGGCGAGCGGCCTGGATGTTAGGCCTACCCCTAAGAAAAATTGAATAAAAAAAAAAATAAAAAAAAAAACAGAAGCAAGGTCGTGCCGGCAGGGGTCATGGCCCAAAATAAAAGTGCGGTGAATTTGGGAATAACTCCCGATCTAGGAGGGCTAGAGGGATGAATTTTTGGCCTGACTCTGCCTTAGGTATCCCTGCATCCGAAAATTAGACTTTTACGGCCGTTGCGGGCAGGCTTCACACCGGAAAAGACCAGCAAGCGGGGACACTCCGAAAGCCCCGCAAAACATCAAAGTGATTTTGCTGTAAAAATACACAAATACAAAATAAGGAGGGTCACATCACCCCCAGGGCAATATCGAATCTGCACAATTTTAGTACCACTGTAAAGCCCGTTTCAAGGGCTCCCTCTCCCGTGAGTTTGGGGTCGCTGACGATTCTGTAGGCGAGGCGAGCGGCCTGGATGTTAGGCCCACCCCTTAGAGAAATAGGAAAACAAAAACGAGGGGTAATGGCCCAAAATAAAAGTGCGGTGATTTTGGGAATAAGTCCCGATCTAGGAGGGCTAGAGAGATGATTTTTTTACCTGACTCTGCCTTAGGTATCCCTGCATCCGAAAATTAGACTTTTACGGCCGTTGCGGGCAGGCTTCACACCGGAAAAGACCAGCAAGCGGGGACACTCCGAAAGCCCCCCAAAACATCAACTTGATTTTGCTGTAAAAAGACACAAATACAAAATAAGGAGGGTCACATCACCCCCAGGGCAATATCGAATCTGCACAATTTTAGTACCACTGTAAAGCCCGTTTCTAGGGCTCCCTCTCCCGTGAGTTTGGGGTCGCTGACGATTCTGTAGGCGAGACGAGCGGCCTGGATGTTAGGGCTACCCCTAAATAAAATTGAAAAAAAAAAAAAAAAAAAAACCAGAAGCAAGGTCGTGCCGGCAGGGGTCATGGCCCAAAATAAAAGTGCGGTGAATTTGGGAATAACTCCCGATCTAGGAGGGCTAGAGGGATGATTTTTTGGCCTGACTCTGCCTTAGGTATCCCTGCATCCGAAAATTAGACTTTTACGGCCGTTGCGGGCAGGCTTCACACCGGAAAAGACCAGCAAGCGGGGACACTCCGAAAGCCCCGCAAAACATCAAAGTGATTTTGCTGTAAAAATACACAAATACAAAATAAGGAGGGTCACATCACCCCCAGGGCAATATCGAATCTGCACAATTTTAGTACCACTGTAAAGCCCGTTTCAAGGGCTCCCTCTCCCGTGAGTTTGGGGTTGCTGACGATTCTGTAGGCGAGGCGAGCGGCCTGGATGTTAGACCCACCCCTTAGAGAAATAGGAAAACAAAAACCAGGGGTAATGGCCCAAAATAAAAGTGCGGTGATTTTGGGAATAAGTCCCGATCTAGGAGGGCTAGAGAGATGATTTTTTTACCTGACTCTGCCTTAGGTATCCCTGCATCCGAAAATTAGACTTTTACGGCCGTTGCGGGCAGGCTTCACACCGGAAAAGACCAGCAAGCGGGGACACTCCGAAAGCCCCCCAAAACATCAACTTGATTTTGCTGTAAAAAGACACAAATACAAAATAAGGAGGGTCACATCACCCCCAGGGCAATATCGAATCTGCACAATTTTGGTACCACTGTAAAGCCCGTTTCAAGGGCTCCCACTCCCGTGAGTTTGGGGTCGCTGACGATTCTGTAGGCGAGGCGAGCGGCCTGGATGTTAGGCCTACCCCTAAGAAAAAAAAAAAAAAAAAAAAAAAAAAAAAACCAGAAGCAAGGTCGTGCCGGCAGGGGTCATGGCCCAAAATAAAAGTGCGGTGAATTTGGGAATAACTCCCGATCTAGTAGGGCTAGAGGGATGATTTTTTGGCCTGACTCTGCCTTAGGTATCCCTGCATCCGAAAATTAGACTTTTACGGCCGTTGCGGGCAGGCTTCACACCGGAAAAGACCAGCAAGCGGGGACACTCCGAAAGCCCCGCAAAACATCAACGGGCTTTTGCTGTAAAAAGACACAAATACAAAATAAGGAGGGTTACATCACCTCCAGGGCAATATCGAATCTGCACAATTTTAGTACCACTGTAAAGCCCGTTTCAAGGGCTCCCTCTCCCGTGAGTTTGGGGTCGCTGACGATTCTGTAGGCGAGGCGAGCGGCCTGGATGTTAGGCCCACCCCTTAGAGAAATAGGAAAACAAAAACCAGGGGTCATGGCCCAAAATAAAAGTGCGGTGAATTTGGTAATTACTCCCGATCTAGGAGGGCTAGAGGGATAATTTTTTGGCCTGACTCTGCCTTAGGTATCCCTGCATCCGAAAATTAGACTTTTACGGCCGTTGCGGGCAGGCTTCACACCGGAAAAGACCAGCAAGCGGGGACACTCCGAAAGCCCCGCAAAACATCAACGTGATTTTGCTGTAAAAAGACACAAATACAAAATAAGGAGGGTCACATCACCCCCAGGGCAATATCAAATCTGCACAATTTTAGTACCACTGTAAAGCCCGTTTCAAGGGCTCCCTCTCCCGTGAGTTTGGGGTCGCTGACGATTCTGTAGGCGAGGCGAGCGACCTGGATGTTAGGCCCACCCCTTAGAGAAATAGGAAAACAAAAACCAGGGGTAATGGCCCAAAATAAAAGTGCGGTGATTTTGGGAATAACTCCCGATCTAGGAGGGCTAGAGAGATGATTTTTTTACCTGACTCTGCCTTAGGTATCCCTGCATCCGAAAATTAGACTTTTACGGCCGTTGCGGGCAGGCTTCACACCGGAAAAGACCAGCAAGCGGGGACACTCCGAAAGCCCCCCAAAACATCAACTTGATTTTGCTGTAAAAAGACACAAATACAAAATAAGGAGGGTCACATTACCCCCAGGGCAATATCAAATCTGCACAATTTTAGTACCACTGTAAAGCCCGTTTCAAGGGCTCCCTCTCCCGTGAGTTTGGGGTCGCTGACGATTCTGTAGGCGAGGCGAGCGGCCTGGATGTTAGGCCTACCCCTAAGAAAAATTGAAAAAAAAAAAAAAAAAAAAAAACCAGAAGCAAGGTCGTGCAGGCAGGGGTCATGGCCCAAAATAAAAGTGCGGTGAATTTGGGAATAACTCCCGATCTAGGAGGGCTAGAGGGACGATTTTTTGGCCTGACTCTGCCTTAGGTATCCCTGCATCCGAAAATTAGACTTTTACGGCCGTTGCGGGCAGGCTTCACACCGGAAAAGACCAGCAAGCGGGGACACTCCGAAAGCCCCCCTAAACATCAACTTGATTTTGCTGTAAAAAGACACAAATACAAAATAAGGAGGGTCACATCACCCCCAGGGCAATATCGAATCTGCACAATTTTAGTACCACTGTAAAGCCCGTTTCAAGGGCTCCCTCTCCCGTGAGTTTGGGTCGCTGACGATTCTGTTGGCGAGGCGAGCGGCCTGGATGTTAGGCCCACACCTTAGAGAAATAGGAAAACAGAAACCAGGTGTAATGGCCCAAAATAAAAGTGCGGTGATTTTGGGAATAAGTCCTGATCTAGGAGGGCTAGAGAGATGATTTTTTTACCTGACTCTGCCTTAGGTATCCCTGCATCCGAAAATTAGACTTTTACGGCCGTTGCGGTCAGGCTTCACACCGGAAAAGACCAGCAAGCGGGGACACTCCGAAAGCCCCCCAAAACATCAACTTGATTTTGCTGTAAAAAGACACAAATACAAAATAAGGAGGGTCACATCACCCCCAGGGCAATATCGAATCTGCACAATTTTAGTACCACTGTAAAGCCCGTTTCAAGGGCTCCCTCTCCCGTGAGTTTGGGGTCGCTGACGATTCTGTAGGTGAGGCGAGCGGCCTGGATGTTAGGCCTACCCCTAAGAAAAATTGAAAAAAAAAACCAAAATACAAAAAAAAACCAGAAGCAAGGTCGTGCCGGCAGGGGTCATGGCCCAAAATAAAAGTGCGGTGATTTTGGGAATAAGTCCCGATCTAGGAGGGCTAGAGGGATGATTTTTTGGCCTGACTCTGCCTTAGGTATCCCTGCATCCGAAAATTAGACTTTTACGGCCGTTGCGGGCAGGCTTCACACCCAGAAGCAAGGTCGTGCCGGCAGGGGTCATGGCCCAAAATAAAAGTGCGGTGAATTTGGGAATAACTCCCTGATTTTTTGGCCTGACTCTGCCTTAGGTATCCCTGCATCCGAAAATTAGACTTTTACGGCCGTTGCGGGCAGGCTTCACACCGGAAAAGACCAGCAAGCGGGGACACTCCGAAAGCCCCGCAAAACATCAACGTGATTTTGCTGTAAAAAGACACAAATACAAAATAAGGAGGGTCACATCACCCCCAGGGCAATATCGAATCTGCACAATTTTAGTACCACTGTAAAGCCCGTTTCAAGGGCTCCCTCTCCCGTGAGTTTGGGGTCGCTGACGATTCTGTTGGCGAGGCGAGCGGCCTGGATGTTAGGCCTTCCCGTAAGAAAATTGAAAAAAAAAAAAAAAAAAAAAAAAAACCCAGAAGCAAGGTCGTGCTGGCAGGGGTCATGGCCCAAAATAAAAGTGCGGTGAATTTGGGAATAACTCCCGATCTAGGAGTGCTAGAGGGATGATTTTTTTTACCTGACTCTGCCTTAGGTATCCCTGCATCCGAAAATTAGACTTTTACGGCCGTTGCGGGCAGGCTTCACACCGGAAAAGACCAGCAAGCGGGGACACTCCGAAAGCCCCGCAAAACATCAACGTGATTTCGCTGTAAAAAGACACAAATACAAAATAAGGAGGGTCACATCACCCCCAGGGCAATATCGAATCTGCACAATTTTAGTACCACTGTAAAGCCCGTTTCAAGGGCTCCCTCTCCCGTGAGTTTGGGGTCGCTGACGATTCTGTAGGCGAGGCGAGCGGCCTGGATGTTAGGCCCACCCCTTAGAGAAATAGGAAAACAAAAACCAGGGGTAATGGCCCAAAATAAAAGTGCGGTGATTTTGGAATAACTCCCGATCTAGGAGGGCTAGAGAGATGATTTTTTACCTGACTCTGCCTTAGGTATCCCTGCATCCGAAAATTAGACTTTTACGGCCGTTGCGGGCAGGCTTCACACCGGAAAAGACCAGCAAGTGGGGACACTCCGAAAGCCCCCCAAAACATCAACTTGATTTTGCTGTAAAAAGACACAAATACAAAATAAGGAGGGTCACATCACCCCCAGGGCAATATCGAATCTGCACAATTTTTATACCACTGTAAAGCCCGTTTCAAGGGCTCCCTCTCCCGTGAGTTTGGGGTCGCTGACGATTCTGTAAGCGAGGCGAGCGGCCTGGATGTTAGGCCCACCCCTTAGAGAAATAGGAAAACAAAAACCAGGGGTAATGGCCCAAAATAAAAGTGCGGTGATTTTGTGAATAAGTCCCGATCTAGGAGGGCTAGAGAGATGATTTTTTTACCTGACTCTGCCTTAGGTATCCCTGCATCCGAAAATTAGACTTTTACGGCCGTTGCGGGCAGGCTTCACACCGGAAAAGACCAGCAAGCGGGGACACTCCGAAAGCCCCCCAAAACATCAACTTGATTTTGCTGTAAAAAGACACAAATACAAAATAAGGATGGTCACATCACCCCCAGGGCAATATCGAATCTGCACAATTTTACTACCACTGTAAATCCCGTTTCAAGGGCTCCCTCTCCCGTGAGTTTGGGGTCGCTGACGATTCTGTAGGCGAGGCGAGCGGCCTGGATGTTAGGCCTACCCTAAGAAAAATTGAAAAAAAAAAAAAAAAAAAAAAAACAGAAGCAAGGTCGTGCCGGCAGGGGTCATGGCCCAAAATAAAAGTGCGGTGAATTTGGGAATAAGTCCCGATCTAGGAGGGCTAGAGAGATGATTTTTTTACCTGACTCTGCCTTAGGTATCCCTGCATCCGAAAATTAGACTTTTACGGCCGTTGCGGGCAGGCTTCACACCGGAAAAGACCAGCAAGCGGGGACACTCCGAAAGCCCCCCGAAACATCAACTTGATTTTGCTGTAAAAAGACACAAATACAAAATAAGGAGGGTCACATCACCCCCAGGGCAATATCGAATCTGCACAATTTTAGTACCACTGTAAAGCCCGTTTCAAGGGCTCTTTCCCGTGAGTTTGGGGTCGCTGACGATTCTGTAGGCGAGGCGAGCGGCCTGGATGTTAGGCCCACCCCTTAGAGAAATAGGAAAACAAAAACCAGGGGTAATGGCCCAAAATAAAAGTGCCGTGATTTTGTGAATAAGTCCCGATCTAGGAGGGCTAGAGAGATGATTTTTTTACCTGACTCTGCCTTAGGTATCCCTGCATCCGAAAATTAGACTTTTACGGCCGTTGCGGGCAGGCTTCACACCGGAAAAGACCAGCAAGCGGGGACACTCCGAAAGCCCCCCAAAACATCAACTTGATTTTGCTGTAAAAAGACACAAATACAAAATAAGGAGGGTCACATCACCCCCAGGGCAATTTCGAATCTGCACAATTTTACTACCACTGTAAATCCCGTTTCAAGGGCTCCCTCTCCCGTGAGTTTGGGGTCGCTGACGATTCTGTAGGCGAGGCGAGCGGCCTGGATGTTAGGCCTACCCCTAAGAAAAATTGGAAAAAAAAAAAAAAAAAAAAAAAACAGAAGCAAGGTTGTGCCGGCAGGGGTCATGGCCCAAAATAAAAGTGCGGTGAATTTGGGAATAACTCCCGATCTAGGAGGGCTAGAGGGATGATTTTTTTTGCCTGACTCTGCCTTAGGTATCCCTGCATCCGAAAATTAGACTTTTACGGCCGTTGCGGGCAGGCTTCACACCGGAAAAGACCAGCAAGTGGGGACACTCCGAAAGCCCCGCAAAACATCAACATGATTTTGCTGTAAAAAGACACAAATACAAAATAAGGAGGGTCACATCACCCCCAGGGCAATATCAAATCTGCACAATTTTAGTACCACTTTAAAGCCCGTTTCAAGGGCTCCCTCTCCCGTGAGTTTGGGGTCGCTGACGATTCTGTAGGCGAGGCGAGCGGCCTGGATGTTAGGCCCACCCCTTAGAGAAATAGGAAAACAAAAAACAGGGGTAATGGCCCAAAATAAAAGTGCGGTGATTTTGGAATAACTCCCGATCTAGGAGGGCTAGAGAGATGATTTTTTTACCTGACTCTGCCTTAGGTATCCCTACATCCGAAAATTAGACTTTTACGGCCGTTGCGGGCAGGCTTCACACCGGAAAAGACCAGCAAGTGGGGACACTCCGAAAGCCCCCCAAAACATCAACGTGATTTTGCTGTAAAAAGACACAAATACAAAATAAGGAGGGTCACATCACCCCCAGGGCAATATCAAATCTGCACAATTTTAGTACCACTGTAAAGCCCGTTTCAAGGGCTCCCTCTCCCGTGAGTTTGGGGTCGCTGACGATTCTGTAGGCGAGGCGAGCGGCCTGGATGTTAGGCCCTCCCCTTAGAGAAATAGGAAAACAAAAAACAGGGGTAATGGCCCAAAATAAAAGTGCGGTGATTTTGGAATAACTCCCGATCTAGGAGGGCTAGAGAGATGATTTTTTTACCTGACTCTGCCTTAGGTATCCCTACATCCGAAAATTAGACTTTTACGGCCGTTGCGGGCAGGCTTCACACCGGAAAAGACCAGCAAGCGGGGACACTCCGAAAGCCCCCCAAAACATCAACTTGATTTTGCTGTAAAAAGACACAAATACAAAATAAGGAGGGTCACATCACCCCCAGGGCAATATCGAATCTGCACAATTTTACTACCACTGTAAAGCCCGTTTCAAGGGCTCCCTCTCCCGTGAGTTTGGGGTCGCTGACGATTCTGTAAGCGAGGCGAGCGGCCTGGATGTTAGGCCCACCCCTTAGAGAAATAGGAAAACAAAAACCAGGGGTAATGGCCCAAAATAAAAGTGCGGTGATTTTGTGAATAAGTCCCGATCTAGGAGGGCTAGAGAGATGATTTTTTTACCTGACTCTGCCTTAGGTATCCCTGCATCCGAAAATTAGACTTTTACGGCCGTTGCGGGCAGGCTTCACACCGGAAAAGACCAGCAAGCGGGGACACTCCGAAAGCCCCCCAAAACATCAACTTGATTTTGCTGTAAAAAGACACAAATACAAAATAAGGAGGGTCACATCACCCCCAGGGCAATATCGAATCTGCACAATTTTAGAACCACTGTAAAGCCCGTTTCAAGGGCTCCCTCTCCCGTGAGTTTGGGGTCGCTGACGATTCTGTAGGCGAGGCGAGCGGCCTGGATGTTAGGCCCACCCCTTAGAGAATTAGGAAAACAAAAACCAGGGGTAATGGCCCAAAATAAAAGTGCCGTGATTTTGGGAATAAGTTCCGATCTAGGAGGGCTAGAGAGATGATTTTTTTACCTTACTCTGCCTTAGGTATCCCTGCATCCGAAAATTAGACTTTTACGGCCGTTGCGGGCAGGCTTCATACCGGAAAAGACCAGCAAGCGGGGACACTCCGAAAGCCCCCCAAAACATCAACTTGATTTTGCTGTAAAAAGACACAAATACAAAATAAGGAGGGTCACATCACCCCCAGGGCAATATCGAATCTGCACAATTTTACTACCACTGTAAAGCCCGTTTCAAGGGCTCCCTCTCCCGTGAGTTTGGGGTCGCTGACGATTCTGTAGGCGAGGTGAGCGGCCTGGATGTTAGGCCTACCCCTAAGAAAAATTGGAAAAAAAAAACAAAAACAAAAAACCCAGAAGCAAGGTCGTGCCGGCAGGGGTCATGGCCCAAAATAAAAGTGCGGTGAATTTGGGAATAACTCCCGATCTAGGAGGGCTAGAGGGATGATTTTTTTTACCTGACTCTGCCTTAGGTATCCCTGCATCCGAAAATTAGACTTTTACGGCCGTTGCGGGCAGGCTTCACACCGGAAAAGACCAGCAAGCGGGGACACTCCGAAAGCCCCGCAAAACATCAACGTGATTTTGCTGTAAAAAGACACAAATACAAAATAAGGAGGGTCACATCACCCCCAGGGCAATATCGAATCTGCACAATTTTAGTACCACTGTAAAGCCCGTTTCAAGGGCTCCCTCTCCCGTGAGTTTGGGGTCGCTGACGATTCTGTAGGCGAGGCGAGCGGCCTGGATGTTAGGCCCACCCCTTAGAGAAATAGGAAAACAAAAACCAGGGGTAATGGCCCAAAATAAAAGTGCGGTGATTTTGGAATAACTCCCGATCTAGGAGGGCTAGAGAGATGATTTTTTTACCTGACTCTGCCTTAGGTATCCCTGCATCCGAAAATTAGACTTTTACGGCCGTTGCGGGCAGGCTTCACACCGGAAAAGACCAGCAAGCGGGGACACTCCGAAAGCCCCCCAAAACATCAACTTGATTTTGCTGTAAAAAGACACAAATACAAAATAAGGAGGGTCACATCACCCCCAGGGCAATATCGAATCTGCACAATTTTAGTACCACTGTAAAGCCCGTTTCAAGGGCTCCCTCTCCCGTGAGTTTGGGGTCGCTGACGATTCTGTAAGCGAGGCGAGCGGCCTGGATGTTAGGCCCACCCCTTACAGAAATAGGAAAACAAAAACCAGGGGTAATGGCCCAAAATAAAAGTGCGGTGATTTTGTGAATAAGTCCCGATCTAGGAGGGCTAGAGAGATGATTTTTTTTACCTGACTCTGCCTTAGGTATCCCTGCATCCGAAAATTAGACTTTTACGGCCGTTGCGGGCAGGCTTCACACCGGAAAAGACCAGCAAGCGGGGACACTCCGAAAGCCCCCAAAAACATCAACTTGATTTTGCTGTAAAAAGACACAAATACAAAATAAGGAGGGTCACATCACCCCCAGGGCAATATCGAATCTGCACAATTTTACTACCACTGTAAATCCCGTTTCAAGGGCTCCCTCTCCCGTGAGTTTGGGGTCGCTGACGATTCTGTAGGCGAGGCGAGCGGCCTGGATGTTAGGCCTACCCCTAAGAAAAATTGAAAAAAAAAAAAAAAAAAAAAAAACCCAGAAGCAAGGTCGTGCCGGCAGGGGTCATGGCCCAAAATAAAAGTGCGGTGAATTTGGGAATAACTCCCTGATTTTTTGGCCTGACTCTGCCTTAGGTATCCCTGCATCCGAAAATTAGCTTTTTACGGCCGTTGCGGGCAGGCTTCACACCGGAAAAGACCAGCAAGCGGGGACACTCCGAAAGCCCCGCAAAACATCAACGGGATTTTGCTGTAAAAAGACACAAATACAAAATAAGGAGGGTCACATCACCCCCAGGGCAATATCGAATCTGCACAATTTTACTACCACTGTAAAGCCCGTTTCAAGGGCTCCCTCTCCCGTGAGTTTGGGGTCGCTGACGATTCTGTAGGCGAGGCGAGCGGCCTGGATGTTAGGCCCACCCCTTAGAGAAATAGGAAAACAAAAACCAGGGGTAATGGCCCAAAATAAAAGTGCGGTGATTTTGGGAATAAGTCCCGATCTAGGAGGGCTAGAGAGATGATTTTTTTACCTGACTCTGCCTTAGGTATCCCTGCATCCGAAAATTAGACTTTTACGGCCGTTGCGGGCAGGCTTCACACCGGAAAAGACCAGCAAGCGGGGACACTCCGAAAGCCCCCCAAAACATCAACTTGATTTTGCTGTAAAAAGACACAAATACAAAATAAGGAGGGTCACATCACCCCCAGGGCAATATCGAATCTGCACAATTTTACTACCACTGTAAAGCCCGTTTCAAGGGCTCCCTCTCCCGTGAGTTTGGGGTCGCTGACGATTCTGTAAGCGAGGCGAGCGGCCTGGATGTTAGGCCCACCCCTTAGAGAAATAGGAAAACAAAAACCAGGGGTAATGGCCCAAAATAAAAGTGCGGTGATTTTGTGAATAAGTCCCGATCTAGGAGGGCTAGAGAGATGATTTTTTTTACCTGACTCTGCCTTAGGTATCCCTGCATCCGAAAATTAGACTTTTACGGCCGTTGCGGGCAGGCTTCACACCGGAAAAGACCAGCAAGCGGCGACACTCCGAAAGCCCCCAAAAACATCAACTTGATTTTGCTGTAAAAAGACACAAATACAAAATAAGGAGGGTCACATCACCCCCAGGGCAATATCGAATCTGCACAATTTTACTACCACTGTAAATCCCGTTTCAAGGGCTCCCTCTCCCGTGAGTTTGGGGTCGCTGACGATTCTGTAGGCGAGGCGAGCGGCCTGGATGTTAGGCCTACCCCTAAGAAAAATTGAAAAAAGAAAAGAAAAAAAAAACCCAGAAGCAAGGTCGTGCCGGCAGGGGTCATGGCCCAAAATAAAAGTGCGGTGAATTTGGGAATAACTCCCTGATTTTTTGGCCTGACTCTGCCTTAGGTATCCCTGCATCCGAAAATTTGCTTTTTACGGCCGTTGCGGGCAGGCTTCACACCGGAAAAGACCAGCAAGCGGGGACACTCCGAAAGCCCCGCAAAACATCAACGTGATTTTGCTGTAAAAAGACACAAATACAAAATAAGGAGGGTCACATCACCCCCAGGGCAATATCGAATCTGCACAATTTTACTACCACTGTAAAGCCCGTTTCAAGGGCTCCCTCTCCCGTGAGTTTGGGGTCGCTGACGATTCTGTAGGCGAGGCGAGCGGCCTGGATGTAAGGCCCACCCCTTAGAGAAATAGGAAAACAAAAACCAGGGGTAATGGCCCAAAATAAAAGTGCCGTGATTTTGGGAATAAGTCCCGATCTAGGAGGGGCTAGAGAGATGATTTTTTTACCTGATTCTGCCTTAGGTATCCCTGCATCCGAAAATTAGACTTTTACGGCCGTTGCGGGCAGGCTTCACACCGGAAAAGACCAGCAAGCGGGGACACTCCGAAAGCCCCCCAAAACATCAACTTGATTTTGCTGTAAAAAGACACAAATACAAAATAAGGAGGGTCACATCACCCCCAGGGCAATATCGAATCTGCACAATTTTACTACCACTGTAAAGCCCGTTTCAAGGGCTCCCTCTCCCGTGAGTTTGGGGTTGCTGACGATTCTGTAGGCGAGGCGAGCGGCCTGGATGTTAGGCCTACCCCTAAGAAAAATTGAAAAAAAAAAAAAAAAAAAAAAAAAACAGAAGCAAGGTCGTGCCGGCAGGGGTCATGGCCCAAAATAAAAGTGCGGTGAATTTGGGAATAACTCCCGATCTAGGAGGGCTAGAGGGATGATTTGTTGGCCTGACTCTGCCTTAGGTATCCCTGCATCCGAAAATTAGACTTTTACGGCCGTTGCGGGCAGGCTTCACACCGGAAAAGACCAGCAAGCGGGGACACTCCGAAAGCCCCGCAAAACATCAACGTGATTTTGCTGTAAAAAGACACAAATACAAAATAAGGAGGGTCACATCACCCCCAGGGCAATATCGAATCTGCACAATTTTACTACCACTGTAAAGCCCGTTTCAAGGGCTCCCTCTCCCGTGAGTTTGGGGTCGCTGACGATTCTGTAGGCGAGGCGAGCGGCCTGGATGTAAGGGCCACCCCTAAGAAAAACCCAGAAGCAAGGTCGTGCAGGCAGGGGTCATGGCCCAAAATAAAAGTGCGGTGATTTTGGGAATAAGTCCCGATCTAGGAGGGCTAGAGAGATGATTTTTTTACCTGACTCTGCCTTAGGTATCCCTGCATCCGAAAATTAGACTTTTACGGCCGTTGCGGGCAGGCTTCACACCGGAAAAGACCAGCAAGCGGGGACACTCCGAAAGCCCCCCAAAACATCAACTTGATTTTGCTGTAAAAAGACACAAATACAAAATAAGGAGGGTCACATCACCCCCAGGGCAATATCGAATCTGCACAATTTTAGTACCACTGTAAAGTCCGTTTCAAGGGCTCCCTCTCCCGTGAGTTTGGGGTTGCTGACGATTCTGTAGGCGAGGCGAGCGGCCTGGATATTAGGCCCACCCCTAAGAAAAATTAAAAAAAACCCCAAAAAAAAACCCCAGAAGCAAGGTCGTGCCGGCAGGGGTCATGGCCCAAAATAAAAGTGCGGTGAATTTGGGAATAACTCCCGATGTAGGAGGGCTAGAGGGATGATTTTTTGGCCTGACTCTGCCTTAGGTATCCCTGCATCCGAAAATTAGACATTTACGGCCGTTGTGGGCAGGCTTCACACCGGAAAAGACCAGCAAGCGGGGACACTCCGAAAGCCCCGCAAAACATCAACTTGATTTTGCTGTAAAAAGACACAAATACAAAATAAGGAGGGTCACATCACCCCCAGGGCAATATCGAATCTGCACAATTTTAGTACCACTTTAAAGCCCGTTTCAAGGGCTCCCTCTCCCGTGAGTTTGAGGTCGCTGACGATGCTGTAGGCGAGGCGAGCGGCCTGGATGTTTGGCCCACCCGTTAGAGAAATAGGAAAACAAAAACCAGGGGTAATGGCCCAAAATAAAAGTGCGGTGATTTTGGGAATAAGTCCCGATCTAGGAGGGCTAGAGAGATTATTTTTTTACCTGACTCTGCCTTAGGTATCCCTGCATCCGAAAATTTAACTTTTACGGCCGTTGCGGGCAGGCTTCACACCGGAAAAGACCAGCAAGCGGGGACACTCCGAAAGCCCCCCAAAACATCAACTTGATTTTGCTGAAAAAGACACAAATACAAAATAAGGAGGGTCACATCACCCCCAGGGCAATATCGAATCTGCACAATTTTAGTACCACTGTAAAGCCCGTTTCAAGGGCTCCCTCTCCCGTGAGTTTGGGGTCGCTGACGATTCTGTAGGCGGGGCGAGCGGCCTGGATGTTAGGCCCACCCCTAAGAAAAATTGAAAAAAAAAAAAACACCAAAAAACCCAGAAGCAAGGTCGTGCCGGCAGGGGTCATGGCCCAAAATAAAAGTGCGGTGAATTTGGTAATAACTCCCGATCTAGGAGGGCTAGAGGGATGATTTTTTGGCCTGACTCTGCCTTAGGTATCCCTGCATCCGAAAATTAGACTTTTACGGCCGTTGCGGGCAAGCTTCACACCGAAAAAGACCAGCAAGCGGGGACACTCCGAAAGCCCCGCAAAACATCAACTTGATTTTGCTGTAAAAAGACACAAATACAAAATAAGGAGGGTCACATCACCCCCAGGGCAATATTGAATCTGCACATTTTTAGTATCACTGTAAAGCCCGTTTCAAGGGCTCCCTTTCCCGTGAGTTTGGGGTCGCTGACGATTCTGTAGGCGAGGCGAGCGGCCTGGATGTTAGGCCCACCCCTTAGAGAAATAGGAAAACAAAAACCAGGGGTAATGGCCCAAAATAAAAGTGCGGTGATTTTGGAATAACTCCCGATCTAGGAGGGCTAGAGAGATGATTTTTTTACCTGACTCTGCCTTAGGTATCCCTGCATCCGAAAATTAGACTTTTACGGCCGTTGCGGGCAGGCTTCACACCGGAAAAGACCAGCAAGCGGGGACACTCCGAAAGCCCCCCAAAACATCAACTTGATTTTGCTGTAAAAAGACACAAATACAAAATAAGGAGGGTCACATCACCCCCAGGGCAATATCGAATCTGCACAATTTTACTACCACTGTAAATCCCGTTTCAAGGGCTCCCTCTCCCGTGAGTTTGGGGTCGCTGACGATTCTGTAGGCGAGGCGAGCGGCCTGGATGTTAGGCCTACCCCTAAGAAAATTTGAAAAAAAAAACAAAAAAAAACCCAGAAGCAAGGTCGTGCCGGCAGGGGTCATGGCCCAAAATAAAAGTGCGGTGAATTTGGGAATAAGTCCCGATCTAGGAGGGCTAGAGAGATGATTTTTTTTACCTGACTCTGCCTTAGGTATCCCTGCATCCGAAAATTAGACTTTTACGGCCGTTGCGGGCAGGCTTCACACCCAGAAGCAAGGTCGTGCCGGCAGGGGTCATGGCCCAAAATAAAAGTGCGGTGAATTTGGGAATAACTCCCTGATTTTTTGGCCTGACTCTGCCTTAGGTATCCCTGCATCCGAAAATTAGCTTTTTACGGCCGTTGCGGGCAGGCTTCACACCGGAAAAGACCAGCAAGCGGGGACACTCCGAAAGCCCCGCAAAACATCAACGTGATTTTGCTGTAAAAAGACACAAATACAAAATAAGGAGGGTCACATCACCCCCAGGGCAATATCGAATCTGCACAATTTTAGTACCACTGTAAAGCCCGTTTCAAGGGCTCCCTCTCCCGTGAGTTTGGGGTCGCTGACGATTCTGTAGGCGAGGCGAGCGGCCTGGATGTTAGGCCCACCCCTTAGAGAAATAGGAAAACAAAAACCAGGGGTAATGGCCCAAAATAAAAGTGCGGTGATTTTGGAAATAAGTCCCGATCTAGGAGGGCTAGAGAGATGATTTTTTTACCTGACTCTGCCTTAGGTATCCCTGCATCCGAAAATTAGACTTTTACGGCCGTTGCGGGCAGGCTTCACACCGGAAAAGACCAGCAAGCGGGGACACTCCGAAAGCCCCCCAAAACATCAACTTGATTTTGCTGTAAAAAGACACAAATACAAATAAGGAGGGTCACATCACCCCCAGGGCAATATCGAATCTGCACAATTTTAGTACCACTGTAAAGCCCGTTTCAAGGGCTCCCTCTCCCGTGAGTTTGGGGTTGCTGACGATTCTGTAGGCGAGGCGAGCGGCCTGGATGTTAGGCCTACCCCTAAGAAAAATTGAATAAAAAAAAAAATAAAAAAAAAACAGAAGCAAGGTCGTGCCGGCAGGGGTCATGGCCCAAAATAAAAGTGCGGTGAATTTGGGAATAACTCCCGATCTAGGAGGGCTAGAGGGATGATTTTTTGGCCTGACTCTGCCTTAGGTATCCCTGCATCCGAAAATTATACTTTTACGGCCGTTGCGGGCAGGCTTCACACCGGAAAAGACCAGCAAGCGGAGACACTCCGAAAGCCCCGCAAAACATCAACGTGATTTTGCTGTAAAAAGACACAAATACAAAATAAGGAGGGTCACATCACCCCCAGGGCAATATCGAATCTGCACAATTTTAGTACCACTGTAAAGCCCGTTTCAAGGGCTCCCTCTCCCGTGAGTTTGGGGTCGCTGACGATTCTGTAGGCGAGGCGAGCGGCCTGGATGTTAGGCCTACCCCTAAGAAAAATTGAAAAAAAAAAAAAAAAAAAAAAACAGAAGCAAGGTTGTGCCGGCAGGGGTCATGGCCCAAAATAAAAGTGCGGTGAATTTGGGAATAACTCCCGATCTAGGAGGGCTAGAGGGATGATTTTTTTTACCTGACTCTGCCTTAGGTATCCCTGCATCCGAAAATTAGACTTTTACGGCCGTTGCGGGCAGGCTTCACACCGGAAAAGACCAGCAAGCGGGGACACTCCGAAAGCCCCGCAAAACATCAACGTGATTTTGCTGTAAAAAGACACAAATACAAAATAAGGAGGGTCACATCACCCCCAGGGCAATATCGAATCTGCAGAATTTTACTACCACTGTAAAGCCCGTTTCAAGGGCTCCCTCTCCCGTGAGTTTGGGGTCGCTGACGATTCTGTAGGCGAGGCGAGCGGCCTGGATGTTAGGCCCACCCCTTAGAGAAATAGGAAAACAAAAACCAGGGGTAATGGCCCAAAATAAAAGTGCGGTGATTTTGGAATAACTCCCGATCTAGGAGGGCTAGAGAGATGGTTTTTTTACCTGACTCTGCCTTAGGTATCCCTGCATCCGAAAATTAGACTTTTACGGCCGTTGCGGGCAGGCTTCACACCGGAAAAGACCAGCAAGCGGGGACACTCCGAAAGCCCCCCAAAACATCAACTTGATTTTGCTGTAAAAAGACACAAATACAAAATAAGGAGGGTCACATCACCCCCAGGGCAATATCGAATCTGCACAATTTTAGTACCACTGTAAAGCCCGTTTCAAGGGCTCCCTCTCCCGTGAGTTTGGGGTCGCTGACGATTCTGTAAGCGAGGCGAGCGGCCTGGATGTTAGGCCCACTCCTTAGAGAAATAGGAAAACAAAAACCAGGGGTAATGGCCCAAAATAAAAGTGCCGTGATTTTGGGAATAAGTCCCGATCTAGGAGGGCTAGAGAGATGATTTTTTTACCTGACTCTGCCTTAGGTATCCCTGCATCCGAAAATTAGACTTTTACGGCCGTTGCGGGCAGGCTTCACACCGGAAAAGACCAGCAAGCGGGGACACTCCGAAAGCCCCCCAAAACATCAACTTGATTTTGCTGTAAAAAGACACAAATACAAAATAAGGAGGGTCACATCACCCCCAGGGCAATATCGAATCTGCACAATTTTACTACCACTGTAAATCCCGTTTCAAGGGCTCCCTCTCCCGTGAGTTTGGGGTCGCTGACGATTCTGTAGGCGAGGCGAGCGGCCTGGATGTTAGGCCTACCCCTAAGAAAAATTGAAAAAAAACCAAAAAAAACCCAGAAGCAAGGTCGTGCCGGCAGGGGTCATGGCCCAAAATAAAAGTGCGGTGAATTTGGGAATAAGTCCCGATCTAGGAGGGCTAGAGAGATGATTTTTTTTACCTGACTCTGCCTTAGGTATCCCTGCATCCGAAAATTAGACTTTTACGGCCGTTGCGGGCAGGCTTCACACCCAGAAGCAAGGTCGTGCCGGCAGGGGTCATGGCCCAAAATAAAAGTGCGGTGAATTTGGGAATAACTCCCTGATTTTTTGGCCTGACTCTGCCTTAGGTATCCCTGCATCCGAAAATTAGCTTTTTACGGCCGTTGCGGGCAGGCTTCACACCGGAAAAGACCAGCAAGCGGGGACACTCCGAAAGCCCCGCAAAACATCAACGTGATTTTGCTGTAAAAAGACACAAATACAAAATAAGGAGGGTCACATCACCCCCAGGGCAATATCGAATCTGCACAATTTTAGTACCACTGTAAAGCCCGTTTCAAGGGCTCTCTCTCCCGTGAGTTTGGGGTCGCTGACGATTCTGTAGGCGAGGCGAGCGGCCTGGATGTTAGGCCCACCCCTTAGAGAAATAGGAAAACAAAAACCAGGGGTAATGGCCCAAAAATAAAAGTGCGGTGATTTTGGGAATAAGTCCCGATCTAGGAGGGCTAGAGGGATGATTTTTTGGCCTGACTCTGCCTTAGGTATCCCTGCATCCGAAAATTAGACTTTTACGGCCGTTGCGGGCAGGCTTCACACCGGAAAAGACCAGCAAGCGGGGACACTCCGAAAGCCCCGCAAAACATCAACGTGATTTTGCTGTAAAAAGACACAAATACAAAATAAGGAGGGTCACATCACCCCCAGGGCAATATCGAATCTGCACAATTTTAGTACCACTGTAAAGCCCGTTTCAAGGGCTCCCTCTCCCGTGAGTTTGGGTTCGCTGACGATTCTGTAGGCGAGGCGAGCGGCCTGGATGTTAGGCCCACCAATTAGAGAAATAGGAAAACAAAAACCAGGGGTAATGGCCCAAAATAAAAGTGCGGTGATTTTGGGAATAAGTCCCGATCTAGGAGGGCTAGAGAGATGATTTTTTTACCTGACTCTGCCTTAGGTATCCCTGCATCCGAAAATTAGACTTTTACGGCCGTTGCGGGCAGGCTTCACACCGGAAAAGACCAGCAAGCGGGGACACTCCGAAAGCCCCGCAAAACATCAACGTGATTTTCCTGTAAAAAGACACAAATACAAAATAAGGAGGGTCACATCACCCCCAGGGCAATATCGAATCTGCACAATTTTAGTACCACTGTAAAGCCCGTTTCAAGGGCTCCCTCTCCCGTGAGTTTGGGGTCGCTGACGATTCTGTAGGCGAGGCGAGCGGCCTGGATGTTAGGCCCACCCCTTAGAGAAATAGGAAAACAAAAACCAGGGGTAATGGCCCAAAATAAAAGTGCGGTGATTTTGGGAATAAGTCCCGATCTAGGAGGGCTAGAGGGATGATTTTTCGGCCTGACTCTGCCTTAGGTTTCCCTGCATCCGAAAATTAGACTTTTACGGCCGTTGCGGGCAGGCTTCACACCGGAAAAGACCAACAAGCGGGGACACTCCGAAAGCCCCCCAAAACATCAACTTGATTTTGCTTTAAAAAGACACAAATACAAAATAAGGAGGGTCACATCACCCCCAGGGCAATATCGAATCTGCACAATTTTAGTACCACTGTAAAGCCCGTTTCAAGGGCTCCCTCTCCCGTGAGTTTGGGGTCGCTGACGATTCTGTAGGCGAGGCGAGCGGCCTGGATGTTAGGCCTACCCCTAAGAAAAATTGAAAAAAAAAAAAAAAAAAAAAAAAAAAAACCCAGAAGCAAGGTCGTGCCGGCAGGGGTCATGGCCCAAAATAAAAGTGCGGTGAATTTAGGAATAACTCCCGATCTAGGAGGGCTAGAGGGATGATTTTTTGGCCTGACTCTGCTTTAGGTATCCCTGCATCCGAAAATTAGACTTTTACGGCCGTTGCGGGCAGGCTTCACACCGGAAAAGACCAGCAAGCGGGGACACTCCGAAAGCCCCGCAAAACATCAACGTGATTTTACTGTAAAAAGACACAAAAACAAAATAAGGAGGGTCACATCACCCCCAGGGCAATATCGAATCTGCACAATTTTAGTACCACTGTAAAGCCCGTTTCAAAGGCTCCCTCTCCCGTGAGTTTGGGGTCGCTGACGATTCTGTAGGCGAGGCGAGCGGCCTGGATGTTAGGCCCACCCCTTAGAGAAATAGGAAAACAAAAACCAGGGGTAATGGCCCAAAATAAAAGTGCGGTGATTTTGGGAATAACTCCCGATCTAGGAGGGCTAGAGGGATGATTTTTTGGCCTGACTCTGCTTTAGGTATCCCTGCATCCGAAAATTAGACTTTTACGGCCGTTGCGGGCAAGCTTCACACCGGAAAAGACCAGCAAGCGGGGACACTCCGAAAGCCCCGCAAAACATCAACGTGATTTTGCTGTAAAAAGACACAAATACAAAATAAGGAGGGTCACATCACCCCCAGGGCAATATCAAATCTGCACAATTTTAGTACCACTGTAAAGCCCGTTTCAAGGGCTCCCTCTCCCGTGAGTTTGGGGTCGCTGACGATTCTGTAGGCGAGGCGAGCGGCCTGGATGTTAGGCCTACCCCTAAGAAAAATTGAAAAATTGAAAAAAAAAAAAAAAAATCCAGAAGCAAGGTCGTGCCGGCAGGGGTCATGGCCCAAAATAAAAGTGCGGTGAATTTGGGAATAACTCCCGATCTAGGAGGGCTAGAGGGATGATTTTTTGGCCTGACTCTGCTTTAGGTATCCCTGCATCCGAAAATTAGACTTTTACGGCCGTTGCGGGCAGGCTTCACACCGGAAAAGACCAGCAAGCGGGGACACTCCGAAAGCACCGCAAAACATCAACGTGATTTTGCTGTAAAAAGACACAAATACAAAATAAGGAGGGTCACATCACCCCCAGGGCAATATCGAATCTGCACAATTTTAGTACCACTGTAAAGCCCGTTTCAAGGGCTCCCTCTCGCGTGAGTTTGGGGTCGCTGACGATTCTGTAGGCGAGGCGAGCGGCCTGGATGTTAGGCCCACCCCTTAGAGAAATAGGAAAACAAAAACCAGGGGTAATGGCCCAAAATAAAAGTGCGGTGATTTTGGGAATAAGTCCCGATCTAGGAGGGCTAGAGAGATGATTTTTTTACCTGACTCTGCCTTAGGTATCCCTGCATCCGAAAATTAGACTTTTACGGCCGTTGCGGGCAGGCTTCACACCGGAAAAGACCAGCAAGCGGGGACACTCCGAAAGCCCCGCAAAACATCAACGTGATTTTCCTGTAAAAAGACACAAATACAAAATAAGGAGGGTCACATCACCCCCAGGGCAATATCGAATCTGCACAATTTTAGTACCACTGTAAAGCCCGTTTCAAGGGCTCCCTCTCCCGTGAGTTTGGGGTCGCTGACGATTCTGTAGGCGAGGCGAGCGGCCTGGATGTTAGGCCCACCCCTTAGAGAAATAGGAAAACAAAAACCAGGGGTAATGGCCCAAAATAAAAGTGCGGTGATTTTGGGAATAAGTCCCGATCTAGGAGGGCTAGAGGGATGATTTTTCGGCCTGACTCTGCCTTAGGTTTCCCTGCATCCGAAAATTAGACTTTTACGGCCGTTGCGGGCAGGCTTCACACCGGAAAAGACCAACAAGCGGGGACACTCCGAAAGCCCCCCAAAACATCAACTTGATTTTGCTTTAAAAAGACACAAATACAAAATAAGGAGGGTCACATCACCCCCAGGGCAATATCGAATCTGCACAATTTTAGTACCACTGTAAAGCCCGTTTCAAGGGCTCCCTCTCCCGTGAGTTTGGGGTCGCTGACGATTCTGTAGGCGAGGCGAGCGGCCTGGATGTTAGGCCTACCCCTAAGAAAAATTGAAAAAAAAAAAAAAAAAAAAAAAAAAAAACCCAGAAGCAAGGTCGTGCCGGCAGGGGTCATGGCCCAAAATAAAAGTGCGGTGAATTTAGGAATAACTCCCGATCTAGGAGGGCTAGAGGGATGATTTTTTGGCCTGACTCTGCTTTAGGTATCCCTGCATCCGAAAATTAGACTTTTACGGCCGTTGCGGGCAGGCTTCACACCGGAAAAGACCAGCAAGCGGGGACACTCCGAAAGCCCCGCAAAACATCAACGTGATTTTACTGTAAAAAGACACAAAAACAAAATAAGGAGGGTCACATCACCCCCAGGGCAATATCGAATCTGCACAATTTTAGTACCACTGTAAAGCCCGTTTCAAAGGCTCCCTCTCCCGTGAGTTTGGGGTCGCTGACGATTCTGTAGGCGAGGCGAGCGGCCTGGATGTTAGGCCCACCCCTTAGAGAAATAGGAAAACAAAAACCAGGGGTAATGGCCCAAAATAAAAGTGCGGTGATTTTGGGAATAACTCCCGATCTAGGAGGGCTAGAGGGATGATTTTTTGGCCTGACTCTGCTTTAGGTATCCCTGCATCCGAAAATTAGACTTTTACGGCCGTTGCGGGCAAGCTTCACACCGGAAAAGACCAGCAAGCGGGGACACTCCGAAAGCCCCGCAAAACATCAACGTGATTTTGCTGTAAAAAGACACAAATACAAAATAAGGAGGGTCACATCACCCCCAGGGCAATATCAAATCTGCACAATTTTAGTACCACTGTAAAGCCCGTTTCAAGGGCTCCCTCTCCCGTGAGTTTGGGGTCGCTGACGATTCTGTAGGCGAGGCGAGCGGCCTGGATGTTAGGCCTACCCCTAAGAAAAATTGAAAAATTGAAAAAAAAAAAAAAAAATCCAGAAGCAAGGTCGTGCCGGCAGGGGTCATGGCCCAAAATAAAAGTGCGGTGAATTTGGGAATAACTCCCGATCTAGGAGGGCTAGAGGGATGATTTTTTGGCCTGACTCTGCTTTAGGTATCCCTGCATCCGAAAATTAGACTTTTACGGCCGTTGCGGGCAGGCTTCACACCGGAAAAGACCAGCAAGCGGGGACACTCCGAAAGCACCGCAAAACATCAACGTGATTTTGCTGTAAAAAGACACAAATACAAAATAAGGAGGGTCACATCACCCCCAGGGCAATATCGAATCTGCACAATTTTAGTACCACTGTAAAGCCCGTTTCAAGGGCTCCCTCTCGCGTGAGTTTGGGGTCGCTGACGATTCTGTAGGCGAGGCGAGCGGCCTGGATGTTAGGCCCACCCCTTAGAGAAATAGGAAAACAAAAACCAGGGGTAATGGCCCAAAATAAAAGTGCGGTGATTTTGGGAATAAGTCCCGATCTAGGAGGGCTAGAGGGATGATTTTTTTACCTGACTCTGCCTTAGGTATCCCTGCATCCGAAAATTAGACTTTTACGGCCGTTGCGGGCAGGCTTCACACCGGAAAAGACCAGCAAGTGGGGACACTCCGAAATCCCCCCAAAACATCAACTTGATTTTGCTGTAAAAAGACACAAATACAAAATAAGGAGGGTCACATCACCCCCAGGGCAATATCAAATCTGCACAATTTTAGTACCACTGTAAAGCCCGTTTCAAGGGCTCCCTCTCCCGTGAGTTTGGGGTCGCTGACGATTCTGTAGGCGAGGCGAGCGGCCTGGATGTTAGGCCTACCCCTAAGAAAAATTGAAAAATTGAAAAAAAAAAAAAAAAAAAAACAGAAGCAAGGTCGTGCCGGCAGGGGTCATGGCCCAAAATAAAAGTGCGGTGAATTTGGGAATAACTCCCGATCTAGGAGGGCTAGAGGGATGATTTTTTGGCCTGACTCTGCTTTAGGTATCCCTGCATCCGAAAATTAGACTTTTACGGCCGTTGCGGGCAGGCTTCACACCGGAAAAGACCAGCAAGCGGGGACACTCCGAAAGCCCCCCAAAACATCAACGTGATTTTGCTGTAAAAAGACACAAATACAAAATAAGGAGGGTCACATCACCCCCAGGGCAATATCGAATCTGCACAATTTTACTACCACTGTAAAGCCCGTTTCAAGGGCTCCCTCTCCCGTGAGTTTGGGGTCGCTGACGATTCTGTAGGCGAGGCGAGCGGCCTGGATGTTAGGCCCACCCCTTAGAGAAATTGGAAAACAAAAACCAGGGGTAATGGCCCAAAATAAAAGTGCCGTGATTTTGGGAATAAGTCCCGATCTAGGAGGGCTAGAGGGATGATTTTTTTACCTGACTCTGCCTTAGGTATCCCTGCATCCGAAAATTAGACTTTTACGGCCGTTGCGGGCAGGCTTCACACCGGAAAAGACCAGCAAGCGGGGACACTCCGAAAGCCCCCCAAAACATCAACTTGATTTTGCTGTAAAAAGACACAAATACAAAATAAGGAGGGTCACATCACCCCCAGGGCAATATCGAATCTGCACAATTTTAGTACCACTGTAAAGCCCGTTTCAAGGGCTCCCTCTCCCGTGAGTTTGGGGTTGCTGACGATTCTGTAGGCGAGGCGAGCGGCCTGGATGTAAGGCCTACCCCTAAGAAAAATTGAAAAAAAAAAAAAAAAAAAAAACCCAGAAGCAAGGTCGTGCCGGCAGGGGTCATGGCCCAAAATAAAAGTGCGGTGAATTTGGGAATAACTCCCGATCTAGGAGGGCTAGAGGGATGATTTTTTGGCCTGACTCTGCTTTAGGTATCCCTGCATCCGAAAATTAGACTTTTACGGCCGTTGCGGGCAGGCTTCACACCGGAAAAGACCAGCAAGCGGGGACACTCCGAAAGCCCCGCAAAACATCAACGTGATTTTGCTGTAAAAAGACACAAATACAAAATAAGGAGGGTCACATCACCCCCAGGGCAATATCGAATCTGCACAATTTTACTACCACTGTAAAGCCCGTTTCAAGGGCTCCCTCTCCCGTGAGTTTGGGGTTGCTGACGATTCTGTAGGCGAGGCGAGCGGCCTGGATGTTAGGCCCACCCCTTAGAGAAATAGGAAAACAAAAACCAGGGGTAATGGCCCAAAATAAAAGTGCGGTGATTTTGGGAATAAGTCCCGATCTAGGAGGGCTAGAGAGATGATTTTTTTACCTGACTCTGCCTTAGGTATCCCTGCATCCGAAAATTAGACTTTTACGGCCGTTGCGGGCAGGCTTCACACCGGAAAAGACCAGCAAGCGGGGACACTCCGAAAGCCCCCCAAAACATCAACTTGATTTTGCTGTAAAAAGACACAAATACAAAATAAGGAGGGTCACATCACCCCCAGGGCAATATCGAATCTGCACAATTTTACTACCACTGTAAATCCCGTTTCAAGGGCTCCCTCTCCCGTGAGTTTGGGGTCGCTGACGATTCTGTAGGCGAGGCGAGCGGCCTGGATGTTAGGCCCACCCCTTAGAGAAATAGGAAAACAAAAACCAGTGGTAATGGCTCAAAATAAAAGTGCGGTGATTTTGGGAATAAGTCCCGATCTAGGAGGGCTAGAGAGATGATTTTTTTACCTGACTCTGCCTTAGGTATCCCTGCATCCGAAAATTAGACTTTTACGGCCGTTGCGGGCAGGCTTCACACCGGAAAAGACCAGCAAGCGGGGACACTCCGAAAGCCCCGCAAAACATCAACTTGATTTTGCTGTAAAAAGACACAAATACAAAATAAGGAGGGTCACATCACCCCCAGGGCAATATCGAATCTGCACAATTTTAGTACCACTGTAAAGCCCGTTTCAAGGGCTCCCTCTCCCGTGAGTTTGGGGTTGCTGACGATTCTGTAGGCGAGGCGAGCGGCCTGGATGTAAGGCCTACCCCTAAGAAAAATTGAAAAAAAAAAAAAAAAAAAAAAAAAACCCAGAAGCAAGGTCGTGCCGGCAGGGGTCATGGCCCAAAATAAAAGTGCGGTGAATTTGGGAATAACTCCCGATCTAGGAGGGCTAGAGGGATGATTTTTTGGCCTGACTCTGCTTTAGGTATCCCTGCATCCGAAAATTAGACTTTTACGGCCGTTGCGGGCAGGCTTCACACCGGAAAAGACCAGCAAGCGGGGACACTCCGAAAGCCCCGCAAAACATCAACGTGATTTTGCTGTAAAAAGACACAAATACAAAATAAGGAGGGTTACATCACCCCCAGGGCAATATCGAATCTGCACAATTTTACTACCACTGTAAAGCCCGTTTCAAGGGCTCCCTCTCCCGTGAGTTTGGGGTTGCTGACGATTCTGTAGGCGAGGCGAGCGGCCTGGATGTTAGGCCCACCCCTTAGAGAAATAGGAAAACAAAAACCAGGGGTAATGGCCCAAAATAAAAGTGCGGTGATTTTGGGAATAACTCCCGATCTAGGAGGGCTAGAGAGATGATTTTTTTACCTGACTCTGCCTTAGGTATCCCTGCATCCGAAAATTAGACTTTTACGGCCGTTGCGGGCAGGCTTCACACCGGAAAAGACCAGCAAGCGGGGACACTCCGAAAGCCCCCCCAAAACATCAACTTGATTTTGCTGTAAAAAGACACAAATACAAAATAAGAAGGGTCACATCACCCCCAGGGCAATATCGAATCTGCACAATTTTAGTACCACTGTAAAGCCCGTTTCAAGGGCTCCCTCTCCCGTGAGTTTGGGGTCGCTGACGATTCTGTAGGCGAGGCGAGCGGCCTGGATGTTAGGCCCACCCCTTAGAGAAATAGGAAAACAAAAACCAGTGGTAATGGCCCAAAATAAAAGTGCGGTGATTTTGGGAATAAGTCCCGATCTAGGAGGGCTAGAGAGATGATTTTTTTACCTGACTCTGCCTTAGGTATCCCTGCATCCGAAAATTAGACTTTTACGGCCGTTGCGGGCAGGCTTCACACCGGAAAAGACCAGCAAGCGGGGACACTCCGAAAGCCCCGCAAAACATCAACTTGATTTTGCTGTAAAAAGACACAAATACAAAATAAGGAGGGTCACATCACCCCCAGGGCAATATCGAATCTGCACAATTTTAGTACCACTGTAAAGCCCGTTTCAAGGGCTCCCTCTCCCGTGAGTTTGGGGTCGCTGACGATTCTGTAGGCGAGGCGAGCGGCCTGGATGTTAGGCCCACCCCTTAGAGAAATAGGAAAACAAAAACCAGGGGTAATGGCCCAAAATAAAAGTGCGGTGATTTTGGGAATAAGTCCCGATCTAGGAGGGCTAGAGAGATGATTTTTTTACCTGACTCTGCCTTAGGTATCCCTGCATCCGAAAATTAGACTTTTACGGCCGTTGCGGGCAGGCTTCACACCGGAAAAGACCAGCAAGCGGGGACACTCCGAAAGCCCCGCAAAACATCAACGTGATTTTGCTGTAAAAAGACACAAATACAAAATTTGGAGGGTCACATCACCCCCAGGGCAATATCGAATCTGCACAATTTTAGTACCACTGTAAAGCCCGTTTCAAGGGCTCCCTCTCCCGTGAGTTTGGGGTTGCTGACGATTCTGTAGGCGAGGCGAGCGGCCTGGATGTTAGGCCTACCCCTAAGAAAAATTGAAAAAAAACAAACAAACAAAAAACCCAGAAGCAAGGTCGTGCCGGCAGGGGTCATGGCCCAAAATAAAAGTACGGTGAATTTGGGAATAACTCCCGATCTAGGAGGGCTAGAGGGATGATTTTTTGGCCTGACTCTGCTTTAGGTATCCCTGCATCCGAAAATTAGACTTTTACGGCCGTTGCGGGCAGGCTTCACACCGGAAAAGACCAGCAAGCGGGGACACTCCGAAAGCCCCGCAAAACATCAACGTGATTTTGCTGTAAAAAGACACAAATACAAAATAAGGAGGGTCACATCAACCCCAGGGCAATATCAAATCTGCACAATTTTAGTACCACTGTAAAGCCCGTTTCAAGGGCTCCCTCTCCCGTGAGTTTGGGGTCGCTGACGATTCTGTAGGCGAGGCGAGCGGCCTGGATGTTAGGCCCACCCCTTAGAGAAATAGGAAAACAAAAACCAGGGGTAATGGCCCAAAATAAAAGTGCGGTGATTTTGGGAATAAGTCCCGATCTATGAGGGCTAGAGAGATGATTTTTTTACCTGACTCTGCCTTAGGTATCCCTGCATCCGAAAATTAGACTTTTACGGCCGTTGCGGGCAGGCTTCACACCGGAAAAGACCAGCAAGCGGGGACACTCCGAAAGCCCCCCAAAACATCAACTTGATTTTGCTGTAAAAAGACACAAATACAAAATAAGGAGGGTCACATCACCCCCAGGGCAATATCGAATCTGCACAATTTTACTACCACTGTAAATCCCGTTTCAAGGGCTCCCTCTCCCGTGAGTTTGGGGTCGCTGACGATTCTGTAGGCGAGGCGAGCGGCCTGGATGTTAGGCCTACCCCTAAGAAAAATTGAAAAAAAAACAAAAAAAAAACCAAGAAGCAAGGTCGTGCCGGCAGGGGTCATGGCCCAAAATAAAAGTGCGGTGAATTTGGGAATAAGTCCCGATCTAGGAGGGCTAGAGAGATGATTTTTTTTACCTGACTCTGCCTTAGGTATCCCTGCATCCGAAAATTAGACTTTTACGGCCGTTGCGGGCAGGCTTCACACCCAGAAGCAAGGTCGTGCCGGCAGGGGTCATGGCCCAAAATAAAAGTGCGGTGAATTTGGGAATAACTCCCTGATTTTTTGGCCTGACTCTGCCTTAGGTATCCCTGCATCCGAAAATTAGCTTTTTACGGCCGTTGCGGGCAGGCTTCACACCGGAAAAGACCAGCAAGCGGGGACACTCCGAAAGCCCCGCAAAACATCAACGTGATTTTGCTGTAAAAAGACACAAATACAAAATAAGGAGGGTCACATCACCCCCAGGGCAATATCGAATCTGCACAATTTTAGTACCACTGTAAAGCCCGTTTCAAGGGCTCCCTCTCCCGTGAGTTTGGGGTCGCTGACGATTCTGTAGGCGAGGCGACCGGCCTGGATGTTAGGCCCACCCCTTAGAGAAATAGGAAAACAAAAACCAGGGGTAATGGCCCAAAATAAAAGTGCGGTGATTTTGGGAATAAGTCCCGATCTAGGAGGGCTAGAGAGATGATTTTTTTACCTGACTCTGCCTTAGGTATCCCTGCATCCGAAAATTAGACTTTTACGGCCGTTGCGGGCAGGCTTCACACCGGAAAAGACCAGCAAGCGGGGACACTCCGAAAGCCCCGCAAAACATCAACTTGATTTTGCTGTAAAAAGACACAAATACAAAATAAGAAGGGTCACATCACCACCAGGGCAATATCGAATCTGCACAATTTTAGTACCACTGTAAAGCCCGTTTCAAGGGCTCCCTCTCCCGTGAGTTTGGGGTTGCTGACGATTCTGTAGGCGAGGCGAGCGGCCTGGATGTTAGGCCTACCCATAAAAAAAATTGAAAAAAAAAAAAAAAAAAAAAACCCAGAAGCAAGGTCGTGCCGGCAGGGGTCATGGCCCAAAATAAAAGTGCGGTGAATTTGGGAATAACTCCCGATCTAGGAGAGCTAGAGGGATGATTTTTTTTCCTGACTCTGCCTTAGGTATCCCTGCATCCGAAAATTAGACTTTTACGGCCGTTGCGGGCAGGCTTCACACCGGAAAAGACCAGCAAGCGGGGACACTCCGAAAGCCCCGCAAAACATCAACGTGATTTTGCTGTAAAAAGACACAAATACAAAATAAGGAGGGTCACATCACCCCCAGGGCAATATCGAATCTGCACAATTTTAGTACCACTGTAAAGCCCGTTTCAAGGGCTCCCTCTCCCGTGAGTTTGGGGTCGCTGACGATTCTGTAGGCGAGGCGAGCGGCCTGGATGTTAGGCCCACCCCTTAGAGAAATAGGAAAACAAAAACCAGGGGTAATGGCCCAAAATAAAAGTGCGGTGATTTTGGGAATAAGTCCCGATCTAGGAGGGCTAGAGAGATGATTTTTTTACCTGACTCTGCCTTAGGTATCCCTGCATCCGAAAATTAGACTTTTACGGCCGTTGCGGGCAGGCTTCACACCGGAAAAGACCAGCAAGCGGGGACACTCCGAAAGCCCCGCAAAACATCAACGTGATTTTGCTGTAAAAAGACACAAATACAAAATTTGGAGGGTCACATCACCCCCAGGGCAATATCGAATCTGCACAATTTTAGTACCACTGTAAAGCCCGTTTCAAGGGCTCCCTCTCCCGTGAGTTTGGGGTCGCTGACGATTCTGTAGGCGAGGCGAGCGGCCTGGATGTTAGGCCTACCCCTAAGAAAAATTGAAAAAAAACAAACAAAAAAAAACCCAGAAGCAAGGTCGTGCCGGCAGGGGTCATGGCCCAAAATAAAAGTGCGGTGAATTTGGGAATAACTCCCGATCTAGGAGGGCTAGAGGGATGATTTTTTGGCCTGACTCTGCTTTAGGTATCCCTGCATCCGAAAATTAGACTTTTACGGCCGTTGCGGGCAGGCTTCACACCGGAAAAGACCAGCAAGCGGGGACACTCCGAAAGCCCCGCAAAACATCAACGTGATTTTGCTGTAAAAAGACACAAATACAAAATAAGGAGGGTCACATCAACCCCAGGGCAATATCAAATCTGCACAATTTTAGTACCACTGTAAAGCCCGTTTCAAGGGCTCCCTCTCCCGTGAGTTTGGGGTCGCTGATGATTCTGTAGGCGAGGCGAGCGGCCTGGATGTTAGGCCCACCCCTTAGAGAAATAGGAAAACAAAAACCAGGGGTAATGGCCCAAAATAAAAGTGCGGTGATTTTGGGAATAAGTCCCGATCTATGAGGGCTAGAGAGATGATTTTTTTACCTGACTCTGCCTTAGGTATCCCTGCATCCGAAAATTAGACTTTTACGGCCGTTGCGGGCAGGCTTCACACCGGAAAAGACCAGCAAGCGGGGACACTCCGAAAGCCCCCCAAAACATCAACTTGATTTTGCTGTAAAAAGACACAAATACAAAATAAGGAGGGTCACATCACCCCCAGGGCAATATCGAATCTGCACAATTTTAGTACCACTGTAAAGCCCGTTTCAAGGGCTCCCTCTCCCGTGAGTTTGGGGTTGCTGACGATTCTGTAGGCGAGGCGAGCGGCCTGGATGTTAGGCCTACCCCTAAGAAAAATTGAAAAAAAAAAAAAAAAAAAAAACCCAGAAGCAAGGTCGTGCCGGCAGTGGTCATGGCCCAAAATAAAAGTGCGTTGAATTTGGGAATAACTCATGATCTAGGAGGGCTAGAGGGATGATTTTTTTACCTGACTCTGCCTTAGGTATCCCTGCATCCGAAAATTAGACTTTTACGGCCGTTGCGGGCAGGCTTCACACCGGAAAAGACCAGCAAGCGGGGACACTCCGAAAGCCCCGCAAAACATCAACGTGATTTTGCTGTAAAAAGACACAAATACAAAATAAGGAGGGTCACATCACCCCCAGGGCAATATCGAATCTGCACAATTTTAGTACCACTGTAAAGCCCGTTTCAAGGGCTCCCTCTCCCGTGAGTTTGGGGTTGCTGACGATTCTGTAGGCGAGGCGAGCGGCCTGGATGTTAGGCCCACCCCTTAGAGAAATAGGAAAACAAAAACCAGGGGTAATGGCCCAAAATAAAAGTGCGGTGATTTTGGGAATAAGTCCCGATCTAGGAGGGCTAGAGAGATGATTTTTTTACCTGACTCTGCCTTAGGTATCCCTGCATCCGAAAATTAGACTTTTACGGCCGTTGCGGGCAGGCTTCACACCGGAAAAGACCAGCAAGCGGGGACACTCCGAAAGCCCCCCAAAACATCAACTTGATTTTGCTGTAAAAAGACACAAATACAAAATAAGGAGGGTCACATCACCCCCAGGGCAATATCGAATCTGCACAATTTTAGTACCACTGTAAAGTCCGTTTCAAGGGCTCCCTCTCCCGTGAGTTTGGGGTCGCTGACGATTCTGTAGGCGAGGCGAGCGGCCTGGATTTTAGGCCCACCCCTAAGAAAAATTGAAAAAAAAAAAAAAAAAAAAAAACCCAGAAGCAAGGTCGTGCCGGCAGGGGTCATGGCCCAAAATAAAAGTGCGGTCGTTGACGATTCTGTAGGCGAGGCGAGCGGCCTGGATGTTAGGCCCACCCCTTAGAGAAATAGGAAAACAAAAACCAGGGGTAATGGCTCAAAATAAAAGTGCGGTGATTTTGGGAATAAGTCCCGATCTAGGAGGGCTAGAGAGATGATTTTTTTACCTGACTCTGCCTTAGGTATCCCTGCATCCGAAAATTAGACTTTTACGGCCGTTGCGGGCAGGCTTCACACCGGAAAAGACCAGCAAGCGGGGACACTCCGAAAGCCCCGCAAAACATCAACGTGATTTTGCTGTAAAAAGACACAAATACAAAATAAGGAGGGTCACATCACCCCCAGGGCAATATCGAATCTGCACAATTTTAGTACCACTGTAAAGCCCGTTTCAAGGGCTCCCTCTCCCGTGAGTTTGGGGTTGCTGACGATTCTGTAGGCGAGGCGAGCGGCCTGGATGTTAGGCCCACCCCTTATAGAAATAGGAAAACAAAAACCAGGGGTAATGGCCCAAAATAAAAGTGCGGTGATTTTGGGAATAAGTCCCGATCTAGGAGGGCTAGAGAGATGATTTTTTTACCTGACTCTGCCTTAGGTATCCCTGCATCCGAAAATTAGACTTTTACGGCCGTTGCGGGCAGGCTTCACACCGGAAAAGACCAGCAAGCGGGGACACTCCGAAAGCCCCCCAAAACATCAACTTGATTTTGCTGTAAAAAGACACAAATACAAAATAAGGAGGGTCACATCACCCCCAGGGCAATATCGAATCTGCACAATTTTAGTACCACTGTAAAGTCCGTTTCAAGGGCTCCCTCTCCCGTGAGTTTGGGGTCGCTGACGATTCTGTAGGCGAGGCGAGCGGCCTGGATTTTAGGCCCACCCCTAAGAAAAATTGAAAAAAAAAAAAAAAAAAAAAAACCCAGAAGCAAGGTCGTGCCGGCAGGGGTCATGGCCCAAAATAAAAGTGCGGTCGTTGACGATTCTGTAGGCGAGGCGAGCGGCCTGGATGTTAGGCCCACCCCTTAGAGAAATAGGAAAACAAAAACCAGGGGTAATGGCTCAAAATAAAAGTGCGGTGATTTTGGGAATAAGTCCCGATCTAGGAGGGCTAGAGAGATGATTTTTTTACCTGACTCTGCCTTAGGTATCCCTGCATCCGAAAATTAGACTTTTACGGCCGTTGCGGGCAGGCTTCACACCGGAAAAGACCAGCAAGCGGGGACACTCCGAAAGCCCCCCAAAACATCAACTTGATTTTGCTGTAAAAAGACACAAATACAAAATAAGGAGGGTCACATCACCCCCAGGGCAATATCGAATCTGCACAATTTTAGTACCACTGTAAAGTCCGTTTCAAGGGCTCCCTCTCCCGTGAGTTTGGGGTCGCTGACGATTCTGTAGGCGAGGCGAGCGGCCTGGATGTTAGGCCTACCCCTAAGAAAAATTGAAAAAAAAAAAAAAAAAAAAAACCCAGAAGCAAGGTCGTGCCGGCAGGGGTCATGGCCCAAAATAAAAGTGCGGTGAATTTGGGAATAACTCATGATCTAGGAGGGCTAGAGGGATGATTTTTTTACCTGACTCTGCCTTAGGTATCCCTGCATCCGAAAATTAGACATTTACGGCCGTTGCGGGCAGGCTTCACACCGGAAAAGACCAGCAAGCGGGGACACTCCGAAAGCCCCGCAAAACATCAACGTGATTTTGCTGTAAAAAGACACAAATACAAAATAAGGAGGGTCACATCACCCCCAGGGCAATATCGAATCTGCACAATTTTAGTACCACTGTAAAGCCCGTTTCAAGGGCTCCCTCTCCCGTGAGTTTGGGGTTGCTGACGATTCTGTAGGCGAGGCGAGCGGCCTGGATGTTAGGCCCACCCCTTAGAGAAATAGGAAAACAAAAACCAGGGGTAATGGCCCAAAATAAAAGTGCGGTGATTTTGGGAATAAGTCCCGATCTAGGAGGGCTAGAGAGATGATGTTTTTACCTGACTCTTCCTTAGGTATCCCTGCATCCGAAAACTAGACTTTTACGGCCGTTGCGGGCAGGCTTCACACCGGAAAAGACCAGCAAGCGGGGACACTCCGAAAGCCCCCCAAAACATCAACTTGATTTTGCTGTAAAAAGACACAAATACAAAATAAGGAGGGTCACATCACCCCCAGGGCAATATCGAATCTGCACAATTTTAGTACCACTGTAAAGTCCGTTTCAAGGGCTCCCTCTCCCGTGAGTTTGGGGTCGCTGACGATTCTGTAGGCGAGGCGAGCGGCCTGGATATTAGGCCCACCCCTAAGAAAAATTGGAAAAAAAAAAAAAAAAAAAAAAAACCCAGAAGCAAGGTCGTGCCGGCAGGGGTCATGGCCCAAAATAAAAGTGCGGTGAATTTGGGAATAACTCCCGATCTAGGAGGGCTAGAGGGATGATTTTTTGGCCTGACTCTGCCTTAGGTATCCCTGCATCCGAAAATTTGACTTTTACGGCCGTTGCGGGCAGGCTTCACACCGTAAAAGACCAGCAAGCGGGGACACTCCGAAAGCCCCGCAAAACATCAACGTGATTTTGCTGAAAAAAGACACAAATACAAAATAAGGAGGGTCACATCACCCCCAGGGCAATATCGAATCTGCACAATTTTAGTACCACTGTAAAGCCCGTTTCAAGGGCTCCCTCTCCCGTGAGTTTGGGGTCGCTGACGATTCTGTAGGCGAGGCGAGCGGCCTGGATGTTAGGCCCACCCCTTAGAGAAATAGGAAAACAAAAACCAGGGGTAATGGCTCAAAATAAAAGTGCGGTGATTTTGGGAATAAGTCCCGATCTAGGAGGGCTAGAGAGATGATTTTTTTACCTGACTCTGCCTTAGGTATCCCTGCATCCGAAAATTAGACTTTTGCGGCCGTTGCGGGCAGGCTTCACACCGGAAAAGACCAGCAAGCGGGGACACTCCGAAAGCCCCGCAAAACATCAACTTGATTTTGCTGTAAAAAGACACAAATACAAAATAAGAAGGGTCACATCACCCCCAGGGCAATATCAAATCTGCACAATTTTAGTACCACTGTAAAGCCCGTTTCAAGGGCTCCCTCTCCCGTGAGTTTGGGGTCGCTGACGATTCTGTAGGCGAGGCGAGCGGCCTGGATGTTAGGCCCACCCCTTAGAGAACTAGGAAAACAAAAACCAGGGGTAATGGCCCAAAATAAAAGTGCGGTGATTTTGGGAATAAGTCCCGATCTAGGAGGGCTAGAGAGATGATTTTTTTACCTGACTCTGCCTTAGGTATCCCTGCATCCGAAAATTAGACTTTTACGGCCGTTGCGGGCAGGCTTCACACCGGAAAAGACCAGCAAGCGGGGACACTCCGAAAGCCCCCCAAAACATCAACTTGATTTTGCTGTAAAAAGACACAAATACAAAATAAGGAGGGTCACATCACCCCCAGGGCAATATCGAATCTGCACAATTTTAGTACCACTGTAAAGTCCGTTTCAAGGGCTCCCTCTCCCGTGAGTTTGGGGTCGCTGACGATTCTGTAGGCGAGGCGAGCGGCCTGGATATTAGGCCCACCCCTAAAAAAAATTGAAAAAAAACAAAACAAAAAAAAACCCAGAAGCAAGGTCGTGCCGGCAGGGGTCATGGCCCAAAATAAAAGTGCGATGAATTTGGGAATAACTCCCGATCTATGAGGGCTAGAGGGATGATTTTTTGGCCTGACTCTGCCTTAGGTATCCCTGCATCCGAAAATTAGACTTTTACGGCCGTTGCGGGCAGGCTTCACACCGGAAAAGACCAGCAAGCGGGACACTCCGAAAGCCCCGCAAAACATCAACGTGATTTTGCTGTAAAAAGACACAAATACAAAATAAGGAGGGTCACATTACCCCCAGGGCAATATCGAATCTGCACAATTTTAGTACCACTGTAAAGCCCGTTTCAAGGGCTCCCTCTCCCGTGAGTTTGGGGTTGCTGACGATTCTGTAGGCGAGGCGAGCGGCCTGGATGTTAGGCCCACCCCTTAGAGAAATAGGAAAACAAAAACCAGGGGTAATGGCCAAAAATAAAAGTGCGGTGATTTTGGGAATAAGTCCCGATCTAGGAGGGCTAGAGAGATGATTTTTTTACCTGACTCTGCCTTAGGTATCCCTGCATCCGAAAATTAGACTTTTGCGGCCGTTGCGGGCAGGCTTCACACCGGAAAAGACCAGCAAGCGGGGACACTCCGAAAGCCCCGCAAAACATCAACTTGATTTTGCTGTAAAAAGACACAAATACAAAATAAGAAGGGTCACATCACCCCCAGGGCAATATCGAATCTGCACAATTTTAGTACCACTGTAAAGCCCGTTTCAAGGGCTCCCTCTCCCGTGAGTTTGGGGTTGCTGACGATTCTGTAGGCGAGGCGAGCGGCCTGGATGTTAGGCCTACCCCTAAGATAAATTGAAAAAAAAAAAAAAAAAAAAACCCAGAAGCAAGGTCGTGCCGGCAGGGGTCATGGCCCAAAATAAAAGTGCGGTGAATTTGGGAATAACTCCCGATCTAGGAGGGCTAGAGGGATGATTTTTTGGCCTGACTCTGCCTTAGGTATCCCTGCATCCGAAAATTAGACTTTTACGGCCGTTGCGGGCAGGCTTCACACCGGAAAAGACCAGCTAGCGGGGACACTCCGAAAGCCCCGCAAAACATCAACTTGATTTTGCTGTAAAAAGACACAAATACAAAATAAGGAGGGTCACATCACCCCCAGGGCAATATCGAATCTGCACAATTTTAGTACCACTGTAAAGCCCGTTTCAAGGGCTCCCTCTCCCGTGAGTTTGGGATCGCTGACGATTCTCTAGGCGAGGCGAGCGGCCTGGATGTTAGGCCCACCCCTTAGAGAAATAGGAAAACAAAAACCAGGGGTAATGGCCCAAAATACAAGTGCGGTGATTTTGGGAATAAGTCCCGATCTAGGAGGGCTAGAGAGATGATTTTTTTACCTGACTCTGCCTTAGGTATCCCTGCATCCGAAAATTAGACTTTTACGGCCGTTGCGGGCAGGCTTCACACCGGAAAAGACCAGCAAGCGGGGACACTCCGAAAGCCCCCCAAAACATCAACTTGATTTTGCTGTAAAAAGACACAAATACAAAATAAGGAGGGTCACATCACCCCCAGGGCAATATCGAATCTGCACAATTTTAGTACCACTGTAAAGTCCGTTTCAAGGGCTCCCTCTCCCGTGAGTTTGGGGTCGCTGACGATTCTGTAGGCGAGGCGAGCGGCCTGGATGTTAGGCCTACCCCTAAGAAAAATTGAAAAAAAAAAAAAAAAAAAAAACCCAGAAGCAAGGTCGTGCCGGCAGGGGTCATGGCCCAAAATAAAAGTGCGGTGAATTTGGGAATAACTCCCGATCTAGGAGGGCTAGAGGGATGATTTTTTTACCTGACTCTGCCTTAGGTATCCCTGCATCCGAAAATTTGACTTTTACGGCCGTTGCGGGCAGGCTTCACACCGTAAAAGACCAGCAAGCGGGGACACTCCGAAAGCCCCGCAAAACATCAACGTGATTTTGCTGAAAAAAGACACAAATACAAAATAAGGAGGGTCACATCACCCCCAGGGCAATATCGAATCTGCACAATTTTAGTACCACTGTAAAGCCCGTTTCAAGGGCTCCCTCTCCCGTGAGTTTTGGGTCGCTGACGATTCTGTAGGCGAGGCGAGCGGCCTGGATGTTAGGCCCACCCCTTAGAGAACTAGGAAAACAAAAACCAGGGGTAATGGCCCAAAATAAAAGTGCGGTGATTTTGGGAATAAGTCCCGATCTAGGAGGGCTAGAGAGATGATTTTTTTACCTGACTCTGCCTTAGGTATCCCTGCATCCGAAAATTAGACTTTTACGGCCGTTGCGGGCAGGCTTCACACCGGAAAAGACCAGCAAGTGGGGACACTCCGAAAGCCCCCCAAAACATCAACTTGATTTTGCTGTAAAAAGACACAAATACAAAATAAGGAGGGTCACATCACCCCCAGGGCAATATCGAATCTGCACAATTTTAGTACCACTGTAAAGTCCGTTTCAAGGGCTCCCTCTCCCGTGAGTTTGGGGTCGCTGACGATTCTGTAGGCGAGGCGAGCGGCCTGGATATTAGGCCCACCCCTAAGAAAAAAAGAAAAAAAAAAAAAAAAAAAAAACCCAGAAGCAAGGTCGTGCCGGCAGGGGTCATGGCCCAAAATAAAAGTGCGATGAATTTGGGAATAACTCCCGATCTATGAGGGCTAGAGGGATGATTTTTTGGCCTGACTCTGCCTTAGGTATCCCTGCATCCGAAAATTAGACTTTTACGGCCGTTGCGGGCAGGCTTCACACCGGAAAAGACCAGCAAGCGGGACACTCCGAAAGCCCCGCAAAACATCAACGTGATTTTGCTGTAAAAAGACACAAATACAAAATAAGGAGGGTCACATCACCCCCAGGGCAATATCGAATCTGCACAATTTTAGTACCACTGTAAAGCCCGTTTCAAGGGCTCCCTCTCCCGTGAGTTTGGGGTTGCTGACGATTCTGTAGGCGAGGCGAGCGGCCTGGATGTTAGGCCCACCCCTTAGAGAAATAGGAAAACAAAAACCAGGCGTAATGGCCCAAAATAAAAGTGCGGTGATTTTGGGAATAAGTCCCGATCTAGGAGGGCTAGAGAGATGATTTTTTTACCTGACTCTGCCTTAGGTATCCCTGCATCCGAAAATTAGACTTTTACGGCCGTTGCGGGCAGGCTTCACACCGGAAAAGACCAGCAAGTGGGGACACTCCGAAAGCCCCCCCTAAGAAAAAAAAAAAAAAAAAAAAAAAAAAAAAAACCCAGAAGCAAGGTCGTGCCGGCAGGGGTCATGGCCCAAAATAAAAGTGCGATGAATTTGGGAATAACTCCCGATCTATGAGGGCTAGAGGGATGATTTTTTGGCCTGACTCTGCCTTAGGTATCCCTGCATCCGAAAATTAGACTTTTACGGCCGTTGCGGGCAGGCTTCACACCGGAAAAGACCAGCAAGCGGGACACTCCGAAAGCCCCGCAAAACATCAACGTGATTTTGCTGTAAAAAGACACAAATACAAAATAAGGAGGGTCACATCACCCCCAGGGCAATATCGAATCTGCACAATTTTAGTACCACTGTAAAGCCCGTTTCAAGGGCTCCCTCTCCCGTGAGTTTGGGGTTGCTGACGATTCTGTAGGCGAGGCGAGCGGCCTGGATGTTAGGCCCACCCCTTAGAGAAATAGGAAAACAAAAACCAGGCGTAATGGCCCAAAATAAAAGTGCGGTGATTTTGGGAATAAGTCCCGATCTAGGAGGGCTAGAGAGATGATTTTTTTACCTGACTCTGCCTTAGGTATCCCTGCATCCGAAAATTAGACTTTTGCGGCCGTTGCGGGCAGGCTTCACACCGGAAAAGACCAGCAAGCGGGGACACTCCGAAAGCCCCGCAAAACATCAACTTGATTTTGCTGTAAAAAGACACAAATACAAAATAAGAAGGGTCACATCACCCCCAGGGCAATATCGAATCTGCACAATTTTAGTACCACTGTAAAGCCCGTTTCAAGGGCTCCCTCTCCCGTGAGTTTGGGGTTGCTGACGATTCTGTAGGCGAGGCGAGCGGCCTGGATGTTAGGCCCACCCCTTAGAGAACTAGGAAAACAAAAACCAGGGGTAATGGCCCAAAATAAAAGTGCGGTGATTTTGGGAATAAGTCCCGATCTAGGAGGGCTAGAGAGATGATTTTTTTACCTGACTCTGCCTTAGGTAACCCTGCATCCGAAAATTAGACTTTTACGGCCGTTGCGGGCAGGCTTCACACCGGAAAAGACCAGCAAGCGGGGACACTCCGAAAGCCCCCCAAAACATCAACTTGATTTTGCTGTAAAAAGACACAAATACAAAATAAGGAGGGTCACATCACCCCCAGGGCAATATCGAATCTGCACAATTTTAGTACCACTGTAAAGTCCGTTTCAAGGGCTCCCTCTCCCGTGAGTTTTGGGTCGCTGACGATTCTGTAGGCGAGGCGAGCGGCCTGGATATTAGGCCCACCCCTAAGAAAAATTGAAAAAAAAACAAAAAAAAAAAAACCCAGAAGCAAGGTCGTGCCGGCAGGAGTCATGGCCCAAAATAAAAGTGCGATGAATTTGGGAATAACTCCCGATCTATGAGGGCTAGAGGGATGATTTTTTGGCCTGACTCTGCCTTAGGTATCCCTGCATCCGAAAATTAGACTTTTACGGCCGTTGCGGGCAGGCTTCACACCGGAAAAGACCAGCTAGCGGGGACACTCCGAAAGCCCCGCAAAACATCAACTTGATTTTGCTGTAAAAAGACACAAATACAAAATAAGGAGGGTCACATCACCCCCAGGGCAATATCGAATCTGCACAATTTTAGTACCACTGTAAAGCCCGTTTCAAGGGCTCCCTCTCCCGTGAGTTTGGGATCGCTGACGATTCTGTAGGCGAGGCGAGCGGCCTGGATGTTAGGCCCACCCCTTAGAGAAATAGGAAAACAAAAACCAGGGGTAATGGCCCAAAATACAAGTGCGGTGATTTTGGGAATAAGTCCCGATCTAGGAGGGCTAGAGGGATGATTTTTTGGCCTGACTCTGCCTTAGGTATCCCTGCATCCGAAAATTAGGCTTTTACGGCCGTTGCGGGCAGGCTTCACACCGGAAAAGACCAGCAAGCGGGGACACTCCGAAAGCCCCGCAAAACATCAACTTGATTTTGCTGTAAAAAGACACAAATACAAAATAAGGAGGTTCACATCACCCCCAGGGCAATATCGAATCTGCACAATTTTAGTACCACTGTAAAGCCCGTTTCAAGGGCTCCCTCTCCCGTGAGTTTGGGGTCGCTGACGATTCTGTAGGCGAGGCGAGCGGCCTGGATGTAAGGCCTACCCCTAAGAAAAATTGAAAAAAAAAAAGAAAAAAAAAAACCCAGAAGCAAGGTCGTGCCGGCAGGGGTCATGGCCAAAAATAAAAGTGCGGTGAATTTGGGAATAACTCATGATCTAGGAGGGCTAGAGGGATGATTTTTTTACCTGACTCTGCCTTAGGTATCCCTGCATCCGAAAATTAGACTTTTACGGCCGTTGCGGGCAGGCTTCACACCGGAAAAGACCAGCAAGCGGGGACACTCCGAAAGCCCCGCAAAACATCAACGTGATTTTGCTGTAAAAAGACACAAATACAAAATAAGGAGGGTCACATCACCCCCAGGGCAATATCGAATCTGCACAATTTTAGTACCACTGTAAAGCCCGTTTCAAGGGCTCCCTCTCCCGTGAGTTTGGGGTTGCTGACGATTCTGTAGGCGAGGCGAGCGGCCTGGATGTTAGGCCCACCCCTTAGAGAAATAGGAAAACAAAAACCAGGGGTAATGGCCCAAAATAAAAGTGCGGTGATTTTGGGAATAAGTCCCGATCTAGGAGGGCTAGAGAGATGATTTTTTTACCTGACTCTGCCTTAGGTATCCCTGCATCCGAAAATTAGACTTTTACGGCCGTTGCGGGCAGGCTTCACACCGGAAAAGACCAGCAAGCGGGGACACTCCGAAAGCCCCCCGAAACATCAACTTGATTTTGCTGTAAAAAGACACAAATACAAAATAAGGAGGGTCACATCACCCCCAGGGCAATATCGAATCTGCACAATTTTAGTACCACTGTAAAGTCCGTTTCAAGGGCTCCCTCTCCCGTGAGTTTGGGGTCGCTGACGATTCTGTAGGCGAGGCGAGCGGCCTGGATATTAGGCCCACCCCTAAGAAAAATTGAAAAAAAAAAAAAAAAAAAAAACCCAGAAGCAAGGTCGTGCCGGCAGGGGTCATGGCCCAAAATAAAAGTGCGGTGAATTTGGGAATAACTCCCGATCTAGGAGGGCTAGAGGGATGATTTTTTGGCCTGACTCTGCCTTAGGTATCCCTGCATCCGAAAATTTGACTTTTACGGCCGTTGCGGGCAGGCTTCACACCGTAAAAGACCAGCAAGCGGGGACACTCCGAAAGCCCCGCAAAACATCAACGTGATTTTGCTGAAAAAAGACACAAATACAAAATAAGGAGGGTCACATCACCCCCAGGGCAATATCGAATCTGCACAATTTTAGTACCACTGTAAAGCCCGTTTCAAGGGCTCCCTCTCCCGTGAGTTTTGGGTCGCTGACGATTCTGTAGGCGAGGCGAGCGGCCTGGATGTTAGGCCCACCCCTTAGAGAACTAGGAAAACAAAAACCAGGGGTAATGGCCCAAAATAAAAGTGCGGTGATTTTGGGAATAAGTCCCGATCTAGGAGGGCTAGAGAGATGATTTTTTTACCTGACTCTGCCTTAGGTATCCCTGCATCCGAAAATTAGACTTTTACGGCCGTTGCGGGCAGGCTTCACACCGGAAAAGACCAGCAAGTGGGGACACTCCGAAAGCCCCCCAAAACATCAACTTGATTTTGCTGTAAAAAGACACAAATACAAAATAAGGAGGGTCACATCACCCCCAGGGCAATATCGAATCTGCACAATTTTAGTACCACTGTAAAGTCCGTTTCAAGGGCTCCCTCTCCCGTGAGTTTGGGGTCGCTGACGATTCTGTAGGCGAGGCGAGCGGCCTGGATATTAGGCCCACCCCTAAGAAAAAAAGAAAAAAAAAAAAAAAAAAAAAAACCCAGAAGCAAGGTCGTGCCGGCAGGGGTCATGGCCCAAAATAAAAGTGCGATGAATTTGGGAATAACTCCCGATCTATGAGGGCTAGAGGGATGATTTTTTGGCCTGACTCTGCCTTAGGTATCCCTGCATCCGAAAATTAGACTTTTACGGCCGTTGCGGGCAGGCTTCACACCGGAAAAGACCAGCAAGCGGGACACTCCGAAAGCCCCGCAAAACATCAACGTGATTTTGCTGTAAAAAGACACAAATACAAAATAAGGAGGGTCACATCACCCCCAGGGCAATATCGAATCTGCACAATTTTAGTACCACTGTAAAGCCCGTTTCAAGGGCTCCCTCTCCCGTGAGTTTGGGGTTGCTGACGATTCTGTAGGCGAGGCGAGCGGCCTGGATGTTAGGCCCACCCCTTAGAGAAATAGGAAAACAAAAACCAGGCGTAATGGCCCAAAATAAAAGTGCGGTGATTTTGGGAATAAGTCCCGATCTAGGAGGGCTAGAGAGATGATTTTTTTACCTGACTCTGCCTTAGGTATCCCTGCATCCGAAAATTAGACTTTTGCGGCCGTTGCGGGCAGGCTTCACACCGGAAAAGACCAGCAAGCGGGGACACTCCGAAAGCCCCGCAAAACATCAACTTGATTTTGCTGTAAAAAGACACAAATACAAAATAAGAAGGGTCACATCACCCCCAGGGCAATATCGAATCTGCACAATTTTAGTACCACTGTAAAGCCCGTTTCAAGGGCTCCCTCTCCCGTGAGTTTGGGGTTGCTGACGATTCTGTAGGCGAGGCGAGCGGCCTGGATGTTAGGCCCACCCCTTAGAGAACTAGGAAAACAAAAACCAGGGGTAATGGCCCAAAATAAAAGTGCGGTGATTTTGGGAATAAGTCCCGATCTAGGAGGGCTAGAGAGATGATTTTTTTACCTGACTCTGCCTTAGGTATCCCTGCATCCGAAAATTAGACTTTTACGGCCGTTGCGGGCAGGCTTCACACCGGAAAAGACCAGCAAGCGGGGACACTCCGAAAGCCCCCCAAAACATCAACTTGATTTTGCTGTAAAAAGACACAAATACAAAATAAGGAGGGTCACATCACCCCCAGGGCAATATCGAATCTGCACAATTTTAGTACCACTGTAAAGTCCGTTTCAAGGGCTCCCTCTCCCGTGAGTTTTGGGTCGCTGACGATTCTGTAGGCGAGGCGAGCGGCCTGGATATTAGGCCCACCCCTAAGAAAAATTGAAAAAAAAACAAAAAAAACAAAACCCAGAAGCAAGGTCGTGCCGGCAGGGGTCATGGCCCAAAATAAAAGTGCGATGAATTTGGGAATAACTCCCGATCTATGTTGGCTAGAGGGATGATTTTTTGGCCTGACTCTGCCTTAGGTATCCCTGCATCCGAAAATTAGACTTTTACGGCCGTTGCGGGCAGGCTTCACACCGGAAAAGACCAGCAAGCGGGACACTCCGAAAGCCCCGCAAAACATCAACGTGATTTTGCTGTAAAAAGACACAAATACAAAATAAGGAGGGTCACATCACCCCCAGGGCAATATCGAATCTGCAAAATTTTAGTACCACTGTAAAGCCCGTTTCAAGGGCTCCCTCTCCCGTGAGTTTGGGGTTGCTTACGATTCTGTAGGCGAGGCGAGCGGCCTGGATGTTAGGCCCACCCCTTAGAGAAATAGGAAAACAAAAACCAGGGGTAATGGCCCAAAATAAAAGTGCGGTGATTTTGGGAATAAGTCCCGATCTAGGAGGGCTAGAGAGATGATTTTTTTACCTGACTCTGCCTTAGGTATCCCTGCATCCGAAAATTAGACTTTTACGGCCGTTGCGGGCAGGCTTCACACCGGAAAAGACCAGCAAGTGGGGACACTCCGAAAGCCCCCCAAAACATCAACTTGATTTTGCTGTAAAAAGACACAAATACAAAATAAGGAGGGTCACATCACCCCCAGGGCAATATCGAATCTGCACAATTTTAGTACCACTGTAAAGTCCGTTTCAAGGGCTCCCTCTCCCGTGAGTTTGGGGTCGCTGACGATTCTGTAGGCGAGGCGAGCGGCCTGGATATTAGGCCCACCCCTAAGAAAAAAAGAAAAAAAAAAAAAAAAAAAACCCAGAAGCAAGGTCGTGCCGGCAGGGGTCATGGCCCAAAATAAAAGTGCGATGAATTTGGGAATAACTCCCGATCTATGAGGGCTAGAGGGATGATTTTTTGGCCTGACTCTGCCTTAGGTATCCCTGCATCCGAAAATTAGACTTTTACGGCCGTTGCGGGCAGGCTTCACACCGGAAAAGAACAGCAAGCGGGACACTCCGAAAGCCCCGCAAAACATCAACGTGATTTTGCTGTAAAAAGACACAAATACAAAATAAGGAGGGTCACATCACCCCCAGGGCAATATCGAATCTGCACAATTTTAGTACCACTGTAAAGCCCGTTTCAAGGGCTCCCTCTCCCGTGAGTTTGGGGTTGCTGACGATTCTGTAGGCGAGGCGAGCGGCCTGGATGTTAGGCCCACCCCTTAGAGAAATAGGAAAACAAAAACCAGGCGTAATGGCCCAAAATAAAAGTGCGGTGATTTTGGGAATAAGTCCCGATCTAGGAGGGCTAGAGAGATGATTTTTTTACCTGACTCTGCCTTAGGTATCCCTGCATCCGAAAATTAGACTTTTGCGGCCGTTGCGGGCAGGCTTCACACCGGAAAAGACCAGCAAGCGGGGACACTCCGAAAGCCCCGCAAAACATCAACTTGATTTTGCTGTAAAAAGACACAAATACAAAATAAGAAGGGTCACATCACCCCCAGGGCAATATCGAATCTGCACAATTTTAGTACCACTTTAAAGCCCGTTTCAAGGGCTCCCTCTCCCGTGAGTTTGGGATCGCTGACGATTCTGTAGGCGAGGCGAGCGGCCTGGATGTTAGGCCCACCCCTTAGAGAAATAGGAAAACAAAAACCAGGGGTAATGGCCCAAAATACAAGTGCGGTGATTTTGGGAATAAGTCCCGATCTAGGAGGGCTAGAGGGATGATTTTTTGGCCTGACTCTGCCTTAGGTATCCCTGCATCCGAAAATTAGGCTTTTACGGCCGTTGCGGGCAGGCTTCACACCGGAAAAGACCAGCAAGCGGGGACACTCCGAAAGCCCCGCAAAACATCAACTTGATTTTGCTGTAAAAAGACACAAATACAAAATAAGGAGGTTCACATCACCCCCAGGGCAATATCGAATCTGCACAATTTTAGTACCACTGTAAAGCCCGTTTCAAGGGCTCCCTCTCCCGTGAGTTTGGGGTCGCTGACGATTCTGTAGGCGAGGCGAGCGGCCTGGATGTTAGGCCTACCCCTAAGAAAAATTGAAAAAAAAAACAAAAAAAAAAAACCCAGAAGCAAGGTCGTGCCGGCAGGGGTCATGGCCAAAAATAAAAGTGCGGTGAATTTGGGAATAACTCCCGATCTAGGAGGGCTAGAGGGATGATTTTTTGGCCTGACTCTGCCTTAGGTATCCCTGCATCCGAAAATTAGACTTTTACGGCCGTTGCGGGCAGGCTTCACACCGGAAAAGACCAGCAAGCGGGGACACTCCGAAAGCCCCGCAAAACATCACCGTGATTTTGCTGTAAAAAGACACAAATACAAAATAAGGAGGGTCACATCACCCCCAGGGCAATATTGAATCTGCACAATTTTAGTACCACTGTAAAGCCCGTTTCAAGGGCTCCCTCTCCCGTGAGTTTGGGGTCGCTGACGATTCTGTAGGCGAGGCGAGCGGCCTGGATGTTAGGCCCACCCCTTAGAGAACTAGGAAAACAAAAACCAGGGGTAATGGCCCAAAATAAAAGTGCGGTGATTTTGGGAATAAGTCCCGATCTAGGAGGGCTAGAGAGATGATTTTTTTACCTGACTCTGCCTTAGGTATCCCTGCATCCGAAAATTAGACTTTTACGGCCGTTGCGGGCAGGCTTCACACCGGAAAAGACCAGCAAGCGGGGACACTCCGAAAGCCCCGCAAAACATCAACGTGATTTTGCTGTAAAAAGACACAAATACAAAATAAGGAGGGTCACATCACCCCCAGGGCAATATCGAATCTGCACAATTTTAGTACCACTGGGACACTCCGAAAGCCCCGCAAAACATCAACTTGATTTTGCTGTAAAAAGACACAAATACAAAACAGGGAGGGTCACATCACCCCCAGGGCAATATCGAATCTGCACAATTTTAGTACCACTGTAAAGCCCGTTTCAAGGGCTCCCTCTCCCGTGAGTTTGGGGTCGCTGACGATTCTGTAGGCGAGGCGAGCGGCCTGGATGTTAGGCCTACCCCTAAGATAAATTGAAAAAAAAAAAAAAAAAAAAAACCAGAAGCGAGGTCGTGCCGGCAGGGGTCATGGCCCAAAATAAAAGTGCGGTGAATTTGGGAATAACTCCCGATCTAGGAGGGCTAGAGGGATGAATTTTTGGCCTGACTCTGCCTTAGGTATCCCTGCATCCGAAAATTAGACTTTTACGGCCGTTGCGGGCAGGCTTCACACCGGAAAAGACCAGCAAGCGGGGACACTCCGAAAGCCCCGCAAAACAGCAAAGTGATTTTGCTGTAAAAAGACACAAATACAAAATAAGGAGGGTCACATCACCCCCAGGGCAATATCGAATCTGCACAATTTTAGTACCACTGTAAAGCCCGTTTCAAGGGCTCCCTCTCCCGTGAGTTTGGGGTCGTGCCGGCAGGGGTCATGGCCCAAAATAAAAGTGCGGTGAATTTGGGAATAACTCCCGATCTAGGAGGGCTAGAGGGATGATTTTTTGGCCTGACTCTGCCTTAGGTATCCCTGCATCCGAAAATTAGACTTTTACGGCCGTAGCGGGCAGGCTTTACACCGGAAAAGACCAGCAAGCGGGGACACTCCGAAAGCCCCCCAAAACATCAACTTGATTTTGCTGTAAAAAGACACAAATACAAAATAAGGAGGGTCACATCACCCCCAGGGCAATATCGAATCTGCACAATTTTAATACCACTGTAAAGCCCGTTTCAAGGGCTCCCTCTCCCGTGAGTTTGGGGTCGCTGACGATTCTGTAGGCGAGGCGAGCGGCCTGGATGTTAGGCCCACCCCTTAGAGAAATAGGAAAACAAAAACCAGGGGTAATGGCCCAAAATAAAAGTGCGGTGATTTTGGGAATAAGTCCCGATCTAGGAGGGCTAGAGAGATGATTTTTTTACCTGACTCTGCCTTAGGTATCCCTGCATCCGAAAATTAGACTTTTACGGCCGTTGCGGGGAGGCTTCACACCGGAAAAGACCAGCAAGCGGGGACACTCCGAAAGCCCCCCAAAACATCAACTTGATTTTGCTGTAAAAAGACACAAATACAAAATAAGGAGGGTCACATCACCCCCAGGGCAATATCGAATCTGCACAATTTTAGTACCACTGTAAAGCCCGTTTCAAGGGCTCCCTCTCCCGTGAGTTTGGGGTTGCTGACGATTCTGTAGGCGAGGCGAGCGGCCTGGATGTTAGGCCTACCCCTAAGATAAATTGAAAAAAAAAAAAAAAAAAAAACCCAGAAGCAAGGTCGTGCCGGCAGGGGTCATGGCCCAAAATAAAAGTGCGGTGAATTTGGGAATAACTCCCGATCTAGGAGGGCTAGAGGGATGATTTTTTGGCCTGACTCTGCCTTAGGTATCCCTGCATCCGAAAATTAGACTTTTACGGCCGTTGCGGGCAGGCTTCACACCGGAAAAGACCAGCTAGCGGGGACACTCCGAAAGCCCCGCAAAACATCAACTTGATTTTGCTGTAAAAAGACACAAATACAAAATAAGGAGGGTCACATCACCCCCAGGGCAATATCGAATCTGCACAATTTTAGTACCACTGTAAAGCCCGTTTCAAGGGCTCCCTCTCCCGTGAGTTTGGGATCGCTGACGATTCTGTAGGCGAGGCGAGCGGCCTGGATGTTAGGCCCACCCCTTAGAGAAATAGGAAAACAAAAACCAGGGGTAATGGCCCAAAATACAAGTGCGGTGATTTTGGGAATAAGTCCCGATCTAGGAGGGCTAGAGGGATGATTTTTTGGCCTGACTCTGCCTTAGGTATCCCTGCATCCGAAAATTAGGCTTTTACGGCCGTTGCGGGCAGGCTTCACACCGGAAAAGACCAGCAAGCGGGGACACTCCGAAAGCCCCGCAAAACATCAACTTGATTTTGCTGTAAAAAGACACAAATACAAAATAAGGAGGTTCACATCACCCCCAGGGCAATATCGAATCTGCACAATTTTAGTACCACTGTAAAGCCCGTTTCAAGGGCTCCCTCTCCCGTGAGTTTGGGGTCGCTGACGATTCTGTAGGCGAGGCGAGCGGCCTGGATGTTAGGCCTACCCCTAAGAAAAATTGAAAAAAAAAAAAAAAAAAAAAAACCCAGAAGCAAGGTCGTGCCGGCAGGGGTCATGGCCAAAAATAAAAGTGCGGTGAATTTGGGAATAACTCCCGATCTAGGAGGGCTAGAGGGATGATTTTTTGGCCTGACTCTGCCTTAGGTATCCCTGCATCCGAAAATTAGACTTTTACGGCCGTTGCTGGCAGGCTTCACACCGGAAAAGACCAGCAAGCGGGGACACTCCGAAAGCCCCGCAAAACACCACCGTGATTTTGCTGTAAAAAGACACAAATACAAAATAAGGAGGGTCACATCACCCCCAGGGCAATATCGAATCTGCACAATTTTAGTACCACTGTAAAGCCCGTTTCAAGGGCTCCCTCTCCCGTGAGTTTGGGGTCGCTGACGATTCTGTAGGCGAGGCGAGCGGCCTGGATGTTAGGCCCACCCCTTAGAGAACTAGGAAAACAAAAACCAGGGGTAATGGCCCAAAATAAAAGTGCGGTGATTTTGGGAATAAGTCCCGATCTAGGAGGGCTAGAGAGATGATTTTTTTACCTGACTCTGCCTTAGGTATCCCTGCATCCGAAAATTAGACTTTTACGGCCGTTGCGGGCAGGCTTCACACCGGAAAAGACCAGCAAGCGGGGACACTCCGAAAGCCCCCCAAAACATCAACTTGATTTTGCTGTAAAAAGACACAAATACAAAATAAGGAGGGTCACATCACCCCCAGGGCAATATCGAATCTGCACAATTTTAGTACCACTGGGACACTCCGAAAGCCCCGCAAAACATCATCTTGATTTTGCTGTAAAAAGACACAAATACAAAATAGGGAGGGTCACATCACCCCCAGGGCAATATCGAATCTGCACAATTTTAGTACCACTGTAAAGCCCGTTTCAAGGGCTCCCTCTCCCGTGAGTTTGGGGTCGCTGACGATTCTGTAGGCGAGGCGAGCGGCCTGGATGTTAGGCCTACCCCTAAGATAAATTGAAAAAAAAAAAAAAAAAAAAAAACCAGAAGCGAGGTCGTGCCGGCAGGGGTCATGGCCCAAAATAAAAGTGCGGTGAATTTGGGAATAACTCCCGATCTAGGAGGGCTAGAGGGATGAATTTTTTGCCTGACTCTGCCTTAGGTATCCCTGCATCCGAAAATTAGACTTTTACGGCCGTTGCGGGCAGGCTTCACACCGGAAAAGACCAGCAAGCGGGGACACTCCGAAAGCCCCGCAAAACAGCAAAGTGATTTTGCTGTAAAAAGACACAAATACAAAATAAGGAGGGTCACATCACCCCCAGGGCAATATCGAATCTGCACAATTTTAGTACCACTGTAAAGCCCGTTTCAAGGGCTCCCTCTCCCGTGAGTTTGGGGTCGTGCCGGCAGGGGTCATGGCCCAAAATAAAAGTGCGGTGAATTTGGGAATAACTCCCGATCTAGGAGGGCTAGAGGGATGATTTTTTGGCCTGACTCTGCCTTAGGTATCCCTGCATCCGAAAATTAGACTTTTACGGCCGTTGCGGGCAGGCTTTACACCGGAAAAGACCAGCAAGCGGGGACACTCCGAAAGCCCCCCAAAACATCAACTTGATTTTGCTGTAAAAAGACACAAATACAAAATAAGGAGGGTCACATCACCCCCAGGGCAATATCGAATCTGCACAATTTTAGTACCACTGTAAAGCCCGTTTCAAGGGCTCCCTCTCCCGTGAGTTTGGGGTCGCTGACGATTCTGTAGGCGAGGCGAGCGGCCTGGATGTTAGGCCCACCCCTTAGAGAAATAGGAAAACAAAAACCAGGGGTAATGGCCCAAAATAAAAGTGCGGTGATTTTGGGAATAAGTCCCGATCTAGGAGGGCTAGAGAGATGATTTTTTTACCTGACTCTGCCTTAGGTATCCCTGCATCCGAAAATTAGACTTTTACGGCCGTTGCGGGGAGGCTTCACACCGGAAAAGACCAGCAAGCGGGGACACTCCAAAAGCCCCCCAAAACATCAACTTGATTTTGCTGTAAAAAGACACAAATACAAAATAAGGAGGGTCACATCACCCCCAGGGCAATATCGAATCTGCACAATTTTATTACCACTGTAAAGCCCGTTTCAAGGGCTCCTTCTCCCGTGAGTTTGGGGTCGCTGACGATTCTGTAGGCGAGGCGAGCGTCCTGGATGTTAGGCCTACCCCTAAGAAAAATTGAAAAAAAAAAAAAAAAAAACCCAGAAGCAAGGTCGTGCCGGCAGGGGTCCTGGCCCAAAATAAAAGTGCGGTGAATTCGGGAATAACTCCCGATCTAGGAGGGCTAGAGGGATGATTTTTTGGCCTGACTCTGCCTTAGGTATCCCTGCATCCGAAAATTAGACTTTTACGGCCGTTGCGGGGAGGCTTCACACCGGAAAAGACCAGCAAGTGGGGACACTCCGAAAGCCCCGCAAAACATCAACGTGATTTTGCTGTAAAAAGACACAAATACAAAATAAGGAGGGTCACATCACCCCCAGGGCAATATCGAATCTGCACAATTTTAGTACCACTGTAAAGCCCGTTTCAAGGGCTCCCACTCCCGTGAGTTTGGGGTCGCTGACGATTCTGTAGGCGAGGCGAGCGGCCTGGATGTTAGGCCTACCCCTAAGAAAAATTGAAAAAAAAAAAAAAAAAAAAACAGAAGCAAGGTCGTGCCGGCAGGGGTCCTGGCCCAAAATAAAAGTGCGGTGAATTCGGGAATAACTCCCGATCTAGGAGGGCTAGAGGGATGATTTTTTGGCCTGACTCTGCCTTAGGTATCCCTGCATCCGAAAATTAGACTTTTACGGCCGGCAGGGGTCCTGGCCCAAAATAAAAGTGCGGTGAATTCGGGAATAACTCCCGATCTAGGAGGGCTAGAGGGATGATTTTTTGGCCTGACTCTGCCTTAGGTATCCCTGCATCCGAAAATTAGACTTTTACGGCCGTTGCGGGGAGGCTTCACACCGGAAAAGACCAGCAAGTGGGGACACTCCGAAAGCCCCGCAAAACATCAACGTGATTTTGCTGTAAAAAGACACAAATACAAAATAAGGAGGGTCACATCACCCCCAGGGCAATATCGAATCTGCACAATTTTAGTACCACTGTAAAGCCCGTTTCAAGGGCTCCCACTCCCGTGAGTTTGGGGTCGCTGACGATTCTGTAGGCGAGGCGAGCGGCCTGGATGTTAGGCCTACCCCTAAGAAAAATTGAAAAAAAAAAAAAAAAAAACCCCAGAAGCAAGGTCGTGTCGGCAGGGGTCATGGCCCAAAATAAAAGTGCGGTGAATTTGGGAATAACTCCCGATCTAGGAGGGCTAGAGGGATGATTTTTTGGCCTGACTCTGCCTTAGGTATCCCTGCATCCGAAAATTAGACTTTTACGGCCGTTGCGGGCAGGCTTCACACCTGAAAAGACCAGCAAGCGGGGACACTCCGAAAGCCCCGCAAAACATCAACGTGATTTTGCTGTAAAAAGACACAAATACAAAATAAGGAGGGTCACATCACCCCCAGGGCAATATCGAATCTGCACAATTTTAGTACCACTGTAAAGCCCGTTTCAAGGGCTCCCTCTCCCGTGAGTTTGGGGTCGCTGACGATTCTTTAGGCGAGGCGAGCGGCCTGGATGTTAGGCCCACCCCTTAGAGAAATAGGAAAACAAAAACCAGGGGTAATGGCCCAAAATAAAAGTGCGGTGATTTTGGGAATAAGTCCCGATCTAGGAGGGCTAGAGAGATGATTTTTTTACCTGACTCTGCCTTAGGTATTCCTGCATCCGAAAATTAGACTTTTACGGCCGTTGCGGGGAGGCTTCACACCGGAAAAGACCAGCAAGTGGGGACACTCCGAAAGCCCCCCAAAACATCAACTTGATTTTGCTGTAAAAAGACACAAATACAAAATAAGGAGGGTCACATCACCCCCAGGGCAATATCGAATCTGCACAATTTTAGTACCACTGTAAAGCCCGTTTCAAGGGCTCCCTCTCCCGTGAGTTTGAGGTCGCTGACGATTCTGTAGGCGAGGCGAGCGGCCTGGATGTTAGGCCTACCCCTAAGAAAAATGGAAAAAAAAACACAAAAAAAAAAACCCAGAAGCAAGGTCGTGCCGGCAGGGGTCATGGCCCAAAATAAAAGTGAGGTAAAAATCAAACTTTTAAGGTCGCGGTGGTTAAGCTTCATTCCGGAAATGACCAGCAGGTGGGGCTTCTCCGAACGCTCCTCAAAAGCATCTCCAATGGGATGTTTGTACACAGAGCTGTCAAAGAAACAAAGACAGTGTAAGGACGGTCCAATCACCCACAGAATAATACTGGATTTGCACAAATTTTACACCATTAGAAAGCTGTTCTCAAGGGCTTTTTCTTCCGTGAGTTTCGTTTAGCTGACGATTTTTTAGGCGAGCTGAGCGGCCTGGAAGTAGGGCTGCCCGAAACACCACTGTATTTCATGCCTACGTCATCGCCAGTGAGAAAATGCCGGCAAAAAAAGGTCCGAAATAAATTCTGCGCTAAGCTTTGAAATAACTCTTGATCTAGGCATGCTAGAGAGACCAAATTTGTACCTGACTCTGCCTTGGATATCCCTGCATCCGAAAATCAAATGTTTGGGGTCACGGCGGGCAAGCTTCATACCTGAAATGACCAGCAGGTGGGGCTTCTCCGAACGCTCCTCAAAAGCATCTCCAATGGGATTTTTGTACACAGAGAAGTCAAAGAAACAAAGACAGTGTAAGGACGGTCCAATCACCCACAGAATAATACTGGATTTGCACAAATTTTACACCATTAGAAAGCTGTTCTCAAGGGCTTTTTTTCCATGAGTTTCGTTTAGCTGACGATTTTTTAGGCGAGCTGAGCGGCCTGGAAGTAGGGCTGCCCGAAACACCACTGTATTTCATGCCTACGTCATCGCCAGTGAGAAAATGCCGGCACAAATAGGTCCGAAATAAAGTTTGCGCTAAGCTTGGGAATAACTCCCTATCTAGGCATGCTAGAGAGACCACATTTGTACCTGACTCTGCCTTGGATATCCCTGCATCCGAAAATCAAATGTTTAGGGTCACGGCGGGCAAGCTTCATACCTGAAATGACCAGCAGGTGGGGCTTCTCCGAACGCTCCTCAAAAGCATCTCCAATGGGATTTTTGTACACAGAGCTGTCAAAGAAACAAAGACAGTGTAAGGACGGTCCAATCACCCACAGAATAATACTGGATTTGCACAAGTTTTACACCATTAGAAAGCTGGTCTCAAGGGCTTTTTCTTCCGTGAGTTTCGTTTAGCTGACGATTTTGTAGGCGAGCTGAGCGGTCTGGAAGTAGGGCTGCCCGAAACACCACTGTATTTCATGCCTACGTCATCGCCAGTGAGAAAATGCCGGCACAAAAAGGTCCGAAATAAAGTTTGCGCTAAGCTTGGGAATAACTCCCGATCTAGGCATGCTAGAGAGACCACATTTGTACCTGACTCTGCCTTGGATATCCCTGCATCTGAAAATCAAATGTTTAGGGTCACGGCGGGCAAGCTTCATACCTGAAATGTCCAGCAGGTGGGGCTTCTCCGAACGCTCCTCAAAAGCATCTCCAATGGGATTTTTGTACACAGAGCTGTCAAAGAAACAAAGACAGTGTAAGGACGGTCCAATCAGCCACAGAATAATACTGGATTTGCACAAGTTGTACACCAATAGAAAGCTGATTTCAAGGGCTCTTGCTTCCGTGAGTTTCGTTTAGCTGACGAATTTGTAGGCGAGCTGAGCGGCCTGGAAGTAGGGCTGCCCGAAACACCACTGTATTTCATGCCTATGTCATCGCCAGTGAGAAAATGCCGGCAAAAAAAGGTCCGAAATGAATTTTGCGCTAAGCTTTGAAATAACTCTTGATCTAGGCATGCTAGAGAGACCACATTTGTACCTGACTCTGCCTTGGATATCCCTGCATCCGAAAATCAAATGTTTGGGGTCACGGCGGGCAAGCTTCATACCTGAATTGACCAGCAGGTGGGGCTTCTCCGAACGCTCCTCAAAAGCATCTCCAATGGGATTTTTGTACACAGAGAAGTCAAAGAAACAAAGACAGTGTAAGGACGGTCCAATCACCCACAGGTTAATACTGGATTTGCACAAATTTTACACCATTAGAAAGCTGTTCTCAAGGGCTTTTTTTCCATGAGTTTCGTTTAGCTGACGAATTTTTAGGCGAGCTGAGCGGCCTGGAAGTAGGGCTGCCCGAAACACCACTGTATTTCATGCCTACGTCATCGCCAGTGAGAAAATGCCGGCACAAATAGGTCCGAAATAAAGTTTGCGCTAAGCTTGGGAATAACTCCCGATCTAGGCATGCTAGAGAGACCACATTTGTACCTGACTCTGCAGTGGATATCCCTGCATCCGAAAATCAAATGTTTAGGGTCACGGCGGGCAAGCTTCATACCTGAAATGACCAGCAGGTGGGGCTTCTCCGAACGCTCCTCAAAAGCATCTCCAATGGGATTTTTGTACACAGAGCTGTCAAAGAAACAAAGACAGTGTAAGGACGGTCCAATCACCCACAGAATAATACTGGATTTGCACAAGTTTTACACCATTAGAAAGCTGGTCTCAAGGGCTTTTTCTTTCGTGAGTTTCGTTTAGCTGACGATTTTGTAGGCGAGCTGAGCGGCCTGGAAGTAGGGCTGCCCGAAACACCACTGTATTTCATGCCTACGTCATCGCCAGTGAGAAAATGCCGGCACAAAAAGGTCCGAAATAAAGTTTGCGCTAAGCTTGGGAATAACTCCCGATCTAGGCATGCTAGAGAGACCACATTTGTACCTGACTCTGCCTTGGATATCCCTGCATCCGAAAATCAAATGTTTAGGGTCACGGCGGGCAAGCTTCATACCTGAAATGACCAGCAGGTGGGGCTTCTCCGAACGCTTCTCAAAAGCATCTCCAATGCGATTTTTGTACACGGAGCTGTCAAAGAAACAAAGAAAAAGCAAGGACGGCCAAATGACCAACAGAATAATACTGGATTTGCACAAGTTGTACACCATGAGACAGCTGGTCTCAAGGGCTCTTGCTTCCGTGAGTTTCGTTTAGCTGATGATTTTGTAGGCGAGCTGAGCGGCCTGGAAGTAGGGCTGTCCGAAACACCACTGTATTACACGCCTACGTCATCGCCAGTGAGAAAATGCCGGCAAAGAAAGGTCCGAAATAAAGTTTGCGCTAAGCTTGGGAATAACTCCCGATCTAGGCATGCTAGAGAGACCAAATTTGTACCTGACTCTGCCTTGGATATCCCTGCTTCCGAAAATTAAATGTTTGGGGTCACGGCGGGTAAGCTTCATACCGGAAATGACCAGCAGGTGGGGCTTCTCCGAACGCTCCTCAAAAGCATCTCCAATGGGATGTTTGTACACAGAGCTGTCCAAGAAACAAAGACAGTGTAAGGACGGTCCAATCAGCCACAGAATAATACTGGATTTGCACAAGTTGTACACCATTAGAAAGCTGATTTCAAGGGCTCTCGCTTCCGTGAGTTTAGTTTAGCTGACGAATTTGTAGGCGAGGTGAGCGGCCTGGAAGTAGGGCTGCCCGAAACACCACTGTATTTCATGCCTATGTCATCGCCAGTGAGAAAATGCCGGCAAAAAAAGGTCCGAAATAAATTCTGCGCTAAGCTTGGGAATAACTCCCGATCTAGGCATGCTAGAGAGACCAAATTTGTACCTGACTCTGCCTTGGATATCCCTGCATCCGAAAATCAAATGTTTAGGGTCACGGCGGGCAAGCTTCATACCTGAAATGACCAGCAGGTGGGGCTTCTCCGAACGCTCCTCAAAAGCATCTCTAATGGGATTTTTGTACAAAGAGCTGTCAAAGAAACAAAGACAGTGTAAGGACGGTCCAATCACCCACAGAATAATACTGGATTTGCACAAATTTTACACCATTCGAAAGCTGTTCACAAGGGCTTTTTCTTCCGTGAGTTTCGTTTAGCTGACGATTTTTTAGGCGAGCTGAGCGGCCTGGAAGTAGGGCTGCCCGAAACACCACTGTATTTCATGCCTATGTCATCGCCAGTGAGAAAATGCCGGCAAAAAAAGGTCCGAAATAAATTCTGCGCTAAGCTTTGAAATAACTCTTGATCTAGGCATGCTAGAGAGACCAAATTTGTACCTGACTCTGCCTTGGATATCCCTGCATCCGAAAATCAAATGTTTGGGGTCACGGCGGGCAAGCTTCATACCTGAAATGACCAGCAGGTGGGGCTTCTCCGAACGCTCCTCAAAAGCATCTCCAATGGGATTTTTGTACACAGAGAAGTCAAAGAAACAAAGACAGTGTAAGGACGGTCCAATCACCCACAGATTAATACTGGATTTGCACAAATTTTACACCATTAGAAAGCTGTTCTCAAGGGCTTTTTTTCCATGAGTTTCGTTTAGCTGACGAATTTTTAGGCGAGCTGAGCGGCCTGGAAGTAGGGCTGCCCGAAACACCACTGTATTTCATGCCTACGTCATCGCCAGTGAGAAAATGCCGGCACAAAAAGGTCCGAAATAAAGTTTGCGCTAAGCTTGGGAATAACTCCCGATCTAGGCATGCTAGAGAGACCACATTTGTACCTGACTCTGCCTTGGATATCCCTGCATCCGAAAATCAAATGTTTAGGGTCACGGCGGGCAAGCTTCATACCTGAAATGACCAGCAGGTGGGGCTTCTCCGAACGCTTCTCAAAAGCATCTCCAATGCGATTTTTGTACACGGAGCTGTCAAAGAAACAAAGAAAAAGCAAGGACGGCCAAATGACCAACAGAATAATACTGGATTTGCACAAGTTGTACACCATGAGACAGCTGGTCTCAAGGGCTCTTGCTTCCGTGAGTTTCGTTTAGCTGATGATTTTGTAGGCGAGCTGAGCGGCCTGGAAGTAGGGCTGTCCGAAACACCACTGTATTACACGCCTACGTCATCGCCAGTGAGAAAATGCCGGCAAAGAAAGGTCCGAAATAAAGTTTGCGCTAAGCTTGGGAATAACTCCCGATCTAGGCATGCTAGAGATACCAAATTTGTACCTGACTCTGCCTTGGATATCCCTGCATCCGAAAATTAAATGTTTGGGGTCACGGCGGGTAAGCTTCATACCGGAAATGACCAGCAGGTGGGGCTTCTCCGAACGCTCCTCAAAAGCATCTCCAATGGGATGTTTGTACACAGAGCTGTCCAAGAAACAAAGACAGTGTAAGGACGGTCCAATCAGCCACAGAATAATACTGGATTTGCACAAGTTGTACACCATTAGAAAGCTGATTTCAAGGGCTCTCGCTTCCGTGAGTTTAGTTTAGCTGACGAATTTGTAGGCGAGCTGAGCGGCCTGGAAGTAAGGCTGCCCGAAACACCACTGTATTTCATGCCTATGTCATCGCCAGTGAGAAAATGCCGGCAAAAAAAGGTCCGAAATAAATTCTGCGCTAAGCTTGGGAATAACTCCCGATCTAGGCATGCTAGAGAGACCAAATTTGTACCTGACTCTGCCTTGGATATCCCTGCATCCGAAAATCAAATGTTTAGGGTCACGGCGGGCAAGCTTCATACCTGAAATGACCAGCAGGTGGGGCTTCTCCGAACGCTCCTCAAAAGCATCTCTAATGGGATTTTTGTACAAAGAGCTGTCAAAGAAACAAAGACAGTGAAAGGACGGTCCAATCACCCACAGAATAATACTGGATTTGCACAAATTTTACACCATTAGAAAGCTGTTCACAAGGGCTTTTTCTTCCGTGAGTTTCGTTTAGCTGACGATTTTTTAGGCGAGCTGAGCGGCCTGGAAGTAGGGCTGCCCGAAACACCACTGTATTTCATGCCTATGTCATCGCCAGTGAGAAAATGCCGGCAAAAAAAGGTCCGAAATAAATTCTGCGCTAAGCTTTGAAATAACTCTTGATCTAGGCATGCTAGAGAGACCAAATTTGTACCTGACTCTGCCTTGGATATCCCTGCATCCGAAAATCAAATGTTTGGGGTCACGGCGGGCAAGCTTCATACCTGAAATGACCAGCAGGTGGGGCTTCTCCGAACGCTCCTCAAAAGCATCTCCAATGGGATTTTTGTACACAGAGAAGTCAAAGAAACAAAGACAGTGTAAGGACGGTCCAATCACCCACAGATTAATACTGGATTTGCACAAATTTTACACCATTAGAAAGCTGTTCTCAAGGGCTTTTTTTCCATGAGTTTCGTTTAGCTGACGAATTTTTAGGCGAGCTGAGCAGCCTGGAAGTAGGGCTGCCCGAAACACCACTGTATTTCATGCCTACGTCATCGCCAGTGAGAAAATGCCGGCACAAATAGGTCCGAAATAAAGTTTGCGCTAAGCTTTGAAATAACTCCCGATCTAGGCATGCTAGAGAGACCACATTTGTACCTGACTCTGCCTTGGATATCCCTGCATCCGAAAATCAAATGTTTAGGGTCACGGCGGGCAAGCTTCATACCGGAAATGACCAGCAGGTGGGGCTTCTCCGAACGCTTCTCAAAAGCATCTCCAATGGGATTTTTGTACACAGAGCTGTCAAAGAAACAAAGACAGTGTAAGGACGGTCCAATCACCCACAGAATAATACTGGATTTGCACAAGTTTTACACCATTAGAAAGCTGGTCTCAAGGGCTTTTTCTTCCGTGAGTTTCGTTTAGCTGACGATTTTGTAGGCGAGCTGAGCGGCCTGGAAGTAGGGCTGCCCGAAACACCACTGTATTTCATGCCTATGTCATCGCCAGTGAGAAAATGCCGGCAAAAAAAGGTCCGAAATAAATTCTGCGCTAAGCTTGGGAATAACTCCCGATCTAGGCATGCTAGAGAGACCAAATTTGTACCTGACTCTGCCTTGGATATCCCTGCATCCGAAAATCAAATGTTTAGGGTCACGGCGGGCAAGCTTCATACCTGAAATGACCAGCAGGTGGGGCTTCTCCGAACGCTCCTCAAAAGCATCTCTAATGGGATTTTTGTACAAAGAGCTGTCAAAGAAACAAAGACAGTGTAAGGACGGTCCAATCACCCACAGAATAATACTGGATTTGCACAAATTTTACACCATTAGAAAGCTGTTCACAAGGGCTTTTTCTTCCGTGAGTTTCGTTTAGCTGACGATTTTTTAGGCGAGCTGAGCGGCCTGGAAGTAGGGCTGCCCGAAACACCACTGTATTTCATGCCTATGTCATCGCCAGTGAGAAAATGCCGGCAAAAAAAGGTCCGAAATAAATTCTGCGCTAAGCTTTGAAATAACTCTTGATCTAGGCATGCTAGAGAGACCAAATTTGTACCTGACTCTGCCTTGGATATCCCTGCATCCGAAAATCAAATGTTTGGGGTCACGGCGGGCAAGCTTCATACCTGAAATGACCAGCAGGTGGGGCTTCTCCGAACGCTCCTCAAAAGCATCTCCAATGGGATTTTTGTACACAGAGAAGTCAAAGAAACAAAGACAGTGTAAGGACGGTCCAATCACCCACAGATTAATACTGGATTTGCACAAATTTTACACCATTAGAAAGCTGTTCTCAAGGGCTTTTTTTCCATGAGTTTCGTTTAGCTGACGAATTTTTAGGCGAGCTGAGCGGCCTGGAAGTAGGGCTGCCCGAAACACCACTGTATTTCATGCCTACGTCATCGCCAGTGAGAAAATGCCGGCACAAATAGGTCCGAAATAAAGTTTGCGCTAAGCTTGGGAATAACTCCCGATCTAGGCATGCTAGAGAGACCACATTTGTACCTGACTCTGCCTTGGATATCCCTGCATCCGAAAATCAAATGTTTAGGGTCACGGCGGGCAAGCTTCATACCTGAAATGACCAGCAGGTGGGGCTTCTCCGAACGCTCCTCAAAAGCATCTCCAATGGGATTTTTGTACACAGAGCTGTCAAAGAAACAAAGACAGTGTAAGGACGGTCCAATCACCCACAGAATAATACTGGATTTGCACAAGTTTTACACCATTAGAAAGCTGGTCTCAAGGGCTTTTTCTTCCGTGAGTTTCGTTTAGCTGACGATTTTGTAGGCGAGCTGAGCGGCCTGGAAGTAGGGCTGCCCGAAACACCACTGTATTTCATGCCTACGTCATCGCCAGTGAGAAAATGCCGGCACAAAAAGGTCCGAAATAAAGTTTGCGCTAAGCTTGGGAATAACTCCCGATCTAGGCATGCTAGAGAGACCACATTTGTACCTGACTCTGCCTTGGATATCCCTGCATCCGAAAATCAAATGTTTAGGGTCACGGCGGGCAAGCTTCATACCTGAAATGACCAGCAGGTGGGGCTTCTCCGAACGCTTCTCAAAAGCATCTCCAATGCGATTTTTGTACACGGAGCTGTCAAAGAAACAAAGAAAAAGCAAGGACGGCCAAATGACCAACAGAATAATACTGGATTTGCACAAGTTGTACACCATGAGACAGCTGGTCTCAAGGGCTCTTGCTTCCGTGAGTTTCGTTTAGCTGATGATTTTGTAGGCGAGCTGAGCGGCCTGGAAGTAGGGCTGCCCGAAACACCACTGTATTTCATGCCTATGTCATCGCCAGTGAGAAAATGCCGGCAAAAAAAGGTCCGAAATAAATTCTGCGCTAAGCTTTGAAATAACTCTTGATCTAGGCATGCTAGAGAGACCAAATTTGTACCTGACTCTGCCTTGGATATCCCTGCATCCGAAAATCAAATGTTTGGGGTCACGGCGGGCAAGCTTCATACCTGAAATGACCAGCAGGTGGGGCTTCTCCGAACGCTCCTCAAAAGCATCTCCAATGGGATTTGTGTACACAGAGAAGTCAAAGAAACAAAGACAGTGTAAGGACGGTCCAATCACCCACAGATTAATACTGGATTTGCACAAATTTTACACCATTAGAAAGCTGTTCTCAAGGGCTTTTTTTCCATGAGTTTCGTTTAGCTGACGAATTTTTAGGCGAGCTGAGCGGCCTGGAAGTAGGGCTGCCCGAAACACCACTGTATTTCATGCCTACGTCATCGCCAGTGAGAAAATGCCGGCACAAATAGGTCCGAAATAAAGTTTGCGCTAAGCTTGGGAATAACTCCCGATCTAGGCATGCTAGAGAGACCACATTTGTACCTGACTCTGCCTTGGATATCCCTGCATCCGAAAATCAAATGTTTAGGGTCACGGCGGGCAAGCTTCATACCTGAAATGACCAGCAGGTGGGGCTTCTCCGAACGCTCCTCAAAAGCATCTCCAATGGGATTTTTGTACACAGAGCTGTCAAAGAAACAAAGACAGTGTAAGGACGGTCCAATCACCCACAGAATAATACTGGATTTGCACAAGTTTTACACCATTAGAAAGCTGGTCTCAAGGGCTTTTTCTTCCGTGAGTTTCGTTTAGCTGACGATTTTGTAGGCGAGCTGAGCGGCCTGGAAGTAGGGCTGCCCGAAACACCACTGTATTTCATGCCTACGTCATCGCCAGTGAGAAAATGCCGGCACAAAAAGGTCCGAAATAAAGTTTGCGCTAAGCTTGGGAATAACTCCCGATCTAGGCATGCTAGAGAGACCACATTTGTACCTGACTCTGCCTTGGATATCCCTGCATCCGAAAATCAAATGTTTAGGGTCACGGCGGGCAAGCTTCATACCTGAAATGACCAGCAGGTGGGGCTTCTCCGAACGCTTCTCAAAAGCATCTCCAATGCGATTTTTGTACACGGAGCTGTCAAAGAAACAAAGAAAAAGCAAGGACGGCCAAATGACCAACAGAATAATACTGGATTTGCACAAGTTGTACACCATGAGACAGCTGGTCTCAAGGGCTCTTGCTTCCGTGAGTTTCGTTTAGCTGATGATTTTGTAGGCGAGCTGAGCGGCCTGGAAGTAGGGCTGCCCGAAACACCACTGTATTTCATGCCTATGTCATCGCCAGTGAGAAAATGCCGGCAAAAAAAGGTCCGAAATAAATTCTGCGCTAAGCTTTGAAATAACTCTTGATCTAGGCATGCTAGAGAGACCAAATTTGTACCTGACTCTGCCTTGGATATCCCTGCATCCGAAAATCAAATGTTTGGGGTCACGGCGGGCAAGCTTCATACCTGAAATGACCAGCAGGTGGGGCTTCTCCGAACGCTCCTCAAAAGCATCTCCAATGGGATTTGTGTACACAGAGAAGTCAAAGAAACAAAGACAGTGTAAGGACGGTCCAATCACCCACAGATTAATACTGGATTTGCACAAATTTTACACCATTAGAAAGCTGTTCTCAAGGGCTTTTTTTCCATGAGTTTCGTTTAGCTGACGAATTTTTAGGCGAGCTGAGCGGCCTGGAAGTAGGGCTGCCCGAAACACCACTGTATTTCATGCCTACGTCATCGCCAGTGAGAAAATGCCGGCACAAATAGGTCCGAAATAAAGTTTGCGCTAAGCTTGGGAATAACTCCCGATCTAGGCATGCTAGAGAGACCACATTTGTACCTGACTCTGCCTTGGATATCCCTGCATCCGAAAATCAAATGTTTAGGGTCACGGCGGGCAAGCTTCATACCTGAAATGACCAGCAGGTGGGGCTTCTCCGAACGCTCCTCAAAAGCATCTCCAATGGGATTTTTGTACACAGAGCTGTCAAAGAAACAAAGACAGTGTAAGGACGGTCCAATCACCCACAGAATAATACTGGATTTGCACAAGTTTTACACCATTAGAAAGCTGGTCTCAAGGGCTTTTTCTTCCGTGAGTTTCGTTTAGCTGACGATTTTGTAGGCGAGCTGAGCGGCCTGGAAGTAGGGCTGCCCGAAACACCACTGTATTTCATGCCTACGTCATCGCCAGTGAGAAAATGCCGGCACAAAAAGGTCCGAAATAAAGTTTGCGCTAAGCTTGGGAATAACTCCCGATCTAGGCATGCTAGAGAGACCACATTTGTACCTGACTCTGCCTTGGATATCCCTGCATCCGAAAATCAAATGTTTAGGGTCACGGCGGGCAAGCTTCATACCTGAAATGACCAGCAGGTGGGGCTTCTCCGAACGCTTCTCAAAAGCATCTCCAATGCGATTTTTGTACACGGAGCTGTCAAAGAAACAAAGAAAAAGCAAGGACGGCCAAATGACCAACAGAATAATACTGGATTTGCACAAGTTGTACACCATGAGACAGCTGGTCTCAAGGGCTCTTGCTTCCGTGAGTTTCGTTTAGCTGATGATTTTGTAGGCGAGCTGAGCGGCCTGGAAGTAGGGCTGTCCGAAACACCACTGTATTACACGCCTACGTCATCGCCAGTGAGAAAATGCCGGCAAAGAAAGGTCCGAAATAAAGTTTGCGCTAAGCTTGGGAATAACTCCCGATCTAGGCATGCTAGAGAGACCAAATTTGTACCTGACTCTGCCTTGGATATCCCTGCATCCGAAAATCAAATGTTTAGGGTCACGGCGGGCAAGCTTCATACCTGAAATGACCAGCAGGTGGGGCTTCTCCGAACGCTCCTCAAAAGCATCTCTAATGGGATTTTTGTACAAAGAGCTGTCAAAGAAACAAAGACAGTGTAAGGACGGTCCAATCACCCACAGAATCATACTGGATTTGCACAAATTTTACACCATTAGAAAGCTGTTCACAAGGGCTTTTTCTTCCGTGAGTTTCGTTTAGCTGACGATTTTTGTAGGCGAGCTGAGCGGCCTGGAAGTAGGGCTGCCCGAAACACCACTGTATTTCATGCCTATGTCATCGCCAGTGAGAAAATGCCGGCAAAAAAAGGTCCGAAATAAATTCTGCGCTAAGCTTTGAAATAACTCTTGATCTAGGCATGCTAGAGAGACCAAATTTGTACCTGACTCTGCCTTGGATATCCCTGCATCCGAAAATCAAATGTTTGGGGTCACGGCGGGCAAGCTTCATACCTGAAATGACCAGCAGGTGGGGCTTCTCCGAACGCTCCTCAAAAGCATCTCCAATGGGATTTTTGTACACAGAGCTGTCAAAGAAACAAAGACAGTGTAAGGACGGTCCAATCACCCACAGAATAATACAGGATTTGCACAAGTTTTACACCATTAGAAAGCTGGTCTCAAGGGCTTTTTCTTCCGTGAGTTTCGTTTAGCTGACGATTTTGTAGGCGAGCTGAGCGGCCTGGAAGTAGGGCTGCCCGAAACACCACTGTATTTCATGCCTATGTCATCGCCAGTGAGAAAATGCCGGCAAAAAAAGGTCCGAAATAAATTCTGCGCTAAGCTTGGGAATAACTCCCGATCTAGGCATGCTAGAGAGACCAAATTTGTACCTGACTCTGCCTTGGATATCCCTGCATCCAGAAATTAAATGTTTGGGGTCACGGCGGGCAAGCTTCATACCGGAAATGACCAGCAGGTGGGGCTTCTCCGAACGCTCCTCAAAAGCATCTCCAATGGGATTTTTGTACACAGAGAAGTCAAAGAAACAAAGACAGTGTAAGGACGGTCCAATCACCCACAGAATAATACTGGATTTGCACAAATTTTACACCATTAGAAAGCTGATTTCAAGGGCTTTTTTTCCATGAGTTTCGTTTAGCTGACGATTTTTTAGGCGAGCTGAGCGGCCTGGAAGTAGGGCTGCCCGAAACACCACTGTATTTCATGCCTACGTCATCGCCAGTGAGAAAATGCCGGCACAAAAAGGTCCGAAATAAAGTTTGCGCTAAGCTTGGGAATAACTCCCGATCTAGGCATGCTAGAGAGACCACTTTTGTACCTGACTCTGCCTTGGATATCCCTGCATCCGAAAATCAAATGTTTAGGGTCACGGCGGGCAAGCTTCATACCTGAAATGACCAGCAGGTGGGGCTTCTCCGAACGCTCCTCAAAAGCATCTCCAATGGGATTTTTGTACACAGAGCTGTCAAAGAAACAAAGACAGTGTAAGGACGGTCCAATCACCCACAGAATAATACTGGATTTGCACAAGTTTTACACCATTAGAAAGCTGGTCTCAAGGGCTTTTTCTTCCGTGAGTTTCGTTTAGCTGACGATTTTGTAGGCGAGCTGAGCGGCCTGGAAGTAGGGCTGCCCGAAACACCACTGTATTTCATGCCTACGTCATCGCCAGTGAGAAAATGCCGGCACAAAAAGGTCCGAAATAAAGTTTGCGATAAGCTTGGGAATAACTCCCGATCTAGGCATGCTAGAGAGACCACATTTGTACCTGACTCTGCCTTGGATATCCCTGCATCCGAAAATCAAATGTTTAGGGTCACGGCGGGCAAGCTTCATACCTGAAATGACCAGCAGGTGGGGCTTCTCCGAACGCTTCTCAAAAGCATCTCCAATGCGATTTTTGTACACAGAGCTGTCAAAGAAACAAAGAAAAAGCAAGGACGGCCAAATGACCAACAGAATAATACTGGATTTGCACAAGTTGTACACCATGAGACAGCTGGTCTCAAGGGCTCTTGCTTCCGTGAGTTTCGTTTAGCTGATGATTTTGTAGGCGAGCTGAGCGGCCTGGAAGTAGGGCTGCCCGAAACACCACTGTATTACACGCCTCCGTCATCGCCAGTGAGAAAATGCCGGCAAAGAAAGGTCCGAAATAAAGTTTGCGCTAAGCTTGGGAATAACTCCCGATCTAGGCATGCTAGAGAGACCAAATTTGTACCTGACTCTGCCTTGGATATCCCTGCATCCGAAAATTAAATGTTTGGGGTCACGGCGGGTAAGCTTCATACCGGAAATGACCAGCAGGTGGGGCTTCTCCGAACGCTCCTCAAAAGCATCTCCAATGGGATTTTTGTACACAGAGCTGTCCAAGAAACAAAGACAGTGTAAGGACGGTCCAATCAGCCACAGAATAATACTGGATTTGCACAAGTTGTACACCATTAGAAAGCTGTTCTCAAGGGCTCTCGCTTCCGTGAGTTTCGTTTAGCTGACGAATTTGTAGGCGAGCTGAGCGGCCTGGAAGTAGGGCTGCCCGAAACACCACTGTAATTCATGCCTATGTCATCGCCAGTGAGAAAATGCCGGTAAAAAAAGGTCCGAAATAAATTCTGCGCTAAGCATTGAAATAACTCTTGATCTAGGCATGCTAGAGAGACCAAATTTGTACCTGACTCTGCCTTGGATATCCCTGCATCCGAAAATCAAATGTTTAGGGTCACGGCGGGCAAGCTTCATACCTGAAATGACCAGCAGGTGGGGCTTCTCCGAACGCTCCTCAAAAGCATCTCCAATGGGATTTTTGTACACAGAGCTGTCCAAGAAACAAAGACAGTGTAAGGACGGTCCAATCACCCACAGAATCATACTGGATTTGCACAAATTTTACACCATTAGAAAGCTGGTCTCAAGGGCTTTTTCTTCCGTGAGTTTCGTTTAGCTGACGATTTTTTAGGCGAGCTGAGCGGCCTGGAAGTAGGGCTGCCCGAAACACTACTGTATTTCAAGCCTACGTCATCGCCAGTGAGAAAATGCCGGCACAAAAAGGTCCGAATTAAAGTTTGCGCTAAGCTTGGGAATAACTCCCGATCTAGGCATGCTAGAGAGACCAAATTTGTACCTGACTCTGCCTTGGATATCCCTGCATCCAGAAATTAAATGTTTGGGGTCACGGCGGGCAAGCTTCATACCTGAAATGACCAGCAGGTGGGGCTTCTCCGAACGCTCCTCAAAAGCATCTCCAATGGGATTTTTGTACACAGAGCTGTCAAAGAAACAAAGACAGTGTAAGGACGGTCCAATCACCCACAGAATCATACTGGATTTGCACAAATTTTACACCATTAGAAAGCTGGTCTCAAGGGCTTTTTCTTCCGTGAGTTTCGTTTAGCTGACGATTTTTTAGGCGAGCTGAGCGGCCTGGAAGTAGGGCTGCCCGAATGACCACTGTATTACACGCCTCCGTCATCGCCAGTGAGAAAATGCCGGCAAAGAAAGGTCCGAAATAAAGTTTGCGCTAAGCTTGGGAATAACTCCCGATCTAGGCATGCTAGAGAGACCAAATTTGTACCTGACTCTGCCTTGGATATCCCTGCATCCGAAAATTAAATGTTTGGGGTCACGGCGGGTAAGCTTCATACCGGAAATGACCAGCAGGTGGGGCTTCTCCGAACGCTCCTCAAAAGCATCTCCAATGGGATTTTTGTACACAGAGCTGTCCAAGAAACAAAGACAGTGTAAGGACGGTCCAATCAGCCACAGAATAATACTGGATTTGCACAAGTTGTACACCATTAGAAAGCTGTTCTCAAGGGCTCTCGCTTCCGTGAGTTTCGTTTAGCTGACGAATTTGTAGGCGAGCTGAGCGGCCTGGAAGTAGGGCTGCCCGAAACACCACTGTAATTCATGCCTATGTCATCGCCAGTGAGAAAATGCCGGTAAAAAAAGGTCCGAAATAAATTCTGCGCTAAGCATTGAAATAACTCTTGATCTAGGCATGCTAGAGAGACCAAATTTGTACCTGACTCTGCCTTGGATATCCCTGCATCCGAAAATCAAATGTTTAGGGTCACGGCGGGCAAGCTTCATACCTGAAATGACCAGCAGGTGGGGCTTCTCCGAACGCTCCTCAAAAGCATCTCCAATGGGATTTTTGTACACAGAGCTGTCCAAGAAACAAAGACAGTGTAAGGACGGTCCAATCACCCACAGAATCATACTGGATTTGCACAAATTTTACACCATTAGAAAGCTGGTCTCAAGGGCTTTTTCTTCCGTGAGTTTCGTTTAGCTGACGATTTTTTAGGCGAGCTGAGCGGCCTGGAAGTAGGGCTGCCCGAAACACCACTGTATTTCAAGCCTACGTCATCGCCAGTGAGAAAATGCCGGCACAAAAAGGTCCGAATTAAAGTTTGCGCTAAGCTTGGGAATAACTCCCGATCTAGGCATGCTAGAGAGACCAAATTTGTACCTGACTCTGCCTTGGATATCCCTGCATCCAGAAATTAAATGTTTGGGGTCACGGCGGGCAAGCTTCATACCTGAAATGACCAGCAGGTGGGGCTTCTCCGAACGCTCCTCAAAAGCATCTCCAATGGGATTTTTGTACACAGAGCTGTCAAAGAAACAAAGACAGTGTAAGGACGGTCCAATCACCCACAGAATCATACTGGATTTGCACAAATTTTACACCATTAGAAAGCTGGTCTCAAGGGCTTTTTCTTCCGTGAGTTTCGTTTAGCTGACGATTTTTTAGGCGAGCTGAGCGGCCTGGAAGTAGGGCTGCCCGAAACACCACTGTATTTCAAGCCTACGTCATCGCCAGTGAGAAAATGCCGGCACAAAAAGGTCCGAAATAAAGTTTGCGCTAAGCTTGGGAATAACTCCCGATCTAGGCATGCTAAAGAGACCAAATTTGTACCTGACTCTGCCTTGGATATCCCTGCATCCAGAAATTAAATGTTTGGGGTCACGGCGGGCAAGCTTCATACCGGAAATGACCAGCAGGTGGGGCTTCTCCGAACGCTCCTCAAAAGCATCCCAATGAGATTTTTGTACACAGAGCTGTCCAAGAAACAACGACAGTGTAAGGACGGTCCAATCAGCCACAGAATAATACTGGATTTGCACAAGTTGTACCCATTAGAAAGCTGATTTCAAGGGCTCTCGCTTCCGTGAATTTCGTTTAGCTGACGAATTTGTAGGCGAGCTGAGCGGCCTGGAAGTAGGGCTGCCCGAAACACCACTGTATTTCATGCCTATGTCATCGCCAGTGAGAAAATGCCGGCAAAAAAAGGTCCGAAATAAATTCTGCGCTAAGCTTTGAAATAACTCTTGATCTAGGCATGCTAGAGAGACCAAATTTGTACCTGACTCTGCCTTGGATATCTCTGCATCCGAAAATCAAATGTTTAGGGTAACGGCGGGCAAGCTTCATACCTGAAATGACCAGCAGGTGGGGCTTCTCCGAACGCTCCTCAAAAGCATTTCCAATGGGATTTTTGTACACAGGGCTGTCAAAGAAACAAAGACAGTGTAAGGACGGTCCAATCACCCACAGAATCATACTGGATTTGCACAAGTTTTACACCATTAGAAAGCTGGTCTCAAGGGCTTTTTCTTCCGTGAGTTTCGTTTAGCTGACGATTTTGTAGGCGAGCTGAGCGGCCTGGAAGTATGGCTGCCCGAAACACCACTGTATTTCATGCCTACGTCATCGCCAGTGAGAAAATGCCGGCAAAAAAAGGTCCGAAATAAATTCTGCGCTAAGCTTGGGAATAACTCCAGATCTAGGCATGCTAGAGAGACCACATTTGTACCTGACTCTGCCTTGGATATCCCTGCATCCGAAAATCAAATGTTTAGGGTCACGGCGGGCAAGCTTCATACCTGAAATGACCAGCAGGTGGGGCTTCTCCGAACGCTTCTCAAAAGCATCTCCAATGCGATTTTTGTACACAGAGCTGTCAAAGAAACAAAGACAAAGCAAGGACGGCCAAATGACCAACAGAATAAAACTGGATTTGCACAAGTTGTACACCATTAGAAAGCTGGTCTCAAGGGCTCTTGCTTCCGTGAGTTTCGTTTAGCTGATGATTTTGTAGGCGAGCTGAGCGGCCTGGAAGTAGGGCTGCCCGAAACACCACTGTATTTCATGCCTATGTCATCGCCAGTGAGAAAATGCCGGTAAAAAAAAGTCCGAAATAAATTCTGCGCTAAGCTTTGAAATAAGTCTTGATCTAGGCATTCTAGAGAGACCACATTTGTACCTGACTCTGCCTTGGATATCCCTGCATCCGAAAATCAAATGTTTAGGGTCACGGCGGGCAAGCTTCATACCTGAAATGACCAGCAGGTGGGGCTTCTCCAAACGCTTCTCAAAAGCATCTCCAATGCGATTTTTGTACACGGAGCTGTCAAAGAAACAAAGAAAAAGCAAGGACGGCCAAATGACCAACAGAATAATACTGGATTTGCACAAGTTGTACACCATGAGAAAGCTGGTCTCAAGGGCTCTTGCTTCCGTGAGTTTCGTTTAGCTGATGATTTTGTAGGCGAGCTGAGCGGCCTGGAAGTAGGGCTGCCCGAAACACCACTGTATTACACGCCTACGTCATCGCCAGTGAGAAAATGCCGGCAAAGAAAGGTCCGAAATAAAGTTTGCGCTAAGCATTGAAATAACTCTTGATCTAGGCATGCTAGAGAGACCAAATTTGTACCTGACTCTGCCTTGGATATCCCTGCATCCGAAAATCAAATGTTTAGGGTCACGGCGGGCAAGCTTCATACCTGAAATGACCAGCAGGTGGGGCTTCTCCGAACGCTCCTCAAAAGCATCTCCAATGGGATTTTTGTACACAGAGCTGTCCAAGAAACAAAGACAGTGTAAGGACGGTCCAATCACCCACAGAATCATACTGGATTTGCACAAATTTTACACCATTAGAAAGCTGGTCTCAAGGGCTTTTTCTTCCGTGAGTTTCGTTTAGCTGACGATTTTTTAGGCGAGCTGAGCGGCCTGGAAGTAGGGCTGCCCGAAACACCACTGTATTTCAAGCCTACGTCATCGCCAGTGAGAAAATGCCGGCACAAAAAGGTCCGAATTAAAGTTTGCGCTAAGCTTGGGAATAACTCCCGATCTAGGCATGCTAGAGAGACCAAATTTGTACCTGACTCTGCCTTGGATATCCCTGCATCCAGAAATTAAATGTTTGGGGTCACGGCGGGCAAGCTTCATACCTGAAATGACCAGCAGGTGGGGCTTCTCCGAACGCTCCTCAAAAGCATCTCCAATTGGATTTTTGTACACAGAGCTGTCAAAGAAACAAAGACAGTGTAAGGACGGTCCAATCACCCACAGAATCATACTGGATTTGCACAAATTTTACACCATTAGAAAGCTGGTCTCAAGGGCTTTTTCTTCCGTCAGTTTCGTTTAGCTGACGATTTTTTAGGCGAGCTGAGCGGCCTGGAAGTAGGGCTGCCCGAAACACCACTGTATTTCAAGCCTACGTCATCGCCAGTGAGAAAATGCCGGCACAAAAAGGTCCGAAATAAAGTTTGCGCTAAGCTTGGGAATAACTCCCGATCTAGGCATGCTAGAGAGACCAAATTTGTACCTGACTCTGCCTTGGATATCCCTGCATCCAGAAATTAAATGTTTGGGGTCACGGCGGGCAAGCTTCATACCGGAAATGACCAGCAGGTGGGGCTTCTCCGAACGCTCCTCAAAAGCATCCCAATGAGATTTTTGTACACAGAGCTGTCCAAGAAACAACGACAGTGTAAGGACGGTCCAATCAGCCACAGAATAATACTGGATTTGCACAAGTTGTACCCATTAGAAAGCTGATTTCAAGGGCTCTCGCTTCCGTGAGTTTCGTTTAGCTGACGAATTTGTAGGCGAGCTGAGCGGCCTGGAAGTAGGGCTGCCCGAAACACCACTGTATTTCATGCCTATGTCATCGCCAGTGAGAAAATGCCGGCAAAAAAAGGTCCGAAATAAATTCTGCGCTAAGCTTTGAAATAACTCTTGATCTAGGCATGCTAGAGAGACCAAATTTGTACCTGACTCTGCCTTGGATATCTCTGCATCCGAAAATCAAATGTTTAGGGTAACGGCGGGCAAGCTTCATACCTGAAATGACCAGCAGGTGGGGCTTCTCCGAACGCTCCTCAAAAGCATTTCCAATGGGATTTTTGTACACAGAGCTGTCAAAGAAACAAAGAGAGTGTAAGGACGGTCCAATCACCCACAGAATCATACTGGATTTGCACAAGTTTTACACCATTAGAAAGCTGGTCTCAAGGGCTTTTTCTTCCGTGAGTTTCGTTTAGCTGACGATTTTGTAGGCGAGCTGAGCGGCCTGGAAGTATGGCTGCCCGAAACACCACTGTATTTCATGCCTACGTCATCGCCAGTGAGAAAATGCCGGCAAAAAAAGGTCCGAAATAAATTCTGCGCTAAGCTTGGGAATAACTCCAGATCTAGGCATGCTAGAGAGACCACATTTGTACCTGACTCTGCCTTGGATATCCCTGCATCCGAAAATCAAATGTTTAGGGTCACGGCGGGCAAGCTTCATACCTGAAATGACCAGCAGGTGGGGCTTCTCCGAACGCTCCTCAAAAGCATCTCCAATGCGATTTTTGTACACAGAGCTGTCAAAGAAACAAAGACAAAGCAAGGACGGCCAAATGCCCAACAGAATAAAACTGGATTTGCACAAGTTGTACACCATTAGAAAGCTGGTCTCAAGGGCTCTTGCTTCCGTGAGTTTCGTTTAGCTGATGATTTTGTAGGCGAGCTGAGCGGCCTGGAAGTAGGGCTGCCCGAAACACCACTGTATTTCATGCCTATGTCATCGCCAGTGAGAAAATGCCGGTAAAAAAAAGTCCGAAATAAATTCTGCGCTAAGCTTTGAAATAAGTCTTGATCTAGGCATTCTAGAGAGACCACATTTGTACCTGACTCTGCCTTGGATATCCCTGCATCCGAAAATCAAATGTTTAGGGTCACGGCGGGCAAGCTTCATACCTGAAATGACCAGCAGGTGGGGCTTCTCCAAACGCTTCTCAAAAGCATCTCCAATGCGATTTTTGTACACAGAGCTGTCAAAGAAACAAAGAAAAAGCAAGGACGGCCAAATGACCAACAGAATAATACTGGATTTGCACAAGTTGTACACCATGAGAAAGCTGGTCTCAAGGGCTCTTGCTTCCGTGAGTTTCGTTTAGCTGATGATTTTGTAGGCGAGCTGAGCGGCCTGGAAGTAGGGCTGCCCGAAACACCACTGTATTACACGCCTACGTCATCGCCAGTGAGAAAATGCCGGCAAAGAAAGGTCCGAAATAAAGTTTGCGCTAAGCTTGGGAATAACTCCCGATCTAGGCATGCTAGAGAGACCAAATTTGTACCTGACTCTGCCTTGGATATCCCTGCATCCGAAAATTAAATGTTTGGGGTCACGGCGGGTAAGCTTCATACCGGAAATGACCAGCAGGTGGGGCTTCTCCGAACGCTCCTCAAAAGCATCTCCAAGGGGATTTTTGTACACAGAGCTGTCCAAGAAACAACGACAGTGTAAGGACGGTCCAATCAGCCACAGAATAATACTGGATTTGCACAAGTTGTACACCATTAGAAAGCTGATTCAAGGGCTCTCGCTTCCGTGAGTTTCGTTTAGCTGACGAATTTGTAGGCGAGGTGAGCGGCCTGGAAGTAGGGCTGCCCGAAACACCACTGTATTTCATGCCTATGTCATCGCCAGTGAGAAAATGCCGGCAAAAAAAGGTCCGAAATAAATTCTGCGCTAAGTTTGGGAATAACTCCCGATCTAGGCATACTAGAGAGACCAAATTTGTACCTGACTCTGCCTTGGATATCCCTGCATCCGAAAATCAAATGTTTAGGGTCACGGCGGGCAAGCTTCATACCTGAAATGACCAGCAGGTGGGGCTTCTCCGAACGCTCCTCAAAAGCATCTCCAATGGGATTTTTGTACACAGAGCTGTCAAAGAAACAAAGACAGTGTAAGGACGGTCCAATCACCCACAGAATAATACTGGATTTGCACAAATTTTACACTATTAGAAAGCTGTTCTCAAGGGCGTTTCCTTCCGTGAGTTTCGTTTAGCTGACGATTTTTTAGGCGAGCTGAGCGGCCTGGAAGTAGGGCTGCCCGAAACACCACTGTATTTCATGCCTATGTCATCGCCAGTGAGAAAATGCCGGCAAAAAAAGGTCCGAAATAAATTCTGCGCTAAGCTTTGAAATAACTCTTGATCTAGGCATGCTAGAGAGACCAAATTTGTACCTGACTCTGCCTTGGATATCCCTGCATCCGAAAATCAAATGTTTGGGGTCACGGCGGGCAAGCTTCATACCTGAAATGACCAGCAGGTGGGGCTTCTCCGAACGCTCCTCAAAAGCATCTCCAATGGGATTTTTGTACACAGAGAAGTCAAAGCAACAAAGACAGTGTAAGGACGATCCAATCACCCACAGAATAATACTGGATTTGCACAAATTTTACACCATTAGAAAGCTGATTTCAAGGGCTTTTTCTTCCATGAGTTTCGTTTAGCTGACGATTTTTTAAGCGAGCTGAGCGGCCTGGAAGTAGGGCTGCCCGAAACACCACTGTATTTCATGCCTACGTCATCGCCAGTGAGAAAATGCCGGCACAAAAAGGTCCAAAATAAAGTTTGCGCTAAGCTTGGGAATAACTCCCGATCTAGGCATGCTAGAGAGACCACATTTGTACCTGACTCTGCCTTGGATATCCCTGCATCCGAAAATCAAATGTTTAGGGTCACGGCGGGCAAGCTTCATACCTGAAATGACCAGCAGGTGAGCTTCTCCGAACGCTTCTCAAAAGCATCTCCAATGCGATTTTTGTACACAGAGCTGTCAAAGAAACAAAGAAAAAGCAAGGACGGCCAAATGACCAACAGAATAATACTGGATTTGCACAAGTTGAACACCATGAGACAGCTGGTCTCAAGGGCTCTTGCTTCCGTGAGTTTCGTTTAGCTGATGATTTTGTAGGCGAGCTGAGCGGCCTGGAAGTAGGGCTGCCCGAAACACCACTGTATTACACGCCTACGTCATCGCCAGTGAGAAAATGCCGGCAAAGAAAGGTCCGAAATAAAGTTTGCGCTAAGCTTGGGAATAACTCCCGATCTAGGCATGCTAGAGAGACCAAATTTGTACCTGACTCTGCCTTGGATATCCCTGCATCCAGAAATTAAATGTTTGGGGTCACGGCGGGTAAGCTTCATACCGGAAATGACCAGCAGGTGGGGCTTCTCCGAACGCTCCTCAAAAGCATCTCCAATGGGATTTTTGTACACAGAGCTGTCCAAGAAACAAAGACAGTGTAAGGACGGTCCAATCACCCGCAGAATAATACTGGATTTGCACAAGTTGTACACCATTAGAAAGCTGATTTCACGGGCTCTCGCTTCCGTGAGTTTCGTTTAGCTGACGATTTTGTAGGCGAGCTGAGCGGCCTGGAAGTAGGGCTGCCCGAAACATCACTGTATTACGCGCCTACGTCATCGCCAGTGAGAAAATGCCGGCAAAGAAAGGTCCGAAATAAAGTTTGCGCTAAGCTTGGGAATAACTCCCGATCTAGGCATGCTAGAGAGACCAAATTTGTACCTGACTCTGCCTTGGATATCCCTGCATCCGAAAATCAAATGTTTTGGGTCACGGCGGGCAAGCTTCATACCTGAAATGACCAGCAGGTGGGGCTTCTCCGAACGCTCCTCAAAAGCATCTCCAATGGGATTTTTGTACACAGAGCTGTCAAAGAAACAAAGACAGTGTAAGGACGGTCCAATCACCCACAGAATAATACTGGATTTGCACAAATTTTACACCATTAGAAAGCTGTTCTCAAGGGCTTTTTCTTCCGTGAGTTTCGTTTAGCTGACGAATTTGTAGGCGAGCTGAGCGGCATGGAAGTAGGGCTGCCCGAAACACCACTGTATTTCATGCCTACGTCATCGCCAGTGAGAAAATGCCGGCACAAAAAGGTCCGAAATAAATTCTGCGCTAAGCTTGGGAATAACTCCCGATCTAGGCATGCTAGAGAGACCACATTTGTACCTGACTCTGCCTTGGATATCCCTGCATCCGAAAATCAAATGTTTAGGGTCACGGCGGGCAAGCTTCATACCTGAAATGACCAGCAGGTGAGCTTCTCCGAACGCTTCTCAAAAGCATCTCCAATGCGATTTTTGTACACAGAGCTGTCAAAGAAACAAAGAAAAAGCAAGGACGGCCAAATGACCAACAGAATAATACTGGATTTGCACAAGTTGTACACCATGAGACAGCTGGTCTCAAGGGCTCTTGCTTCCGTGAGTTTCGTTTAGCTGATGATTTTGTAGGCGAGCTGAGCGGCCTGGAAGTAGGGCTGCCCGAAACACCACTGTATTACACGCCTACGTCATCGCCAGTGAGAAAATGCCGGCAAAGAAAGGTCCGAAATAAAGTTTGCGCTAAGCTTGGGAATAACTCCCGATCTAGGCATGCTAGAGAGACCAAATTTGTACCTGACTCTGCCTTGGATATCCCTGCATCCAGAAATTAAATGTTTGGGGTCACGGCGGGTAAGCTTCATACCGGAAATGACCAGCAGGTGAGGCTTCTCCGAACGCTCCTCAAAAGCATCTCCAATGGGATTTTTGTACACAGAGCTGTCCAAGAAACAAAGACAGTGTAAGGACGGTCCAATCAGCCGCAGAATAATACTGGATTTGCACAAGTTGTACACCATTAGAAAGCTGATTTCAAGGGCTCTCGCTTCCGTGAGTTTCGTTTAGCTGACGATTTTGTAGGCGAGCTGAGCGGCCTGGAAGTAGGGCTGCCCGAAACACCACTGTATTTCATGCCTACGTCATCGCCAGTGAGAAAATGCCGGCACAAAAAGGTCCGATATAAAGTTTGCGCTAAGCTTGGGAATAACTCCCGATCTAGGCATGCTAGAGAGACCAAATTTGTACCTGACTCTGCCTTGGATATCCCTGCATCCGAAAATCAAATGTTTAGGGTCACGGCGGGCAAGCTTCATACCTGAAATGACCAGCAGGTGGGGCTTCTCCGAACGCTCCTCAAAAGCATCTCCAATGGGATTTTTGTACACAGAGAAGTCAAAGAAACAAAGACAGTGTAACGACGGTCCAATCACCCACAGAATAATACTGGATTTGCACAAGTTTTACACCATGAGACAGCTGGTCTCAAGGGCTCTTGCTTGCGTGAGTTTCGTTTAGCTGATGTTTTTGTAGGCGAGCTTAGCGGCCTGGAAGTAGGGCTGCCCGAAACACCACTGTATTACACGCCTACGTCATCGCCAGTGAGAAAATGCCGGCAAAAAAGGTCAGAAATAAAGTTTGCGCTAAGCTTGGAAATAACTCCCGATCTAGGCATGCTAGAGAGACCAAATTTGTACCTGACTCTGCCTTGGATATCCCTGCATCCAGAAATTAAATGTTTGGGGTCACGGCGGGCTAGCTTCATACCGGAAATGACCAGCAGGTGGGGCTTCTCCGAACGCTCTTCAAAAGCATCTCCAATGGGATTTTTGTACACAGAGCTGTCCAAGAAACAAAGACAGTGTAAGGACGGTCCAATCAGCCACAGAATAATACTGGATTTGCACAAGTTGTACACCATTAGAAAGCTGATTTCAAGGGCTCTCGCTTCCGTGAGATTCGTTTAGCTGATGAATTTGTAGGCGAGCTGAGCGGCCGGGAAGTAGGGCTACCCGAAACACCACTGTATTACATGCCTACGTCATCGCCAGTGAGAAAATGCCGGCGCAAAAAGGTTCGAAATAAATTCTGCGCTAAGCTTTGAAATAACTCCCGATCTAGGCATGCTAAAGAGACAGAATTTGTACCTGATTCTGCCTTGAATATCCCCGAATCCGAAAATCAAACTTTAAAGGTCGCGGCGGTTAAGCTTTATACCGGAAATGACCAGCAGGTGGGGCTTCTCCGAACGCTCCTCAAAAGCATCTCCAAGGGGATTTTTGTAAACAGAGCTGTCAAAGAAACAAAGACAAAGCAAGGACGGCCAAATGACCAACAGAATAATACTGGATTTGCACAGGTTTTACACCATAAGAAAGCTTTTCTCAACGGCTCTCTCTTCCGTGAGTTTCGTTTAACTGACGATATTGCAGGCGAGCTGAGCGGCCTGGAAGTAGGGCTGCCCGAAACACCACTGTATTTCATGCCTACGTCATCGCCGGTGAGAAAATGCCAGCACAGAAAGGTCCGAAATAAAGTTTGCGCTAAGCTTTGGAATAACTCCCGATCTAGGCATGCTAGAGAGACCAAATTTGTACCTGACTCTGCCTTGAATATCCCTGCATCCGAAAATCAAATGTTTAGGGTCACGGCGGGCAAGCTTCATACCGGAAATGACCAGCAAGTGGGGCTTCTCCGAACGCTCCTCAAAAGCATCTCCAAAGGGATTTTTGTGTACAGAACTGTCAAAGAAACAAAGAATGGGTAAGGACGGTCCAATCACCCGCAGAATAATACTGGATTTGCACAAGTTTTACACCATTAGAAAGCTGGTCTCTAGGGCTTTTTCTTTCGTGAGTTTCGTTTAGCTGACGATTTTGTAAGCGAGCTGAGCGGCCTGGAAGTAGGGCTACCGGAAACACCACTGTATTACGTGCCTACGTCATCGCCAGTGAGAAAATGCCGGCGCAAAAAGGTTCGAAATAAATTCTGCGCTAAGCTTTGAAATAACTCCCGATCTAGACATGCTAAAGAGACAGAATTTGTACCTGATTCTGCCTTGGATATCCCCGAATCCGAAAATGAAATGTTTAAGGTCGCGGTGGTTAAGCTTCATATCGGAAATGACCAGCAGGTGGGGCTTCTCCGAACGCTCCTCAAAAGCATCTCCAATGGGATTTTTGTGCACAGAACTGTGAAAGAAACAAAGAATGGGTAAGGACGGTCCAATCACCCACAGAATAATACTGGATTTGCACAAGTTTTACACCATTAGAAAGCTGGTCTCAAGGGCTTTCTCTTCCGTGAGTTTCGTTTAGCTGACGATTTTGTAAACGAGCTGAGAGGCCTGTAAGTAGGGCTACCCGAAACACCACTGTATTACATGCCTACGTCATCGCCAGTGAGAAAATGCCGGCGCAAAAAGGTCCGAAATAAATTCTGCGCTAAGCTTTGAAATAACTCCCGATCTAGGCATGCTAGAGAGACCACATTTGTACCTGACTCTGCCTTGGATATCCCTGCATCCGAAAATCAAATGTTTAGGGTCACGGCGGGCAAGCTTCATACCTGAAATGACCAGCAGGTGGGGCTTCTCCGAACGCTCCTCAAAAGCATCTCCAATGGGATTTTTGTACACAGAGAAGTCAAAGAAACAAAGACAGTGTAAGGACGGTCCAATCACCCACAGAAAAATACTGGATTTGCACAAGTTTTACACCATTAGAAAGCTGGTCTCAAGGGCTTTTTCTTGCGTGAGTTTCGTTTAGCTGACGATTTTGTAGGCGAGCTGAGCGGCCTGGAAGTAGGGCTGCCCGAAACACCACTGTATTCCATGCCTACGTCATCGCCAGTGAGAAAATGCCGGCACAAAAAGGTCCGAAATAAAGTTTGCGCTAAGCTTGGGAATAACTCCCGATCTAGGCATGCTAGAGAGACCACATTTGTACCTGACTCTGCCTTGGATATCCCTGCATCCGAAATTCAAATGTTTAGGGTCACGGCGGGCAAGCTTCATTCCTGAAATGACCAGCAGGTGGGGCTTCTCCGAACGCTTCTCAAAAGCATCTCCAATGCGATTTTTGTACACAGAGCTGTCAAGGAAACAAAGAAAAAGCAAGGACGGCCAAATGACCAACAGAATAATACTGGATTTGCAAGAGTTGTACACCATGAGACAGCTGGTCTCAAGGGCTCTTGCTTCCGTGAGTTTCGTTTAGCTGATGATTTTGTAGGCGAGCTGAGCGGCCTGGAAGTAGGGCTGCCCGAAACATCACTGTATTACACGCCTACGTCATCGCCAGTGAGAAAATGCCGGCAAAGAAAGGTCCGAAATAAAGTTTGCGCTAAGCTTGGGAATAACTCCCGATCTAGGCATGCTAGAGAGACCACATTTGTACCTGACTCTGCCTTTGATATCCCTGCATCCAGAAATTAAATGTTTGGGGTCACGGCGGGCAAGCTTCATACCTGAAATGACCAGCAGGTGGGGCTTCTCCGAACGCTTCTCAAAAGCATCTCCAATGGGATTTTTGTACACAGAGCTGTCCAAGAAACAAAGACAGTGTAAGGACGGTCCAATCAGCCACAGAATAATACTGGATTTGCACAAGTTGTACACCATTAGAAAGCTGATTTCAAGGGCTCTCGCTTCCGTGAGTTTCGTTTAGCTGACGAATTTGTAGGCGAGCTGAGCGGCCTGGAAGTAGGGCTGCCCGAAACACCACTGTATTTCATGCCTATGTCATCGCCAGTGAGAAAATGCCGGCAAAAAAAGGTCCGAAATAAATTCTGCGCTAAGCTTTGAAATAACTCTTGATCTAGGCATGCTAGAGAGACCAAATTTGTACCTGACTCTGCCTTGGATATCCCTGCATCCGAAAATCAAATGTTTAGGGTCACGGCGGGCAAGCTTCATACCTGAAATGACCAGCAGGTGGGGCTTCTCCGAACGCTCCTCAAAAGCATCTCCAATGGGATTTTTGTACACAGAGAAGTCAAAGAAACAAAGACAGTGTAAGGACGGTCCAATCACCCACAGAATAATACTGGATTTGCACAAATTTTACACCATTAGAAAGCTGTTCTCAAGGGCTTTTTCTTCCGTGAGTTTCGTTTAGCTGACGATTTTGTAGGCGAGCTGAGCGGCCTGGAAGTAGGGCTGCCCGAAACACCACTGTATTTCATCCCTACGTCATCGCCAGTGAGAAAATGCCGGCAAAAAAAGGTCCGAAATAAAGTTTGCGCTAAGCTTCGGAATAATTCCCAATCTAGGCATGCTAGAGAGACCACATTTGTACCTGACTCTTCCTTGGATATCCCTGCATCCGAAAATCAAATGTTTAGGGTCACGGCGGGCAAGCTTCATACAGGAAATGACCAGCAGGTGGGGCTTCTCCGAACGCTCCTAAAAAGCATCTCCAATGGGATTTTTGTACACAGAGCTGTCAAAGAAACAAAGACAGTGTAAGGACGGTCCAATCACCCACAGAATAATACTGGATTTGCACAAGTTTTACACCATTAGAAAGCTGGTCTCAAGGGCTTTTTCTTCCGTGAGTTTCGTTTAGCTGACGATTTTGTAGGCGAGCTGAGCGGCCTGGAAGTAGGGCTGTCCGAAACACCACTGTATTTCATGCCTACGTCATCGCCAGTGAGAAAATGCCGGCACAAAAAGGTCCGAAATAAAGTTTGCGCTAAGCTTGGGAATAACTCCCGATCTAGGCATGCTAGAGAGACCACATTTGTACCTGACTCTGCCTTGGATATCCCTGCATCCGAAAATCAAATGTTTAGGGTCACGGCGGGCAAGCTTCATACCGAAAATGACCAGCAGGTGGGGCTTCTCCGAACGCTCCTCAAAAGCATCTCCAATGGGATTTTTGTACACAGAGCTGTCCAAGAAACAAAGACAGTGTAAGGACGGTCCAATCACCCACAGAATAATACTGGATTTGCACAAGTTGTACACCATTAGAAAGCTGATTTCAAGGGCTCTCGCTTCCGTGAGATTCGTTTAGCTGATGAATTTGTAGGCGAGCTGAGCGGCCGGGAAGTAGGGCTACCCGAAACACCACTGTATTACATGCCTACGTCATCGCCAGTGAGAAAATGCCGGCGCAAAAAGGTTCGAAATAAATTCTGCGCTAAGCTTTGAAATAACTCCCGATCTAGGCATACTAAAGAGACAGAATTTGTACCTGATTCTGCCTTGGATATCCCCGAATCCGAAAATCAAACTTTAAAGGTCGCGGCGGTTAAGCTTTATACCGGAAATGACCAGCAGGAGGGGCTTCTCCGAACGCTCCTCAAAAGCATCTCCAAGGGGATTTTTGTAAACAGAGCTGTCAAAGAAACAAAGACAAAGCAAGGACGGCCAAATGACCAACAGAATAATACTGGATTTGCACAGGTTTTACACCATAAGAAAGCTTGTCTCAACGGCTCTCTCTTCCGTGAGTTTCGTTTAACTGACGATATTGCAGGCGAGCTGAGCGGCCTGGAAGTAGGGCTGCCCGCAACACCACTGTATTACACGCCTACGTCATCGCTGGTGAGAAAATGCCAGCACAGAAAGGTCCGAAATAAAGTTTGCGCTAAGCTTTGGAATAACTCCCGATCTAGGCATGCTAGAGAGACCAAATTTGTACCTGACTCTGCCTTGAATATCCCTGCATCCGAAAATCAAATGTTTAGGGTCACGGCGGGCAAGCTTCATACCGGAAATGACCAGCAATTGGGGCTTCTCCGAACGCTCCTCAAAAGCATCTCCAAGGGGATTTTTGTGCACAGAACTGTGAAAGAAACAAAGAATGGGTAAGGACGGTCCAATCACCCACAGAATAATACTGGATTTGCACAAGTTTTACACCATTAGAAAGCTGGTCTCAAGGGCTTTTTCTTTCGTGAGTTTCGTTTAGCTGACGATTTTGTAAGCGAGCTGAGCGGCCTGAAAGTAGGGCTACCGGAAACACCACTGTATTACGTGCCTACGTCATCGCCAGTGAGAAAATGCCGGCGCAAAAAGGTTCGAAATAAATTCTGCGCTAAGCTTTGAAATAACTCCCGATCTAGGCATGCTAAAGAGACAGAATTTGTACCTGATTCTGCCTTGGATATCCCCGAATCCGAAAATGAAACTTTAAAGGTCGCGGCGGTTAAGCTTCATACCTGAAATAACCAGCAGGTGGGGCTTCTCCGAACGCTCCTCAAAAGCATCTCCAATGGGATTTTTGTACACAGAGCTGTCAAAGAAACAAGGACAGTGTAAGGACGGTCCAATCACCCACAGAATAATACTGGATTTGCACAAGTTTTACACCATTAGAAAGCTGGTCTCAAGGGCTTTCTCTTCCGTGAGTTTCGTTTAGCTGACGATTTTGTAGGCGAGCTGAGCGGCCTGGAAGTAGGGCTATCCGAAACACCACTGTATTGCATCCTACGTCATCGCCAGTGAGAAAATGCTGGCGCAAAAAGGTCCGAAATAAATTCTGCGCTAAGCTTTGAAATAACTCCCGATCTAGGCATGCTAAAGAGACAGAATTTGTACCTGATTCTGCCTTGGATATCCCTGAATCCGAAAATCAAATGTTTAAGGTAGCGGCGGTTAAGCTTTATACCGGAAATGACCAGCAGGAGGGGCTTCTCCGAACGCTCCTCAAAAGCATCTCCAAGGGGATTTTTGTAAACAGAGCTGTCAAAGAAACAAAGACAAAGCAAGGACGGCCAAATGACCAACAGAATAATACTGGATTTGCACAGGTTTTACACCATAAGAAAGCTTGTCTCAACGGCTCTCTCTTCCGTGAGTTTCGTTTAACTGACGATATTGCAGGCGAGCTGAGCGGCCTGGAAGTAGGGCTGCCCGAAACACCACTGTATTACACGCCTACGTCATCGCTGGTGAGAAAATGCCAGCACAGAAAGGTCCGAAATAAAGTTTGCGCTAAGCTTTGGAATAACTCCCGATCTAGGCATGCTAGAGAGACCAAATTTGTACCTGACTCTGCCTTGAATATCCCTGCATCCGAAAATCAAATGTTTAGGGTCACGGCGGGCAAGCTTCATACCGGAAATGACCAGCAATTGGGGCTTCTCCGAACGCTCCTCAAAAGCATCTCCAAGGGGATTTTTGTGCACAGAACTGTGAAAGAAACAAAGAATGGGTAAGGACGGTCCAATCACCCACATAATAATACTGGATTTGCACAAGTTTTACACCATTAGAAAGCTGGTCTCAAGGGCTTTTTCTTTCGTGAGTTTCGTTTAGCTGACGATTTTGTAAGCGAGCTGAGCGGCCTGAAAGTAGGACTACCGGAAACACCACTGTATTACGTGCCTACGTCATCGCCAGTGAGAAAATGCCGGCGCAAAAAGGTTCGAAATAAATTCTGCGCTAAGCTTTGAAATAACTCCCGATCTAGGCATGCTAAAGAGACAGAATTTGTACCTGATTCTGCCTTGGATATCCCCGAATCCGAAAATGAAACTTTAAAGGTCGCGGCGGTTAAGCTTCATACCTGAAATAACCAGCAGGTGGGGCTCTTCCGAACGCTCCTCAAAAGCATCTCCAATGGGATTTTTGTACACAGAGCTGTCAAAGAAACAAAGACAGTGTAAGGACGGTCCAATCACCCACAGAATAATACTGGATTTGCACAAGTTTTACACCATTAGAAAGCTGGTCTCAAGGGCTTTCTCTTCCATGAGTTTCGTTTAGCTGACGATTTTGTAGGCGAGCTGAGCGGCCTGGAAGTAGGGCTATCCGAAACACCACTGTATTGCATCCTACGTCATCGCCAGTGAGAAAATGCTGGCGCAAAAAGGTCCGAAATAAATTCTGCGCTAAGCTTTGAAATAACTCCCGATCTAGGCATGCTAAAGAGACAGAATTTGTACCTGATTCTGCCTTGGATATCCCTGAATCCGAAAATCAAATGTTTAAGGTCGCGGTGGTTAAGCTTCATATCGGAAATGACCAGCAGGTGGGGCTTCTCCGAACGCTCCTCAAAAGCATCTCCAATGGGATTTTTGTGCACAGAACTGTGAAAGAAACAAAGAATGGGTAAGGACGGTCCAATCACCCACAGAATAATACTGGATTTGCACAAGTTTTACACCATTAGAAAGCTGGTCTCAAGGGCTTTCTCTTCCGTGAGTTTCGTTTAGCTGACGATTTGTAAACGAGCTGAGAGGCCTGTAAGTAGGGCTACCCGAAACACCACTGTATTACATGCCTACGTCATCGCCAGTGAGAAAATGCCGGCGCAAAAAGGTCCTAAATAAATTCTGCGCTAAGCTTTGAAATAACTCCCGATCTAGGCATGCTAGAGAGACCACATTTGTACCTGACTCTGCCTTGGATATCCCTGCATCCGTAAATCAAATGTTTAGGGTCACGGCGGGCAAGCTTCATACCTGAAATGACCAGCAGGTGGGGCTTCTCTGAACGCTCCTCAAAAGCATCTCCGATGGGATTTTTGTACACAGAGCTGTCAAAGAAACAAAGACAGTGTAAGGACGGTCCAATCACCCACAGAATAATACTGGATTTGCACACGTTTTACACCATTAGAAAGCTGGTCTCAAGGGCATTTTCTTCCGTGAGTTTCGTTTAGCTGACGATTTTGTAGGCGAGCTGAGCGGCCTGTAAGTAGGGCTGCCCGAAACACCACTGTATTTCATGCCTACGTCATCGCCAGTGAGAAAATGCCGGCACAAAAAGGTCCGATATAAAGTTTGCGCTAAGCTTGGGAATAACTCCCGATCTAGGCATGCTAGAGAGACCAAATTTGTACCTGACTCTGCCTTGGATATCCCTGCATCCGAAAATTAAATGTTTAGGGTCACGGCGGGCAAGCTTCATACCTGAAATGACCAGCAGGTGGGGCTTCTCCGAACGCTCCTCAAAAGCATCTCCAATGGGATTTTTGTACACAGAACTGTCAAAGAAACAAAGACAGTGTAAGGACGGTCCAATCACCCACAGAATAATACTGGATTTGCAAATGTTTTACACCATTAGAAAGCTGGTCTCAAGGGCTTTTTCTTCCGTGAGTTTCGTTTAGCTGACGATTTTGTAGGCGAGCTGAGCGGCCTGGAATTAGGGCTGCCCGAAACACCACTGTATTTCATGCCTACGTCATCGCCAGTGAGAAAATGCCGGCACAAAAAGGTCCGAAATAAAGTTTGCGCTAAGCTTGGGAATAACTCCCGATCTAGGCATGCTAGAGAGACCACATTTGTACCTGACTCTGCCTTGGATATCCCTGCATCCGAAAATCAAATGTTTAGGGTCACGGCGGGCAAGCTTCATACCTGAAATGACCAGCAGGTGGGGCTTCTCCGAACGCTTCTCAAAAGCATCTCCAATGCGATTTTTGTACACAGAGCTGTCAAAGAAACAAAGAAAAAGCAAGGACGGCCAAATGACCAACAGAATAATACTGGATTTGCACAAGTTGTACACCATGAGAAAGCTGGTCTCAAGGGCTCTTGCTTCCGTGAGTTTCGTTTAGCTGATGATTTTGTAGGCGAGCTGAGCGGCCTGGAAGTAGGGCTGCCCGAAACACCACTGTATTACACGCCTACGTCATCGCCAGTGAGTAAATGCCGGCAAAGAAAGGTCCGAAATAAAGTTTGCGCTAAGCTTGGGAATAACTCCCGATCTAGGCATGCTAGAGAGACCAAATTTGTACCTGACTCTGCCTTGGATATCCCTGCATCCGAAAATTAAATGCTTGGGGTCACGGCGGGTAAGCTTCATACCGGAAATGACCAGCAGGTGGGGCTTCTCCGAACGCTCCTCAAGAGCATCTCCAATGGGATTTTTGTACACAGAGCTGTCCAAGAAACAAAGAGTGTAAGGACGGTCCAATCAGCCACAGAATAATACTGGATATGCACAAGTTGTACACCATTAGAAAGCTGATTTCAAGGGCTCTCGCTTCCGTGTGTTTCGTTTAGCTGACGAATTTGTAGGCAAGGTGAGCGGCCTGTAAGTAGGGCTGCCCGAAACACCACTGTATTTCATGCCTATGTCATCGCCAGTGAGAAAATGCCGGCAAAAAAAGGTCCGAAATAAATTATGCGCTAAGCTTGGGAATAACTCCCGATCTAGGCATGCTAGAGAGACCACATTTGTACCTGACTCTGCCTTGGATATCCCTGCATCCGAAAATCAAATGTTTAGGGTCACGGCGGGCAAGCTTCATACCTGAAATGACCAGCAGGTGGGGCTTCTCCGAACGCTCCTCAAAAGCATCTCCAATGGGATTTTTGTACACAGAGCTGTCAAAGAAACAAAGACAGTGTAAGGACGGTCCAATCACCCACAGAATAATACTGGATTTGCACAAGTTGTACACCATTAGAAAGCTGTTCTCAAGGGCTTTTTCTTCCGTGAGTTTCGTTTAGCTGACGATTTTTTAGGCGAGCTGAGCGGCCTGGAAGTAGGGCTGCCCGAAACACCACTGTATTTCATGCCTACGTCATCGCCAGTGAGAAAATGCCGGCACAAAAAGGTCCGAAATAAAGTTTGCGCTAAGCTTGGGAATAACTCCCGATCTAGGCATGCTAGAGAGACCACATTTGTACCTGACTCTGCCTTGGATATCCCTGCATCCGAAAATCAAATGTTTAGGGTCACGGCGGGCAAGCTTCATACCTGAAATGACCAGCAGGTGGGGCTTCTCCGAACGCTCCTCAAAAGCATCTCCAATGGGATTTTTGTACACAGAGCTGTCAAAGAAACAAAGACAGTGTAAGGACGGTCCAATCACCCACAGAATAATACTGGATTTGCACAAATTTTACACCATTAGAAAGCTGTTCTCAAGGGCTTTTTCTTCCGTGAGTTTCGTTTAGCTGACGATTTTTTAGGCGAGCTGAGCGGCCTGGAAGTAGGGCTGCCCGAAACACCACTGTATTTCATGCCTACGTCATCGCCAGTGAGAAAATGCCGGCACAAAAAGGTCCGAAATAAAGTTTGCGCTAAGCTTGGGAATAACTCCCGATCTAGGCATGCTAGAGAGACCACATTTGTACCTGACTCTGCCTTGGATATCCCTGCATCCGAAAATCAAATGTTTAGGGTCACGGCGGGCAAGCTTCATACCTGAAATGACCAGCAGGTGGGGCTTCTCCGAACGCTCCTCAAAAGCATCTCCAATGGGATTTTTGTACACAGAGCTGTCAAAGAAACAAAGACAGTGTAAGGACGGTCCAATCACCCACAGAATAATACTGGATTTGCACACGTTTTACACCATTAGAAAGCTGGTCTCAAGGGCTTTTTCTTCCGTGAGTTTCGTTTAGCTGACGATTTTGTAAGCGACCTGAGCGGCCTGGAAGTAGGGCTGCCCGAAACACCACTTTATTTCATGCCTACGTCATCGCCATTGAGAAAATGCCGGCACAAAAAGGTCCGAAATAAAGTTTGCGCTAAGCTTGGGAATAACTCCCGATCTAGGCATGCTAGAGAGACCACATTTGTACCTGACTCTGCCTTGGATATCCCTGCATCCGAAAATCAAATGTTTAGGGTCACGGCGGGCAAGCTTCATACCTGAAATGACCAGCAGGTGGGGCTTCCCCGAACGCTTCTCAAAAGCATCTCCAATGCGATTTTTGTACACAGAGCTGTCAAAGAAACAAAGACAAAGCAAGGACGGCCAAATGACCAACAGAATAATACTGGATTTGCACAAGTTGTACACCATGAAACAGCTGGTCTCAAGGGCTCTTGCTTCCGTGAGTTTCGTTTAGCTGATGATTTTGTAGGCGAGCTGAGCGGCCTGGAAGTAGGGCTGCCCGAAACACCACTGTATTTCATGCCTACGTCATCGCCTGTAAGAAAATGCCGGCAAAGAAAGGTCCGAAATAAAGTTTGCGCTTAGCTTGGGAATAACTCTTGATCTAGGCATGCTAGAGAGACCAAATTTGTACCTGACTCTGCCTTGGATATCCCTGCATCCAGAAATTAAATGTTTGGGGTCACGGCGGGCAAGCTTCATACCTGAAATGACCAGCAGGTGGGGCTTCTCCGAACGCTCCTCAAAAGCATCTCCAATGGGATTTTTGTACACAGAGCTGTCAAAGAAACAAAGACAGTGTAAGGACGGTCCAATCACCCACAGATTAATACTGGATTTGCACAAATTTTACACCATTAGAAAGCTGTTCTCAAGGGCTTTCTCTTCCGTGAGTTTCGTTTAGCTGACGATTTTGTAAGCGAGCTGAGCGGCCTGGAAGTAGGGCTGCCCGAAACACCACTGTATTTCATGCCTACGTCATCGCCAGTGAGAAAATGCCGGCACAAAAAGGTCCGAAATAAAGTTTGCGCTAAGCTTGGGAATAACTCCCGATCTAGGCATGCTAGAGAGACCCGTTTGTACCTGACTCTGCCTTGGATATCCCTGCATCCGAAAATCAAATGTTTAGGGTCACGGCGGGCAAGCTTCATACCTGAAATGACCAGCAGGTGGGGCTTCTCCGAACGCTCCTCAAAAGCATCTCCAATGTGATTTTTGTACACAGAGCTGTTCAAGAAACAAAGACAGTGTAAGGACGGTCCAATCAGCCACAGAATAATACTGGATTTGCTCAAGTTGTACACCATTAGAAAGCTGATTTCAAGGGCTCTCGCTTCCGTGAGTTTCGTTTAGCTGACGAATTTGTAGGCGAGCTGAGCGGCCTGGAAGTAGGGCTGCCCGAAACACCACTGTATTTCATGCCTACGTCATCGCCAGTGAGAAAATGCCGGCAAAAAAAGGTCCGAAATAAATTCTGCGCTAAGCTTTGAAATAACTCCCGATCTAGGCATGCTAGAGAGACCACATTTGTACCTGACTCTGCCTTGGATATCCCTGCATCCGAAAATCAAATGTTTAGGGTCACGGCGGGCAAGCTTCATACCTGAAATGACCAGCAGGTGGGGCTTCTCCGAACGCTCCTCAAAAGCATCTCCAATGGGATTTTTGTACACAGAGCTGTCAAAGAAACAAAGACAGTTTAAGGACGGTCCAATCACCCACAGAATAATACTGGATTTGCACACGTTTTACACCATTAGAAAGCTGGTCTCAAGGGCTTTTTCTTCCGTGAGTTTCGTTTAGCTGACGATTTTGTAAGCGACCTGAGCGGCCTGGAAGTAGGGCTGCCCGAAACACCACTGTATTTCATGCCTACGTCATCGCCATTGAGAAAATGCCGGCACAAAAAGGTCCGAAATAAAGTTTGCGCTAAGCTTGGGAATAACTCCCGATCTAGGCATGCTAGAGAGACCACATTTGTACCCGACTCTGCCTTGGATATCCCTGCATCCGAAAATCAAATGTTTAGGGTCACGGCGGGCAAGCTTCATACCTGAAATGACCAGCAGGTGGGGCTTCTCCGAACGCTTCTCAAAAGCATCTCCAATGCGATTTTTGTACACAGAGCTGTCAAAGAAACAAAGACAAAGCAAGGACGGCCAAATGACCAACAGAATAATACTGGATTTGCACAAGTTGTACACCATGAAACAGCTGGTCTCAAGGGCTCTTGCTTCCGTGAGTTTCGTTTAGCTGATGATTTTGTAGGCGAGCTGAGCGGCCTGGAAGTAGGGCTGCCCGAAACACCACTGTATTTCATGCCTACGTCATCGCCTGTAAGAAAATGCCGGCAAAGAAAGGTCCGAAATAAAGTTTGCGCTTAGCTTGGGAATAACTCTTGATCTAGGCATGCTAGAGAGACCAAATTTGTACCTGACTCTGCCTTGGATATCCCTGCATCCAGAAATTAAATGTTTGGGGTCACGGCGGGCAAGCTTCATACCTGAAATGACCAGCAGGTGGGGCTTCTCCGAACGCTCCTCAAAAGCATCTCCAATGGGATTTTTGTACACAGAGCTGTCAAAGAAACAAAGACAGTGTAAGGACGGTCCAATCACCAACACAATAATACTGGATTTGCACAAATTTTACACCATTAGAAAGCTGTTCTCAAGGGCTTTTTCTTCCGTGAGTTTCGTTTAGCTGACGATTTTGTAAGCGACCTGAGCAGCCTGGAAGTAGGGCTGCCCGAAACACCACTGTATTTCATGCCTACGTCATCGCCAGTGAGAAAATGCCGGCACAAAAAGGTCCGAAATAAAGTTTGCGCCAAGCTTGGGAATAACTCCCGATCTAGGCATGCTAGAGAGACCCGTTTGTACCTGACTCTGCCTTGGATATCCCTGCATCCGAAAATCAAATGTTTAGGGTCACGGCGGGCAAGCTTCATACCTGAAATGACCAGCAGGTGGGGCTTCTCCGAACGCTCCTCAAAAGCATCTCCAATGGGATTCTTGTACACAGAGCTGTTCAAGAAACAAAGACAGTGTAAGGACGGTCCAATCAGCCACAGAATAATACTGGATTTGCTCAAGTTGTACACCATTAGAAAGCTGATTTCAAGGGCTCTCGCTTCCGTGAGATTCGTTTAGCTGATGAATTTGTAGGCGAGCTGAGCGGCCGGGAAGTAGGGCTACCCGAAACACCACTGTATTACATGCCTACGTCATCGCCAGTGAGAAAATGCCGGCAAAAAAAGGTCCGAAATAAATTCTGCGCTAAGCTTTGAAATAACTCCCGATCTAGGCATGCTAGAGAGACCACATTTGTACCTGACTCTGCCTTGGATATCCCTGCATCCGAAAATCAAATGTTTAGGGTCACGGCGGGCAAGCTTCATACCTGAAATGACCAGCAGGTGGGGCTTCTCCGAACGCTCCTCAAAAGCATCTCCAATGGGATTTTTGTACACAGAGCTGTCAAAGAAACAAAGACAGTTTAAGGACGGTCCAATCACCCACAGATTAATACTGGATTTGCACAAGTTTTACACCATTAGAAAGGTGGTCTCAAGGGCTTTCTCTTCCGTGAGTTTCGTTTAGCTGAAGATTTTGTAGGCGAGCTGAGCGGCCTGGAAGTAGGGCTGCCCGAAACACCACTGTTTTTCATGCCTACGTCATCGCCAGTGAGAAAATGCCGGCAAAAAAAGGTCCGAAATAAAGTTTGCGCTAAGCTTTGAAATAACTCTTGATCTAAGCATGCTAGAGAGACCACATTTGTACCTGACTCTGCCTTGGATATCCCTGCATCCGAAAATCAAATGTTTAGGGTCATGGCGGGCAAGCTTCATTCCTGAAATGACCAGCAGGTGGGGCTTCTCCGAACGCTCCTCAAAAGCATCTCCAATGGGATTTTTGTACACAGAGAAGTCAAAGAAACAAAGACAGTGTAAGGACGGTCCAATCACCCACAGAATAATACTGGATTTGCACAAATTTTACACCATTAGAAAGCTGTTCTCAAGGGCTTTTTTTTCCATGAGTTTCGTTTAGCTGACGATTTTTTAGGCGAGCTGAGCGGCCTGGAAGTAGGGCTGCCCGAAACACCACTATATTTCATGCCTACGTCATCGCCAGTGAGAAAATGCCGGCACAATAAGGTCCGAAATAAAGTTTGCGCTAAGCTTGGGAATAACTCCCGACCTAGGCATGCTAGAGAGACCACATTTGTACCTGACTCTGCCTTGGATATCCCTGCATCCGAAAATCAAATGTTTAGGGTCACGGCGGGCAAGCTTCATACCTGAAATGACCAGCAGGTGGGGCTTCTCCGAACGCTCCTCAAAAGCATCTCCAATGGGATTTTTGTACACAGAGCTGTCAAAGAAACAAAGACAGTGTAAGGACGGTCCAATCACCCACAGAATAATACTGGATCTGCACAAATTTTACACCATTAGAAAGCTGTTCTCAAGGGCTTTTTCTTCCGTGAGTTTCGTTTAGCTGACGATTTTTTAGGCGAGCTGAGCGGCCTGGAAGTAGGGCTGCCCGAAACACCACTGTATTTCATGCCTACGTCATCGCCAGTGAGAAAATGCCGGCACAAAAAGGTCCGAAATAAAGTTTGCGCTAAGCTTGGGAATAACTCCCGATCTAGGCATGCTAGAGAGACCACATTTGTACCTGACTCTGCCTTGGATATCCCTGCATCCGAAAATCAAATGTTTACGGTCACGGCGGGCAAGCTTCATACCTGAAATGACCAGCAGGTGGGGCTTCTCCGAACGCTCCTCAAAAGCATCTCCAATGGGATTTTTGTACACAGAGCTGTCAAAGAAACAAAGACAGTGTAAGGACGGTCCAATCACCCACAGAATAATACTGGATTTGCACAAGTTTTACACCATTAGAAAGGTGGTCTCAAGGGCTTTCTCTTCCGTGAGTTTCGTTTAGCTGAAGATTTTGTAGGCGAGCTGAGCGGCCTGGAAGTAGGGCTGCCCGAAACACCACTGTTTTTCATGCCTACGTCATCGCCAGTGAGAAAATGCCGGCAAAAAAAGGTCCGAAATAAAGTTTGCGCTAAGCTTTGAAATAACTCTTGATCTAAGCATGCTAGAGAGACCACATTTGTACCTGACTCTGCCTTGGATATCCCTGCATCCGAAAATCAAATGTTTAGGGTCATGGCGGGCAAGCTTCATTCCTGAAATGACCAGCAGGTGGGGCTTCTCCGAACGCTCCTCAAAAGCATCTCCAATGGGATTTTTGTACACAGAGAAGTCAAAGAAACAAAGACAGTGTAAGGACGGTCCAATCACCCACAGAATAATACTGGATCTGCACAAATTTTACACCATTAGAAAGCTGTTCTCAAGGGCTTTTTCTTCCGTGAGTTTCGTTTAGCTGACGATTTTTTAGGCGAGCTGAGCGGCCTGGAAGTAGGGCTGCCCGAAACACCACTGTATTTCATGCCTACGTCATCGCCAGTGAGAAAATGCCGGCACAAAAAGGTCCGAAATAAAGTTTGCGCTAAGCTTGGGAATAACTCCCGATCTAGGCATGCTAGAGAGACCACATTTGTACCTGACTCTGCCTTGGATATCCCTGCATCCGAAAATCAAATGTTTACGGTCACGGCGGGCAAGCTTCATACCTGAAATGACCAGCAGGTGGGGCTTCTCCGAACGCTCCTCAAAAGCATCTCCAATGGGATTTTTGTACACAGAGCTGTCAAAGAAACAAAGACAGTGTAAGGACGGTCCAATCACCCACAGAATAATACTGGATTTGCACACGTTTTACACCATTAGAAAGCTGGTCTCAAGGGCTTTTTCTTCCGTGAGTTTCGTTTAGCTGACGATTTTGTAAGCGAGCTGAGCGGCCTGGAAGTAGGGCTGCCCGAAACACCACTGTATTTCATGCCTACGTCATCGCCATTGAGAAAATGCCGGCACAAAAAGGTCCGAAATAAAGTTTGCGCTAAGCTTGGGAATAACTCCCGATCTAGGCATGCTAGAGAGACCACATTTGTACCTGACTCTGCCTTGGATATCCCTGCATCCGAAAATCAAATGTTTAGGGTCACGGTGGGCAAGCTTCATACCTGAAATGACCAGCAGGTGGGGCTTCTCCGAACGCTTCTCAAAAGCATCTCCAATGCGATTTTTGTACACAGAGCTGTCAAAGAAACAAAGACAAAGCAAGGACGGCCAAATGACCAACAGAATAATACTGGATTTGCACAAGTTGTACACCATGAGACAGCTGGTCTCAAGGGCTCTTGCTTCCGTGAGTTTCGTTTAGCTGATGATTTTGTAGGCGAGCTGAGCGGCCTGGAAGTAGGGCTGCCCGAAACACCACTGTATTTCATGCCTACGTCATCGCCTGTAAGAAAATGCCGGCAAAGAAAGGTCCGAAATAAAGTTTGCGCTTAGCTTGGGAATAACTCTTGATCTAGGCATGCTAGAGAGACCAAATTTGTACCTGACTCTGCCTTGGATATCCCTGCATCCAGAAATTAAATGTTTGGGGTCACGGCGGGCAAGCTTCATACCTGAAATGACCAGCAGGTGGGGCTTCTCCGAACGCTCCTCAAAAGCATCTCCAATGGGATTTTTGTACACAGAGCTGTCAAAGAAACAAAGACAGTTTAAGGACGGTCCAATCACCCACAGAATAATACTGGATTTGCACAAGTTTTACACCATTAGAAAGCTGGTCTCAAGGGCTTTTTCTTCCGTGAGTTTCGTTTAGCTGACGAATTTGTAGGCGAGCTGAGCGGCCTGGAAGTAGGGCTGCCCGAAACACCACTGTATTTCATGCCTACGTCATCGCCAGTGAGAAAATGCCGGCAAAAAAAGGTCCGAAATAAAGTTTGCGCTAAGCTTTGAAATAACTCTTGATCTAAGCATGCTAGAGAGACCACATTTGTACCTGACTCTGCCTTGGATATCCCTGCATCCGAAAATCAAATGTTTAGGGTCATGGCGGGCAAGCTTCATTCCTGAAATGACCAGCAGGTGGGGCTTCTCCGAACGCTCCTCAAAAGCATCTCCAATGGGATTTTTGTACACAGAGAAGTCAAAGAAACAAAGACAGTGTAAGGACGGTCCAATCACCCACAGAATAATACTGGATTTGCACAAGTTTTACACCATTAGAAAGCTGTTCTCAAGGGCTTTTTTTTCCATGAGTTTCGTTTAGCTGACGATTTTTTAGGCGAGCTGAGATGCCTGGAAGTAGGGCTGCCCGAAACACCACTATATTTCATGCCTACGTCATCGCCAGTGAGAAAATGCCGGCACAAAAAGGTCCGAAATAAAGTTTGCGCTAAGCTTGGGAATAACTCCCGATCTAGGCATGCTAGAGAGACCACATTTGTACCTGACTCTGCCTTGGATATCCCTGCATCCGAAAATCAAATGTTTAGGGTCACGGCGGGCAAGCTTCATACCTGAAATGACCAGCAGGTGGGGCTTCTCCGAACGCTCCTCAAAAGCATCTCCAATGGGATTTTTGTACACAGAGCTGTCAAAGAAACAAAGACAGTGTAAGGACGGTCCAATCACCCACAGAATAATACTGGATTTACACAAGTTTTACACCATTAGAAAGCTGGTCTCAAGGGCTTTTTCTTCTGTGAGTTTCGTTTAGCTGACGATTTTGTAAGCGACCTGAGCGGCCTGGAAGTAGGGCTGCCCGAAACACCACTGTATTACATGCCTACGTCATCGCCAGTGAGAAAATACTGGCACAAAAAGGTCCGAAATAAAGTTTGCGCTAAGCTTGGGAATAACTCCCGATCTAGGCATGCTAGAGAGACCACATTTGTACCTGACTCTGCCTTGGATATCCCTGCATCCGAAAATCAAATGTTTAGGGTCACGGCGGGCAAGCTTCATACCTGAAATGACCAGCAGGTGGGGCTTCTCCGAACGCTCCTCAAAAGCATCTCCAATGGGATTTTTGTACACAGAGCTGTCCAAGAAACAAAGACAGTGTAAGGACGGTCCAATCAGCCACAGAATAATACTGGATTTGCACAAGTTGTACACCATTAGAAAGCTGATTTCAAGGGCTCTCGCTTCCGTGAGTTTCGTTTAGCTGACGAATTTGTAGGCGAGCTGAGCGGCCTGGAAGTAGGGCTGCCCGAAACACCACTGTATTTCATGCCTACGTCATCGCCAGTGAGAAAATGCCGGCAAAAAAAGGTCCGAAATAAATTCTGCGCTAAGCTTTGAAATAACTCCCGATCTAGGCATGCTAGAGAGACCACATTTGTACCTGACTCTGCCTTGAATATCCCTGCATCCGAAAATCAAATGTTTAGGGTCACGGCGGGCAAGCTTCATACCTGAAATGACCAGCAGGTGGGGCTTCTCCGAACGCTCCTCAAAAGCATCTCCAATGGGATTTTTGTACATAGAGCTGTCCAAGAAACAAAGACAGTGTAAGGACGGTCCAATCAGCCACAGAATAATACTGGATTTGCACAAGCTGTACACCATTAGAAAGCTGATTTCAAGGGCTCTCGCTTCCATGAGTTTCGTTTAGCTGACGATATTGTAGGCGAGCTGAGCGGCCTGGAAGTAGGGCTGCCCGAAACACCACTGTATTTCATGCCTACGTCATCGCCATTGAGAAAATGCCGGCACAAAAAGGTCCGAAATAAAGTTTGCGCTAAGCTTGGGAATAACTCCCGATCTAGGCATGCTAGAGAGACCACATTTGTACCTGACTCTGCCTTGGATATCCCTGCATCCGAAAATCAAATGTTTAGGGTCACGGCGGGCAAGCTTCATACCTGAAATGACCAGCAGGTGGGGCTTCTCCGAACGCTTCTCAAAAGCATCTCCAATGCGATTTTTGTACACAGAGCTGTCAAAGAAACAAAGACAAAGCAAGGACGGCCAAATGACCAACAGAATAATACTGGATTTGCACAAGTTGTACACCATGAGACAGCTGGTCTCAAGGGCTCTTGCTTCCGTGAGTTTCGTTTAGCTGATGATTTTGTAGGCGAGCTGAGCGGCCTGGAAGTAGGGCTGCCCGAAACACCACTGTATTTCATGCCTACGTCATCGCCTGTAAGAACATGCCGGCAAAGAAAGGTCCGAAATAAAGTTTGCGCTTAGCTTGGGAATCACTCTTGATCTAGGCATGCTAGAGAGACCAAATTTGTACCTGACTCTGCCTTGGATATCCCTGCATCCAGAAATTAAATGTTTGGGGTCACGGCGGGCAAGCTTCATACCTGAAATGACCAGCAGGTGGGGCTTCTCCGAACGCTCCTCAAAAGCATCTCCAATGGGATTTTTGTACACAGAGCTGTCAAAGAAACAAAGACAGTGTAAGGACGGTCCAATCACCCACAGAATAATACTGGATTTGCACAAATTTTACACCATTAGAAAGCTGTTATCAAGGGCTTTTTCTTCCGTGAGTTTCGTTTAGCTGACGATTTTGTAAGCGAGCTGAGCGGCCTGGACGTAGGGCTGCCCGAAACACCACTGTATTTCATGCCTACGTCATCGCCAGTGAGAAAATGCCGGCACAAAAAGGTCCGAAATAAAGTTTGCGCTAAGCTTGGGAATAACTCCCGATCTAGGCATGCTAGAGAGACCCGTTTGTACCTGACTCTGCCTTGGATATCCCTGCATCCGAAAATCAAATGTTTAGGGTCACGGCGGGCAAGCTTCATACCTGAAATGACCAGCAGGTGGGGCTTCTCCGAACGCTCCTCAAAAGCATCTCCAATGGGATTTTTGTACACAGAGCTGTCCAAGAAACAAAGACAGTGTAAGGACGGTCCAATCAGCCACAGAATAATACTGGATTTGCACAAGTTGTACACCATTAGAAAGCTGATTTCAAGGGCTCTCGCTTCCGTGAGTTTCGTTTAGCTGACGAATTTGTAGGCGAGCTGAGCGGCCTGGAAGTAGGGCTGCCCGAAACACCACTGTATTTCATGCCTACGTCATCGCCAGTGAGAAAATGCCGGCAAAGAAAGGTCCGAAATAAAGTTTGCGCTTAGCTTGGGAATCACTCTTGATCTAGGCATGCTAGAGAGACCAAATTTGTACCTGACTCTGCCTTGGATATCCCTGCATCCAGAAATTAAATGTTTGGGGTCACGGCGGGCAAGCTTCATACCTGAAATGACCAGCAGGTGGGGCTTCTCCGAACGCTCCTCAAAAGCATCTCCAATGGGATTTTTGTACACAGAGCTGTCAAAGAAACAAAGACAGTGTAAGGACGGTCCAATCACCCACAGAATAATACTGGATTTGCACAAATTTTACACCATTAGAAAGCTGTTATCAAGGGCTTTTTCTTCCGTGAGTTTCGTTTAGCTGAAGATTTTGTAAGCGAGCTGAGCGGCCTGGAAGTAGGGCTGCCCGAAACACCACTGTATTTCATGCCTACGTCATCGTCAGTGAGAAAATGCCGGCACAAAAAGGTCCGAAATAAAGTTTGCGCTAAGCTTGGGAATAACTCCCGATCTAGGCATGCTAGAGAGACCCGTTTGTACCTGACTCTGCCTTGGATATCCCTGCATCCGAAAATCAAATGTTTAGGGTCACGGCGGGCAAGCTTCATACCTGAAATGACCAGCAGGTGGGGCTTCTCCGAACGCTCCTCAAAAGCATCTCCAATGGGATTTTTGTACACAGAGCTGTCCAAGAAACAAAGACAGTGTAAGGACGGTCCAATCAGCCACAGAATAATACTGGATTTGCACAAGTTGTACACCATTAGAAAGCTGATTTCAAGGGCTCTCGCTTCCGTGAGTTTCGTTTAGCTGACGAATTTGTAGGCGAGCTGAGCGGCCTGGAAGTAGGGCTGCCCGAAACACCACTGTATTTCATGCCTACGTCATCGCCAGTGAGAAAATGCCGGCAAAAAAAGGTCCGAAATAAATTCTGCGCTAAGCTTTGAAATAACTCCCGATCTAGGCATGCTAGAGAGACCACATTTGTACCTGACTCTGCCTTGGATATCCCTGCATCCGAAAATCAAATGTTTAGGGTCACGGCGGGCAAGCTTCATACCTGAAATGACCAGCAGGTGGGGCTTCTCCGAACGCTCCTCAAAAGCATCTCCAATGGGATTTTTGTACACAGAGCTGTCAAAGAAACAAAGACAGTTTAAGGACGGTCCAATCACCCACAGAATAATACTGGATTTGCACAAGTTTTACACCATTAGAAAGCTGGTCTCAAGGGCTTTTTCTTCCGTGAGTTTCGTTTAGCTGAAGATTTTGTAGGCGAGCTGAGCGGCCTGGAAGTAGGGCTGCCCGAAACACCACTGTATTTCATGCCTACGTCATCGCCAGTGAGAAAATGCCGGCAAAAAAAGGTCCGAAATAAAGTTTGCGCTAAGCTTTGAAATAACTCTTGATCTAAGCATGCTAGAGAGACCACATTTGTACCTGACTCTGCCTTGGATATCCCTGCATCCGAAAATCAAATGTTTAGGGTCATGGCGGGCAAGCTTCATTCCTGAAATGACCAGCAGGTGGGGCTTCTCCGAACGCTCCTCAAAAGCATCTCCAATGGGATTTTTGTACACAGAGAAGTCAAAGAAACAAAGACAGTGTAAGGACGGTCCAATCACCCACAGAATAATACTGGATTTGCACAAGTTTTACTCCATTAGAAAGCTGTTCTCAAGGGCTTTTTTTTCCATGAGTTTCGTTTAGCTGACGATTTTTAAGGCGAGCTGAGCGGCCTGGAAGTAGGGCTGCCCGAAACACCACTATATTTCATGCCTACGTCATCGCCAGTGAGAAAATGCCGGCACAAAAAGGTCCGAAATAAAGTTTGCGCTAAGCTTGGGAATAACTCCCGATCTAGGCATGCTAGAGAGACCACATTTGTACCTGACTCTGCCTTGGATATCCCTGCATCCGAAAATCAAATGTTTAGGGTCACGGCGGGCAAGCTTCATACCTGAAATGACCAGCAGGTGGGGCTTCTCCGAACGCTCCTCAAAAGCATCTCCAATGGGATTTTTGTACACAGAGCTGTCAAAGAAACAAAGACAGTGTAAGGACGGTCCAATCACCCACAGAATAATACTGGATTTTCACAAGTTTTACACCATTAGAAAGCTGGTCTCAAGGGCTTTTTCTTCTGTGAGTTTCGTTTAGCTGACGATTTTGTAAGCGACCTGAGCGGCCTGGAAGTAGGGCTGCCCGAAACACCACTGTATTACATGCCTACGTCATCGCCAGTGAGAAAATACTGGCACAAAAAGGTCCGAAATAAAGTTTGCGCTAAGCTTGGGAATAACTCCCGATCTAGGCATGCTAGAGAGACCACATTTGTACCTGACTCTGCCTTGGATATCCCTGCATCCGAAAATCAAATGTTTAGGGTCACGGCGGGCAAGCTTCATACCTGAAATGACCAGCAGGTGGGGCTTCTCCGAACGCTCCTCAAAAGCATCTCCAATGGGATTTTTGTACACAGAGCTGTCCAAGAAACAAAGACAGTGTAAGGACGGTCCAATCAGCCACAGAATAATACTGGATTTGCACAAGTTGTACACCATTAGAAAGCTGATTTCAAGGGCTCTCGCTTCCGTGAGTTTCGTTTAGCTGACGAATTTGTAGGCGAGCTGAGCGGCCTGGAAGTAGGGCTGCCCGAAACACCACTGTATTTCATGCCTACGTCATCGCCAGTGAGAAAATGCCGGCAAAAAAAGGTCCGAAATAAATTCTGCGCTAAGCTTTGAAATAACTCCCGATCTAGGCGTGCTAGAGAGACCACATTTGTACCTGACTCTGCCTTGGATATCCCTGCATCCGAAAATCAAATGTTTAGGGTCACGGCGGGCAAGCTTCATACCTGAAATGACCAGCAGGTGGGGCTTCTCCGAACGCTCCTCAAAAGCATCTCCAATGGGATTTTTGTACACAGAGCTGTCAAAGAAACAAAGACAGTGTAAGGACGGTCCAATCACCCACAGAATAATACTGGATTTGCACAAGTTTTACACCATTAGGAAGCTGTTCTCAAGGGCTTTTTTTTCCATGAGTTTCGTTTAGCTGACGATTTTTAAGGCGAGCTGAGCTGCCTGGAAGTAGGGCTGCCCGAAACACCACTATATTTCATGCCTACGTCATCGCCAGTGAGAAAATGCCGGCACAAAAAGGTCCGAAATAAAGTTTGCGCTAAGCTTGGGAATAACTCCCGATCTAGGCATGCTAGAGAGACCACATTTGTACCTGACTCTGCCTTGGATATCCCTGCATCCGAAAATCAAATGTTTAGGGTCACGGCGGGCAAGCTTCATACCTGAAATGACCAGCAGGTGGGGCTTCTCCGAACGCTCCTCAAAAGCATCTCCAATGGGATTTTTGTACACAGAGCTGTCAAAGAAACAAAGACAGTGTAAGGACGGTCCAATCACCCACAGAATAATACTGGATTTTCACAAGTTTTACACCATTAGAAAGCTGGTCTCAAGGGCTTTTTCTTCTGTGAGTTTCGTTTAGCTGACGATTTTGTAAGCGAGCTGAGAGGCCTGGAAGTAGGGCTGCCCGAAACACCACTGTATTTCATGCCTACGTCATCGCCAGTGAGAAAATGCCGGCACAAAAAGGTCCGAAATAAAGTTTGCGCTAAGCTTGGGAATAACTCCCGATCTAGGCATGCTAGAGAGACCACATTTGTACCTGACTCTGCCTTGGATATCCCTGCATCCGAAAATTAAATGTTTAGGGTCACGGCGGGCAAGCTTCATACCTGAAATGACCAGCAGGTGGGGCTTCTCCGAACGCTCCTCAAAAGCATCTCCAATGGGATTTTTGTACACAGAGCTGTCCAAGAAACAAAGACAGTGTAAGGACGGTCCAATCAGCCACAGAATAATACTGGATTTGCACAAGTTTTACACCATTAGAAAGCTGGTCTCAAGGGCTTTTTCTTCCGTGAGTTTCGTTTAGCTGACCATTTTGTAGGCGAGCTGAGCGGCCTGGAAGTAGGGCTGCCCGAAACACCACTGTATTTCATGCCTACGTCATCGCCAGTGAGAAAATGCCGGCAAAAAAGGTTCGAAATAAAATCTGCGCTGCGGCGGGCAAGCTTCATACCTGAAATGACCAGCAGGTGGGGCTTCTCCGAACGCTCCTCAAAAGCATCTCCAATGGGATTTTTGTACATAGAGCTGTCCAAGAAACAAAGACAGTGTAAGGACGGTCCAATCAGCCACAGAATAATACTGGATTTGCACAAGTTGTACACCATTAGAAAGCTGATTTCAAGGGCTCTCGCTTCCGTGAGTTTCGTTTAGCTGACGAATTTGTAGGTGAGCTGAGCGGCCTGGAAGTAGGGCTGCCCGAAACACAACTGTATTTCATGCCTACGTCATGACGCGTCATCGCCAGTGAGAAAATGCCGGCAAAAAAAGGTCCGAAATAAATTCTGCGCTAAGCTTTGAAATAACTCTTGATCTAGGCATGCTAGAGAGACCACATTTGTACCTGACTCTGCCTTGGATATCCCTGCATCCGAAAATCAAATGTTTAGGGTCACGGCGGGCAAGCTTCATACCTGAAATGACCAGCAGGTGGGGCTTCTCCGAACGCTCCTCAAAAGCATCTCCAATGGGATTTTTGTACACAGAGCTGTCAAAAAAACAAAGACAAAGCAAGGACGGCCAAATGACCAACAGAATAATACTGGATTTGCACAAGTTGTACACCATGAGAAAGCTGGTCTCAAGGGCTCTTGCTTCCGTGAGTTTCGTTTAGCTCATGATTTTGTAGGTGAGCTGAGCGGCCTGGAAGTAGGGCTACCCGAAACACCACTGTATTTCATGCCTATGTCATCGCCAGTGAGAAAATGCCCGTAAAGAAAGGTCCGAAATAAATTCTGCGCTAAGCTTTGAAATAACTCTTGATCTAGGCATGCTAGAGAGACCAAATTTGTACCTGACTCTGCCTTGGATATCCCTGCATCCGAAAATCAATCAAATGTTTAGGGTCACGGCGGGAAGGCTTCATACCTGAAATGACCAGCAGGTGGGGCTTCTCCGAACGCTCCTCAAAAGCATCTCCAATGGGATTTTTGTACACAGAGCTGTCAAAGAAACAAAGACAGTGTAAGGACGGTCCAATCACCCACAGAATAATACTGGATTTGCACAAATTTTACACCATTAGAAAGCTGGTCTCAAGGGCTTTTTCTTCCGTGAGTTTCGTTTAGCTGACGATTTTTTAGGCGAGCTGAGCGGCCTGGAAGTAGGGCTGCCCGAAACACCACTGTATTTCATGCCTACGTCATCGCCAGTGAGAAAATGCCGGCACAAAAAGGTCCGAAATAATGTTTGCGCTAAGCTTGGGAATAACTCCCGATCTAGGCATGCTAGAGAGACCACATTTGTACCTGACTCTGCCTTGGATATCCCTGCATCCGAAAATCAAATGTTTAGGGTCACGGCGGGCAAGCTTCATACCGGAAATGACCAGCAGGTGGGGCTTTTCCGAACGCTCCTCAAAAGCATCTCCAATGGGATTTTTGTACACAGAGCTGTCAAAGAAACAAAGACAGGGTAAAGACGGCAAAATGACAAACAGAATAATACTGGATTTGCACAAGTTTTACACCATAAGAAAGCTGGTCTCAAGGGCTTTTTCTTCCGTGAGTTTCGTTTAGCTGACGATTTTGTAAGCGAGCTGAGCGGCCTGGAAGTAGGGCTACCCGAAACACCACTGTATTACACGCCTACGTCATCGCCAGTGAGGAAATGCCGGCACGGACAGGTCCGAAATAAAGTTTGCGCTAAGCTTTGAAATAACTCCCGATCTAGGCATGCTAGAGAGACCAAATTTGTACCTGACACTGCCTTAGATATCCCTGCATCCGAAAATCAAACTTTAAAGGTCGCGGCAGTTAAGCTTCATACTGGAAATGACCAGCAGGCGGGGCTTCTCCCAACGCCCCTCAAAAGCATCTCCAATGGGATTTTTGTACACAGAGCTGTCAAAGAAACAAAGACAGTGTAAGGACGTTCCAATCACCCACAGAATAATACTGGATTTGCACAAGTTTTACACCATTAGAAAGCGGGTCTCAAGGGCTTTTTCTTCCGTGAGTTTCGTTTAGCTGACCATTTTGTAGGCGAGCTGAGCGGCCTGGAAGTAGGGCTGCCCGAAACACCACTGTATTTCATGCCTACGTCATCGCCAGTGAGAAAATGCCGGCAAAAAAAGGTTCGAAATAAATTCTGCGCTGCGGCGGGCAAGCTTCATACCTGAAATGACCAGCAGGTGGGGCTTCTCCGAACGCTCCTCAAAAGCATCTCCAATGGGACTTTTGTACATAGAGCTGTCCAAGAAACAAAGACAGTGTAAGGACGGTCCAATCAGCCACAGAATAATACTGGATTTGCACAAGTTGTACACCATTAGAAAGCTGATTTCAAGGGCTCTCGCTTCCGTGAGTTTCGTTTAGCTGACGAATTTGTAGGCGAGCTGAGCGGCCTGGAAGTAGGGCTGCCCGAAACACCACTGTATTTCATGCCTACGTCATGACGCGTCATCGCCAGTGAGAAAATGCCGGCAAAAAAAGGTCCGAAATAAATTCTGCGCTAAGCTTTGAAATAACTCTTGATCTAGGCATGCTAGAGAGACCAAATTTGTACCTGACTCTGCCTTGGATATCCCTGCATCCGAAAATCAATCAAATGTTTAGGGTCACGGCGGGAAGGCTTCATACCTGAAATGACCAGCAGGTGGGGCTTCTCCGAACGCTCCTCAAAAGCATCTCCAATGGGATTTTTGTACACAGAGCTGTCAAAGAAACAAAGACAGTGTAAGGACGGTCCAATCACCCACAGAATAATACTGGATTTGCACAAATTTTACACCATTAGAAAGCTGGTCTCAAGGGCTTTTTCTTCCGTGAGTTTCGTTTAGCTGACGATTTTTTAGGCGAGCTGAGCGGCCTGGAAGTAGGGCTGCCCGAAACACCACTGTATTTCATGCCTACGTCATCGCCAGTGAGAAAATGCCGGCACAAAAAGGTCCGAAATAATGTTTGCGCTAAGCTTGGGAATAACTCCCGATCTAGGCATGCTAGAGAGACCACATTTGTACCTGACTCTGCCTTGGATATCCCTGCATCCGAAAATCAAATGTTTAGGGTCACGGCGGGCAAGCTTCATACCGGAAATGACCAGCAGGTGGGGCTTTTCCGAACGCTCCTCAAAAGCATCTCCAATGGGATTTTTGTACACAGAGCTGTCAAAGAAACAAAGACAGGGTAAAGACGGCAAAATGACAAACAGAATAATACTGGATTTGCACAAGTTTTACACCATAAGAAAGCTGGTCTCAAGGGCTTTTTCTTCCGTGAGTTTCGTTTAGCTGACGATTTTGTAAGCGAGCTGAGCGGCCTGGAAGTAGGGCTACCCGAAACACCACTGTATTACACGCCTACGTCATCGCCAGTGAGGAAATGCCGGCACGGACAGGTCCGAAATAAAGTTTGCGCTAAGCTTTGAAATAACTCCCGATCTAGGCATGCTAGAGAGACCAAATTTGTACCTGACACTGCCTTAGATATCCCTGCATCCGAAAATCAAACTTTAAAGGTCGCGGCAGTTAAGCTTCATACTGGAAATGACCAGCAGGCGGGGCTTCTCCCAACGCCCCTCAAAAGCATCTCCAATGGGATTTTTGTACACAGAGCTGTCAAAGAAACAAAGACAGTGTAAGGACGTTCCAATCACCCACGAATAATACTGGATTTGCACAAGTTTTACACCATTAGAAAGCGGGTCTCAAGGGCTTTTTCTTCCGTGAGTTTCGTTTAGCTGATCATTTTGTAGGCGAGCTGAGCGGCCTGGAAGTAGGGCTGCCCGAAACACCACTGTATTTCATGCCTACGTCATCGCCAGTGAGAAAATGCCGGCAAAAAAAGGTTCGAAATAAATTCTGCGCTGCGGCGGGCAAGCTTCATACCTGAAATGACCAGCAGGTGGGGCTTCTCCGAACGCTCCTCAAAAGCATCTCCAATGGGATTTTTGTACATAGAGCTGTCCAAGAAACAAAGACAGTGTAAGGACGGTCCAATCAGCCACAGAATAATACTGGATTTGCACAAGTTGGACACCATTAGAAAGCTGATTTCAAGGGCTCTCGCTTCCGTGAGTTTCGTTTAGCTGACGAATTTGTAGGTGAGCTGAGCGGCCTGGAAGTAGGGCTGCCCGAAACACCACTGTATTTCATGCCTACGTCATGACGCGTCATCGCCAGTGAGAAAATGCCGGCAAAAAAAGGTCCGAAATAAATTCTGCGCTAAGCTTTGAAATAACTCTTGATCAAGGCATGCTAGAGAGACCACATTTGTACCTGACTCTGCCTTGGATATCCCTGCATCCGAAAATCAAATGTTTAGTGTCACGGCGGGCAAGCTTCATACCTGAAATGACCAGCAGGTGGGGCTTCTCCGAACGCTCCTCAAAAGCATCTCCAATGGGATTTTTGTACATAGAGCTGTCCAAGAAACAAAGACAGTGTAAGGACGGTCAAATCACCCACAGAATAATACTCGATTTGCACAAGTTTTACCCCATTAGAAAGCTGGTCTCAAGGGCTTTTTCTTCCGTGAGTTTCGTTTAGCTGACGATTTTGTAGGCGAGCTGAGCGGCCTGGAAGTAGGGCTGCCCGAAACACCACTGTATTTCATGCCTACGTCATCGCCAGTGAGAAAATGCCGGCACAAAAAGGTCCGAAATAAAGTTTGCGCTAAGCTTGGGAATAACTCCCGATCTAGGCATGCTAGAGAGACCACATTTGTACCTGACTCTGCCTTGGATATCCCTGCATCCGAAAATCAAATGTTTAGGGTCACGGCGGGCAAGCTTCATACCTGAAATGACCAGCAGGTGGGGCTTCTCCGAACGCTTCTCAAAAGCATCTCCAATGCGATTTTTGTACACAGAGCTGTCAACGAAACAAAGACAAAGCAAGGACGGCCAAATGACCAACAGAATAATACTGGATTTGCACAAGTTGTACACCATGAGAAAGCTGGTCTCAAGGGCTCTTGCTTCCGTGAGTTTCGTTTAGCTGATGATTTTGTAGGTGAGCTGAGCGGTCTGGAAGTAGGGCTACCCGAAACACCACTGTATTTCATGCCTATGTCATCGCCAGTGAGAAAATGCCCGTAAAGAAAGGTCCGAAATAAATTCTGCGCTAAGCTTTGAAATAACTCTTGATCTAGGCATGCTAGAGAGACCAAATTTGTACCTGACTCTGCCTTGGATATCCCTGCATCCGAAAATCAATCAAATGTTTAGGGTCACGGCGGGAAGGCTTCATACCTGAAATGACCAGCAGGTGGGGCTTCTCCGAACGCTCCTCAAAAGCATCTCCAATGGGATTTTTGTACACAGAGCTGTCAAAGAAACAAAGACAGTGTAAGGACGGTCCAATCACCCACAGAATAATACTGGATTTGCACAAATTTTACGCCATTAGAAAGCTGGTCTCAAGGGCTTTTTCTTCCGTGAGTTTCGTTTAGCTGACGATTTTTTAGGCGAGCTGAGCGGCCTGGAAGTAGGGCTGCCCGAAACACCACTGTATTTCATGCCTACGTCATCGCCAGTGAGAAAATGCCGGCACAAAAAGGTCCGAAATAAAGTTTGCGCTAAGCTTGGGAATAACTCCCGATCTAGGCATGCTAGAGAGACCACATTTGTACCTGACTCTGCCTTGGATATCCCTGCATCCGAAAATCAAATGTTTAGGGTCACGGCGGGCAAGCTTCATACCGGAAATGACCAGCAGGTGGGGCTTTTCCGAACGCTCCTCAAAAGCATCTCCAATGGGATTTTTGTACACAGAGCTGTCAAAGAAACAAACACAGGGTAAAGACGGCAAAATGACAAACAGAATAATACTGGATTTGCACAAGTTTTACACCATAAGAAAGCTGGTCTCAAGGGCTTTTTCTTCCGTGAGTTTCGTTTAGCTGACGATTTTGTAAGCGAGCTGAGCGGCCTGGAAGTAGGGCTACCCGAAACACCACTGTATTACACGCCTACGTCATCGCCAGTGAGAAAATGCCGGCACGGACAGGTCCGAAATAAAGTTTGCGCTAAGCTTTGAAATAACTCCCGATCTAGGCATGCTAGAGAGACCAAATTTGTACCTGACACTGCCTTGGATATCCCTGCATCCGAAAATCAAACTTTAAAGGTCGCGGCAGTTAAGCTTCATACCTGAAATGACCAGCAGGCGGGGCTTCTCCCAACGCCCCTCAAAAGCATCTCCAATGGGATTTTTGTACACAGAGATGTCAAAGAAACAAAGACAGTGTAAGGACGGTCCAATTACCCACAGAATAATACTGGATTTGCACAAGTTTTACACCATAAGAAAGCTGGTCTCAAGGGCTTACTCTTCCGTGAGTTTCGTTTAATTGACGATATTGTAGGCGAGCTGAGCGGCCTGGAAGTAGGGCTGCTCGAAACACCACTCTATTACACGTCTACGTCATCGCCATCCAGTGAGTAAATGCCGGCACAGAAAGGTCCGAAATAAATTTTTGCTTTAAGCTTGGAAAAAACTCCCGATCTAGGCATGCTAGAGAGACCAGATTTATACCTGACTCTGCCTTGAATATCCCTGAATCCGCAAATCAAACTTTCAAGGTCGCGGCAGTTAAGCTTCATACCGGAAATGACCAGCAGGAGGGGCTTCTGCCAACGCCCCTCAAAAGCATCTCCAATGCGATTTTTGTACACAGAGCTGTCAAAGAAACAAAGACAAAGCAAGGACGGCCAAACGACCAACAGAATAACACTGGATCTGCACAAGTATTACACCATAAGAAAGCTGGTCTCAAGGGCTCTCTCTTCCGTGTGTTTCATTTAACTGACGATTTTGTAGGCGAGCTGAGCGGCCTGTAAGTAGAGCTGCCCGAAACACCACTGTATTTCATGAATACGTCATCGCCAATGAGAAAATGCCGGCACAAAAAGGTCCGAAATAAAGTTTGCGCTAAGCTTGGGAATAATTCCCGATCTAGGTATGCTACAGAGACCAAATTTGTACCTGACTCTGCCTTGGATATCCCTGCATCCGAAAATCAAATGTTTAGGGTCACGTCGGGCAAGCTTCATACCGGAAATGACCAGCAGATGTGGCTTCTCCGAACGCTCCTCAAAAGCATCTCCAAGGGGATTTTTGTAAAGAGAGCTGTCACAGAAACAAAGACAAAGCAAGGACGGCCAAATGACCAACAGAATAATACTGGATTTGCACAAGTTTTACACCATAAGAAAGCTGGTCTCAAGGGCTTTTCTTCCGTGAGTTTCGTTTAGCTGACGATTTTGTAAGCGAGCTGAGCGGCCTGGAAGTAGGGCTGCCCGAAACACCACTGTATTTCATGCATACGTCATCGCCAATGAGAAAATGCCGGCACAAAAAGGTCCGAAATAAAGTTTGCGCTAAGCTTGGGAATAACTCCCGATCTAGGCATGCTAGAGAGACCAAACTTGTACCTGACTCTGCCTTGAATATCCCTGCATCCGAAAATTAAACTTTTAAGGTTGCGGTGGTTAAGCTTCATACTGGAAATGACCAGCAGGCGGGGCTTCTCCCAACGCCCCTCAAAAGCATCTCCAATGGGATTTTTGTACACAGAGATGTCAAAGAAACAAAGACAGTGTAAGGACGGTCCAATTACCCACAGAATAATACTGGATTTGCACAAGTTTTACACCATAAGAAAGCTGGTCTCAAGGGCTTACTCTTCCGTGAGTTTCGTTTAATTGACGATATTGTAGGCGAGCTGAGCGGCCTGGAAGTAGGGCTGCTCGAAACACCACTCTATTACACGTCTACGTCATCGCCAGTGAGTAAATGCCGGCACAGAAAGGTCCGAAATAAATTTTTGCGCTAAGCTTGGAAAAAACTCCCGATCTAGGCATGCTAGAGAGACCAGATTTATACCTGACTCTGCCTTGAATATCCCTGCATCCGAAAATCAAACTTTTAAGGTTGATGTGGTTAAGCTTCATACCGGAAATGACCAGCAGGTGGGGCTTCTCCGAACGCTTCTCAAAAGCATCTCCAATGCGATTTTTGTACACAGAGCTGTCAAAGAAACAAAGAAAAAGCAAGAACGGCCAAATGACCAACAGAATAATACTGGATTTGCACAAGTTGTACACCATGAGAAAGCTGGTCTCATGGGCTCTTGCTTCCGTGAGTTTCGTTTAGCTGATGATTTTGTAGGCGAGCTGAGCGGCCTGGAAGTAGGGCTGCCCGAAACACCACTGTATTACACGCCTACGTCATCGCCAGTGAGAAAATGCCGGCAAAGAAAGGTCCGAAATAAAGTTTGCGCTAAGCTTGGGAATAACTCCCGATCTAGGCATGCTAGAGAGACCAAATTTGTACCTGACTCTGCCTTGGATATCCCTGCATCCAGAAATTAAATGTTTGGGGTCACGGCGGGCAAGCTTCATACCGGAAATGACCAGTAGGTGGGGCTTTTCCGAACGCTCCTCAAAAGCATCCCAATGGGATTTTTGTACACAGAGCTGTCCAAGAAACAAAGACAGTGTAAGGACGGTCCAATCAGCCACAGAATAATACTGGATTTGCACAATACACCATTAGAAAGCTGATTTCAAGGGCTCTCGCTTCCGTGAGTTTCGTTTAGCTGACGAATTTTTAGGCGAGCTGAGCGGCCTGGAAGTAGGGCTGCCCGAAACACCACTGTATTTCATGCCTACGTCATCGCCAGTGAGAAAATGCCGGCACAAAAAGGTCCGAAATAAAGTTTGCGCTAAGCTTGGGAATGACTCCGGATGTAGGCATGGTAGAGAGACCAAATTTGTACCTGACTCTGCCTTGGATATCCCTGCATCCGAAAATCAAATGTTTAGGGTCACGGCGGGCAAGCTTCATACCTGAAATGACCAGCAGGTGGGGCTTCTCCGAACGCTCCTCAAAAGCATCTCCAATGGGATTTTTGTACACAGAGCTGTCAAAGAAACAAAGACAGTGTAAGGACGGTCCAATTACCCACAGAATAATACTGGATTTGCACAAGTTTTACACCATAAGAAAGCTGGTCTCAAGGGCTTACTCTTCCGTGAGTTTCGTTTAATTGACGATATTGTAGGCGAGCTGAGCGGCCTGGAAGTAGGGCTGCTCGAAACACCACTCTATTACACGTCTACGTCATCGCCAGTGAGTAAATGCCGTCACAGAAAGGTCCGAAATAAATTTTTGCGCTAAGCTTGGAAAAAACTCCCGATCTAGGCATGCTAGAGAGACCAGATTTATACCTGACTCTGCCTTGAATATCCCTGCATCCGAAAATCAAACTTTTAAGGTTGATGTGGTTAAGCTTCATACCGGAAATGACCAGCAGGTGGGGCTTCTCCGAACGCTTCTCAAAAGCATCTCCAATGCGATTTTTGTACACAGAGCTGTCAAAGAAACAAAGAAAAAGCAAGAACGGCCAAATGACCAACAGAATAATACTGGATTTGCACAAGTTGTACACCATGAGAAAGCTGGTCTCATGGGCTCTTGCTTCCGTGAGTTTCGTTTAGCTGATGATTTTGTAGGCGAGCTGAGCGGCCTGGAAGTAGGGCTGCCCGAAACACCACTCTATTACACGCCTACGTCATCGCCAGTGAGAAAATGCCGGCAAAGAAAGGTCCGAAATAAAGTTTGCGCTAAGCTTGGGAATAACTTCCGATCTAGGCATGCTAGAGAGACCAAATTTGTACCTGACTCTGCCTTGGATATCCCTGCATCCAGAAATTAAATGTTTGGGGTCACGGCGGGCAAGCTTCATACCGGAAATGACCAGTAGGTGGGGCTTTTCCGAACGCTCCTCAAAAGCATCCCAATGGGATTTTTGTACACAGAGCTGTCCAAGAAACAAAGACAGTGTAAGGACGGTCCAATCAGCCACAGAATAATACTGGATTTGCACAAGTTTTACACCATTAGAAAGCTGATTTCAAGGGCTCTCGCTTCCGTGAGTTTCGTTTAGCTGACGATTTTTTAGGCGAGCTGAGTGGCCTGGAAGTAGGGCTGCCCGAAACACCACTGTATTTCATGCCTACGTCATCGCCAGTGAGAAAATGCCGGCACAAAAAGGTGCGAAATAAAGTTTGCGCTAAGCTTGGGAATGACTCCGGATGTAGGCATGGTAGAGAGACCAAATTTGTACCTGACTCTGCCTTGGATATCCCTGCATCCGAAAATCAAATGTTTAGGGTCACGGCGGGCAAGCTTCATACCTGAAATGACCAGCAGGTGGGGCTTCTCCGAACGCTCCTCAAAAGCATCTCCAATGGGATTTTTGTACACAGAGCTGTCAAAGAAACAAAGACAGTGTAAGGACGGTCCAATCACCCACAGAATAATACTGGATTTGCACAAGTTTTACACCATTAGAAAGCTGGTCTCAAGGGCTTTTTCTTCCGTGAGTTTCGTTTAGCTGACGATTTTGTAGGCGAGCTGAGCGGCCTGGAAGTAGGGCTGCCCGAAACACCACTGTATTTCATGCATACGTCATCGCCAGTGAGAAAATGCCGGCACAAAAAGGTCCGAAATAAAGTTTGCGCTAAGCTTGGGAATAACTCCCGATCTAGGCATGCTAGAGAGACCAAACTTGTACCTGACTCTGCCTTGAATATCCCTGCATCCGAAAATCAAACTTTTAAGGTTGCGGTGGTTAAGCTTCATACCGGAAATGACCAGCAGGTGGGGCTTCTCCGAACGCTTCTCAAAAGCATCTCCAATGCGATTTTTGTACACAGAGCTGTCAAAGAAACAAAGAAAAAGCAAGAACGGCCAAATGACCAACAGAATAATACTGGATTTGCACAAGTTGTACACCATGAGAAAGCTGGTCTCAAGGGCTCTTGCTTCCGTGAGTTTCGTTTAGCTGATGATTTTGTAGGCGAGCTGAGCGGCCTGGAAGTAGGGCTGCCCGAAACACCACTGTATTACACGCCTACGTCATCGCCAGTGAGAAAATGCCGGCAAAGAAAGGTCCGAAATAAAGTTTGCGCTAAGCTTGGGAATAACTCCCGATCTAGGCATGCTAGAGAGACCAAATTTGTACCTGACTCTGCCTTGGATATCCCTGCATCCGAAAATCAAATGTTTAGGGTAACGGCGGGCAAGCTTCATACCTGAAATGACCAGCAGGTGGGGCTTTTCCGAACGCTCCTCAAAAGCATCTCCAATGGGATTTTTGTACACAGAGCTGTCAAAGAAACAAAGACAGTGTAAGGACGGTCCAATCACCCACAGAATAATACTGGATTTGCACAAATTTTACACCATTAGAAAGCTGGTCTCAAGGGCTTTTTCTTCCGTGAGTTTCGTTTAGCTGACGATTTTTTAGGCGAGCTGAGCGGCCTGGAAGTAGGGCTGCCCGAAACACCACTGTATTTCATGCCTACGTCATCGCCAGTGAGAAAATGCCGGCACAAAAAGGTCCGAAATAAAGTTTGCGCTAAGCTTGGGAATGACTCCGGATCTAGGCATGGTAGAGAGACCAAATTTGTACCTGACTCTGCCTTGGATATCCCTGCATCCGAAAATCAAATGTTTAGGGTCACGGCGGGCAAGCTTCATACCTGAAATGACCAGCAGGTGGGGCTTCTCCGAACGCTCCTCAAAAGCATCTCCATTGGGATTTTTGTAAACAGAGCTGTCAAAGAAACAAAGACAGGGTAAAGACGGCCAAATGACCAACAGAATAATACTGGATTTGCACAAGTTTTACACCATAAGAAAGCTGGTCTCAAGGGCTTTTTCTTCCGTGAGTTTCGTTTAGCTGACGATTTTGTAAGCGAGCTGAGCGGCCTGGAAGTAGGGCTACCCGAAACACCACTGTATTACATGCCTACATCATCGCCAGTGAGAAAATGCCGGCACGGACAGGTCCGAAATAAAGTTTGCGCTAAGCTTGGAAATAACTCCCGATCTAGGCATGCTAGAGAGACCAAATTTGTACCTGACACTGCCTTGGATATCCCTGCATCCGAAAATTAAACTTTAAAGGTCGCGGCAGTTAAGCTTCATACTGGAAATGACCAGCAGGCGGGGCTTCTCCCAACGCCCCTCAAAAGCAGTTCCAATGGGATTTTAGTACACAGAGCTGTCAAAGAAACAAAGACAGTGTAAGGACGGTCCAATCACCCACAGAATAATACTGGATTTGCACAAGTTTTACACCATTAGAAAGCTGGTCTCAATGGCTTTTTCTTCCGTGAGTTTCGTTTAGCTGACGATTTTGTAGGCGAGCTGAGCGGCCTGGAAGTAGGACTGCCCGAAACACCACTGTATTTCATGCATACGTCATCGCCAGTGAGAAAATGCCGGCACAAAAAGGTCCGAAATAAAGTTTGCGCTAAGCTTGGGAATAACTCCCGATCTAGGCATGCTAGAGAGACCACATTTGTACCTGACTCTGCCTTGGATATCCCTGCATCCGAAAATCAAATGTTTAGGGTCACGGCGGGCAAGCTTCATACCTGAAATGACCAGCAGGTGGGGCTTCTCCGAACGCTTCTCAAAAGCATCTCCAATGCGATTTTTGTACACAGAGCTGTCAAAGAAACAAAGACAAAGCAAGGACGGCCAAATGACCAACAGAATAATACTGGATTTGCACAAGTTGTACACCATGAGAAAGCTGGTCTCAAGGGCTCTTGCTTCCGTGAGTTTCGTTTAGTTGATGATTTTGTAGGCGAGCTGAGCGGCCTGGAAGTAGGGCTGCCCGAAACACCACTGTATTACACGTCTACGTCATCGCCAGTGAGAAAATGCCGGTAAAAAAAGGTCCGAAATAAATTCTGCGCTAAGCTTTGAAATAACTCTTGATCTAGGCATGCTAGAGAGACCACATTTGTACCTGACTCTGCCTTGGATATCCCTGCATCCGAAAATCAAATGTTTAGGGTCACGGCGGGCAAGCTTCATACCTGAAATGACCAGCAGGTGGGGCTTCTCCGAACGCTCCTCAAAAGCATCTCCATTGGGATTTTTGTAAACAGAGCTGTCAAAGAAACAAAGACAGGGTAAAGACGGCCAAATGACCAACAGAATAATACTGGATTTGCACAAGTTTTACACCATAAGAAAGCTGGTCTCAAGGGCTTTTTCTTCCGTGAGTTTCGTTTAGCTGACGATTTTGTAGGCGAGCTGAGCGGCCTGGAAGTAGGGCTACCCGAAACACCACTGTATTACATGCCTACATCATCGCCAGTGAGAAAATGCCGGCACGGACAGGTCCGAAATAAAGTTTGCGCTAAGCTTGGAAATAACTCCCGATCTAGGCATGCTAGAGAGACCAAATTTGTACCTGACTCTGCCTTGGATATCCCTGCATCCGAAAATCAAATGTTTAGGGTCACTGCCGGCAAGCTTCATACCGGAAATGACCAGCAGGTGGGGCTTCTCCGAACGCTCCTCAAAAGCATCTCCAATGGGATTTTTGTACACAGAGCTGTCAAAGAAACAAAGACAGGGTAAGGACGGTCCAATCACCCACAGAATAAAACTGGATTTGCACAAATTTTACACCATTAGAAAGCTGGTCTCAAGGGCTCTCTCTTCCGTGAGTTTCGTTTAACTGACGATATTGTAGGCGAGCTGAGCGGCCTGGAAGTAGGGCTGCTCGAAACACCACTGTATTACACGCCTACGTCATCGCCAGTGAGAAAATGCCGGCATAGAAAGGTCCGAAATAAAGTTTGCGCTAAGCTTGGGAATAACTCCCGATCTAGGGATGCTAGAGAGACCAAACTTGTACCTGACTCTGCCTTGAATATCCCTGCATCCAAAAACCAAACTTTTAAGGTTGATGTGGTTAAGCTTCATACCGGAAATGACCAGCAGGTGGGGCTTCTCCGAACGCTTCTCAAAAGCATCTCCAATGCGATTTTTGTACACAGAGCTGTCAAAGAAACAAAGAAAAAGCAAGAACGGCCAAATGACCAACAGAATAATACTGGATTTGCACAAGTTTTACACCATGAGACAGCTGGTCTCAAGGGTTCTTGCTTCCGTGAGTTTCGTTTAGCTGATGATTTTGTAGGCGAGCTGAGCGGCCTGGAAGTAGGGCTGCCCGAAACACCACTGTATTACACGCCTACGTCATCGCCAGTGAGAAAATGCCGGCAAAGAAAGGTCCGAAATAAAGTTTGCGCTAAGCTTGGGAATAACTCCCGATCTAGGCATGCTAGAGAGACCAAATTTGTACCTGACTCTGCCTTGGATATCCCTGCATCCAGAAATTAAATGTTTGGGGTCACGGCGGGCAAGCTTCATACCGGAAATGACCAGCAGGTGGGGCTTTTCCGAACGCTCCTCAAAAGCATCCCAATGGGATTTTTGTACACAGAGCTGTCCAAGAAACAAAGACAGTGTAAGGACGGTCCAATCAGCCACAGAATAATACTGGATTTGCACAAGTTTTACACCATTAGAAAGCTGATTTCAAGGGCTTTTTCTTCCCTGAGTTTCGTTTAGCTGACGATTTTGTAGGCGAGCTGAGCGGCCTGGAAGTAGGGCTGCCCGAAACACCACTGTATTTCATGCATACGTCATCGCCAGTGAGAAAATGCCGGCACAAAAAGGTCCGAAATAAAGTTTGCGCTAAGCTTGGGAATAACTCCCGATCTAGGCATGCTAGAGAGACCAAACTTGTACCTGACTCTGCCTTGAATATCCCTGCATCCGAAAATCAAACTTTTAAGGTTGCGGTGGTTAAGCTTCATACCGGAAATGACCAGCAGGTGGGGCTTTTCCGAACGCTTCTCAAAAGCATCTCCAATGCGATTTTTGTACACAGAGCTGTCAAAGAAACAAAGAAAAAGCAAGAACGGCCAAATGACCAACAGAATAATACTGGATTTGCACAAGTTGTACACCATGAGACAGCTGGTCTCAAGGGCTCTTGCTTCCGTGAGTTTCGTTTAGCTGATGATTTTGTAGGCGAGCTGAGCGGCCTGGAAGTAGGGCTGCCCGAAACACCACTGTATTACACGCCTACGTCATCGCCAGTGAGAAAATGCCGGCACAGAAAGGTCCGAAATAAAGTTTGCGCTAAGCTTGGGAATAACTCCCGATCTAGGCATGCTAGAGAGACCAAATTTGTACCTGACTCTGCCTTGGATATCCCTGCATCCAGAAATTAAATGTTTGGGGTCACGGCGGGCAAGCTTCATACCGGAAATGACCAGCAGGTGGGGCTTTTCCGAACGCTCCTCAAAAGCATCCCAATGGGATTTTTGTTCACAGAGCTGTCCAAGAAACAAAGACAGTGTAAGGACGGTCCAATCAGCCACAGAATAATACTGGATTTGCACAAGTTTTACACCATTAGAAAGCTGATTTCAAGGGCTCTCGCTTCCGTGAGTTTCGTTTAGCTGACGATTTTTTAGGCGAGCTGAGCGGCCTGGAAGTAGGGCTGCCCGAAACACCACTGTATTTCATGCCTACGTCATCGCCAGTGAGAAAATGCCGGCACAAAAAGGTCCGAAATAAAGTTTGCGCTAAGCTTGGGAATAACTCCCGATCTAGGCATGCTAGAGAGACCAAATTTGTACCTGACTCTGCCTTGGATATCCCTGCATCCGAAAATCAAATGTTTAGGGTAACGGCGGGCAAGCTTCATACCTGAAATGACCAGCAGGTGGGGCTTCTCCAAACGCTCCTCAAAAGCATCTCCAATGGGATTTTTGTACACAGAGCTGTCAAAGAAACAAAGACAGTGTAAGGACGGTCCAATCACCCACAGAATAATACTGGATTTGCACAAGTTTTACACCATTAGAAAGCTGGTCTCAAGGGCTTTTTCTTCCGTGAGTTTCGTTTAGCTGACGATTTTGTAGGCGAGCTGAGCGGCCTGGAAGTAGGGCTGCCCGAAACACCACTGTATTTCATGCATACGTCATCGCCAGTGAGAAAATGCCGGCACAAAAAGGTCCGAAATAAAGTTTGCGCTAAGCTTGGGAATAACTCCCGATCTAGGCATGCTAGAGAGACCACATTTGTACCTGACTCTGCCTTGGATATCCCTGCATCCGAAAATCAAATGTTTAGGGTCACGGCGGGCAAGCTTCATACCTGAAATGACCAGCAGGTGGGGCTTCTCCGAACGCTTCTCAAAAGCATCTCCAATGCGATTTTTGTACACAGAGCTGTCAAAGAAACAAAGACAAAGCAAGGACGGCCAAATGACCAACAGAATAATACTGGATTTGCACAAGTTGTACACCATGAGAAAGCTGGTCTCAAGGGCTCTTGCTTCCGTGAGTTTCGTTTAGCTGATGATTTTGTAGGCGAGCTGAGCGGCCTGGAAGTAGGGCTGCCCGAAACACCACTGTATTTCATGTCTACGTCATCGCCAGTGAGAAAATGCCGGTAAAAAAAGGTCCGAAATAAATTCTGCGCTAAGCTTTGAAATAACTCCCGATCTAGGCATGCTAGAGAGACCAAACTTGTACCTGACTCTGCCTTGAATATCCCTGCATCCGAAAATCAAATGTTTAGGGTCACTGCCGGCAAGCTTCATACCGGAAATGACCAGCAGGTGGGGCTTCTCCGAACGCTCCTCAAAAGCATCTCCAATGGGATTTTTGTACACAGAGCTGTCAAAGAAACAAAGACAGGGTAAGGACGGCCAAATGACCAACACAATAATACTGGATTTGCACAAGTTTTACACCATAAGAAAGCTGGTCTCAAGGGCTTTTTCTTCCGTGAGTTTCGTTTCGCTGACGATTTTGTAAGCGACCTGAGCGGCCTGGAAGTAGGGCTACTCGAAACACCACTGTATTACACGCCTACGTCATCGCCAGTGAGAAAACGCCGGCACAGACAGGTCCGAAATAAAGTTTGCGCTAAGCTTGGGAATAACTCCCGATCTAGGCATGCTAGACAGACCAAATTTGTACCTGACTCTGCCTTGGATATCCCTGCATCCGAAAATCAAATGTTTAGGGTCACGGCGGGCAAGCTTCATACCTGAAATGACCAGCAGGTGGGGCTTCTCCGAACGCTCCTCAAAAGCATCTCCATTGGGATTTTTGTAAACAGAGCTGTCAAAGAAACAAAGACAGTGTAAGGACGGTCCAATCAGCCACAGAATAATACTGGATTTGCACAAGTTTTACACCATTAGAAAGCTGATTTCAAGGGCTTTTTCTTCCGTGAGTTTCGTTTAGCTGACGATTTTGTAGGCGAGCTGAGCGGCCTGGAAGTAGGGCTGCCCGAAACACCACTGTATTTCATGCATACGTCATCGCCAGTGAGAAAATGCCGGCACAAAAAGGTCCGAAATAAAGTTTGCGCTAAGCTTGGGAATAACTCCCGATCTAGGCATGCTAGAGAGACCAAACTTGTACCTGACTCTGCCTTGAATATCCCTGCATCCGAAAATCAAACTTTTAAGGTTGCGGTGGTTAAGCTTCATACCGGAAATGACCAGCAGGTGGGGCTTCTCCGAACGCTCCTCAAAAGCATCTCCATTGGGATTTTTGTAAACAGAGCTGTCAAAGAAACAAAGACAGTGTAAGGACGGTCCAATCAGCCACAGAATAATACTGGATTTGCACAAGTTTTACACCATTAGAAAGCTGATTTCAAGGGCTTTTACTTCCCTGAGTTTCGTTTAGCTGACGATTTTGTAGGCGAGCTGAGCGGCCTGGAAGTAGGGCTGCCCGAAACACCACTGTATTTCATGCATACGTCATCGCCAGTGAGAAAATGCCGGCACAAAAAGGTCCGAAATAAAGTTTGCGCTAAGCTTGGGAATAACTCCCGATCTAGGCATGCTAGAGAGACCAAACTTGTACCTGACTCTGCCTTGAATATCCCTGCATCCGAAAATCAAATGTTTAGGGTTACGGCGGGCAAGCTTCATACCTGAAATGACCAGCAGGTGGGGCTTCTCCAAACGCTCCTCAAAAGCATCTCCAATGGGATTTTTGTACACAGAGCTGTCAAAGAAACAAAGACAGTGTAAGGACGGTCCAATCACCCACAGAATAATACTGGATTTGCACAAGTTTTACACCATTAGAAAGCTGGTCTCAAGGGCTTTTTCTTCCGTGAGTTTCGTTTAGCTGACGATTTTGTAGGCGAGCTGAGCGGCCTGGAAGTAGGGCTGCCCGAAACACCACTGTATTTCATGCATACGTCATCGCCAGTGAGAAAATGCCGTCACAAAAAGGTCCGAAATAAAGTTTGCGCTAAGCTTGGGAATAACTCCCGATCTAGGCATGCTAGAGAGACCACATTTGTACCTGACTCTGCCTTGGATATCCCTGCATCCGAAAATCAAATGTTCAGGGTCACGGCGGGCAAGCTTCATACCTGAAATGACCAGCAGGTGGGGCTTCTCCGAACGCTTCTCAAAAGCATCTCCAATGCGATGTTTGTACACAGAGCTGTCAAAGAAACAAAGACAAAGCAAGGACGGCCAAATGACCAACAGAATAATACTGGATTTGCACAAGTTGTACACCATGAGAAAGCTGGTCTCAAGGGCTCTTGCTTCCGTGAGTTTCGTTTAGCTGATGATTTTGTAGGCGAGCTGAGCGGCCTGGAAGTAGGGCTGCCCGAAACACTACTGTATTTCATGTCTACGTCATCGCCAGTGAGAAAATGCCGGTAAAAAAAGGTCCGAAATAAATTCTGCGCTAAGCTTTGAAATAACTCTTGATCTAGGCATGCTAGAGAGACCAAATTTGTACCTGACTCTGCCTTGGATATCCCTGCATCCGAAAATCAAATGTTTAGGGTCACGGCGGGCAAGCTTCATACCTGAAATGACCAGCAGGTGGGGCTTCTCCGAACGCTCCTCAAAAGCATCTCCAATGGGATTTTTGTACACAGAGCTGTCAAAGAAACAAAGACAGTGTAAGGACGGTCCAATCACCCACAGAATAATACTGGATTTGCACAAATTTTACACCATTAGAAAGCTGGTCTCAAGGGCTTTTTCTTCCGTGAGTTTCGTTTAGCTGACGATTTTTTAGGCGAGCTGAGCGGCCTGGAAGTAGGGCTGCCCGAAACACCACTGTATTTCATGCCTACGTCATCGCCAGTGAGAAAATGCCGGCACAAAAAGGTCCGAAATAAAGTTTGCGCTAAGCTTGGGAATAACTCCCGATCTAGGCATGCTAGAGAGACCACATTTGTACCTGACTCTGCCTTGGATATCCCTGCATCCGAAAATCAAATGTTTAGGGTCACGGCGGGCAAGCTTCATACCTGAAATGACCAGCAGGTGGGGCTTCTCCGAACGCTTCTCAAAAGCATCTCCAATGCGATTTTTGTACACAGAGCTGTCAAAGAAACAAAGACAAAGCAAGGACGGCCAAATGACCAACAGAATAATACTGGATTTGCACAAGTTGTACACCATGAGAAAGCTGGTCTCAAGGGCTCTTGCTTCCGTGAGTTTCGTTTAGCTGATGATTTTGTAGGCGAGCTGAGCGGCCTGGAAGTAGGGCTGCCCGAAACACCACTGTATTTCATGTCTACGTCATCGCCAGTGAGAAAATGCCGGTAAAAAAAGGTCCGAAATAAATTCTGCGCTAAGCTTTGAAATAACTCCCGATCTAGGCATGCTAGAGAGACCAAACTTGTACCTGACTCTGCCTTGAATATCCCTGCATCCGAAAATCAAATGTTTAGGGTCACTGCCGGCAAGCTTCATACCGGAAATGACCAGCAGGTGGGGCTTCTCCGAACGCTCCTCAAAAGCATCTCCAATGGGATTTTTGTACACAGAGCTGTCAAAGAAACAAAGACAGGGTAAGGACGGCCAAATGACCAACACAATAATACTGGATTTGCACAAGTTTTACACCATAAGAAAGCTGGTCTCAAGGGCTTTTTCTTCCGTGAGTTTCGTTTCGCTGACGATTTTGTAAGCGACCTGAGCGGCCTGGAAGTAGGGCTACTCGAAACACCACTGTATTACACGCCTACGTCATCGCCAGTGAGAAAACGCCGGCACAGACAGGTCCGAAATAAAGTTTGCGCTAAGCTTGGGAATAACTCCCGATCTAGGCATGCTAGACAGACCAAATTTGTACCTGACTCTGCCTTGGATATCCCTGCATCCGAAAATCAAATGTTTAGGGTCACGGCGGGCAAGCTTCATACCTGAAATGACCAGCAGGTGGGGCTTCTCCGAACGCTCCTCAAAAGCATCTCCATTGGGATTTTTGTAAACAGAGCTGTCAAAGAAACAAAGACAGTGTAAGGACGGTCCAATCAGCCACAGAATAATACTGGATTTGCACAAGTTTTACACCATTAGAAAGCTGATTTCAAGGGCTTTTTCTTCCGTGAGTTTCGTTTAGCTGACGATTTTGTAGGCGAGCTGAGCGGCCTGGAAGTAGGGCTGCCCGAAACACCACTGTATTTCATGCATACGTCATCGCCAGTGAGAAAATGCCGGCACAAAAAGGTCCGAAATAAAGTTTGCGCTAAGCTTGGGAATAACTCCCGATCTAGGCATGCTAGAGAGACCAAACTTGTACCTGACTCTGCCTTGAATATCCCTGCATCCGAAAATCAAACTTTTAAGGTTGCGGTGGTTAAGCTTCATACCGGAAATGACCAGCAGGTGGGGCTTCTCCGAACGCTCCTCAAAAGCATCTCCATTGGGATTTTTGTAAACAGAGCTGTCAAAGAAACAAAGACAGTGTAAGGACGGTCCAATCAGCCACAGAATAATACTGGATTTGCACAAGTTTTACACCATTAGAAAGCTGATTTCAAGGGCTTTTACTTCCCTGAGTTTCGTTTAGCTGACGATTTTGTAGGCGAGCTGAGCGGCCTGGAAGTAGGGCTGCCCGAAACACCACTGTATTTCATGCATACGTCATCGCCAGTGAGAAAATGCCGGCACAAAAAGGTCCGAAATAAAGTTTGCGCTAAGCTTGGGAATAACTCCCGATCTAGGCATGCTAGAGAGACCAAACTTGTACCTGACTCTGCCTTGAATATCCCTGCATCCGAAAATCAAATGTTTAGGGTTACGGCGGGCAAGCTTCATACCTGAAATGACCAGCAGGTGGGGCTTCTCCAAACGCTCCTCAAAAGCATCTCCAATGGGATTTTTGTACACAGAGCTGTCAAAGAAACAAAGACAGTGTAAGGACGGTCCAATCACCCACAGAATAATACTGGATTTGCACAAGTTTTACACCATTAGAAAGCTGGTCTCAAGGGCTTTTTCTTCCGTGAGTTTCGTTTAGCTGACGATTTTGTAGGCGAGCTGAGCGGCCTGGAAGTAGGGCTGCCCGAAACACCACTGTATTTCATGCATACGTCATCGCCAGTGAGAAAATGCCGTCACAAAAAGGTCCGAAATAAAGTTTGCGCTAAGCTTGGGAATAACTCCCGATCTAGGCATGCTAGAGAGACCACATTTGTACCTGACTCTGCCTTGGATATCCCTGCATCCGAAAATCAAATGTTCAGGGTCACGGCGGGCAAGCTTCATACCTGAAATGACCAGCAGGTGGGGCTTCTCCGAACGCTTCTCAAAAGCATCTCCAATGCGATGTTTGTACACAGAGCTGTCAAAGAAACAAAGACAAAGCAAGGACGGCCAAATGACCAACAGAATAATACTGGATTTGCACAAGTTGTACACCATGAGAAAGCTGGTCTCAAGGGCTCTTGCTTCCGTGAGTTTCGTTTAGCTGATGATTTTGTAGGCGAGCTGAGCGGCCTGGAAGTAGGGCTGCCCGAAACACTACTGTATTTCATGTCTACGTCATCGCCAGTGAGAAAATGCCGGTAAAAAAAGGTCCGAAATAAATTCTGCGCTAAGCTTTGAAATAACTCTTGATCTAGGCATGCTAGAGAGACCAAATTTGTACCTGACTCTGCCTTGGATATCCCTGCATCCGAAAATCAAATGTTTAGGGTCACGGCGGGCAAGCTTCATACCTGAAATGACCAGCAGGTGGGGCTTCTCCGAACGCTCCTCAAAAGCATCTCCAATGGGATTTTTGTACACAGAGCTGTCAAAGAAACAAAGACAGTGTAAGGACGGTCCAATCACCCACAGAATAATACTGGATTTGCACAAATTTTACACCATTAGAAAGCTGGTCTCAAGGGCTTTTTCTTCCGTGAGTTTCGTTTAGCTGACGATTTTTTAGGCGAGCTGAGCGGCCTGGAAGTAGGGCTGCCCGAAACACCACTGTATTTCATGCCTACGTCATCGCCAGTGAGAAAATGCCGGCACAAAAAGGTCCGAAATAAAGTTTGCGCTAAGCTTGGGAATAACTCCCGATCTAGGCATGCTAGAGAGACCACATTTGTACCTGACTCTGCCTTGGATATCCCTGCATCCGAAAATCAAATGTTTAGGGTCACGGCGGGCAAGCTTCATACCTGAAATGACCAGCAGGTGGGGCTTCTCCGAACGCTCCTCAAAAGCATCTCCATTGGGATTTTTGTAAACAGAGCTGTCAAAGAAACAAAGACAGGGTAAAGACGGCCAAATGACCAACAGAATAATACTGGATTTGCACAAGTTTTACACCATAAGAAAGCTGGTCTCAAGGGCTTTTTCTTCCGTGAGTTTCGTTTAGCTGACGATTTTGTAAGCGAGCTGAGCGGCCTGGAAGTAGGGCTACCCGAAACACCACTGTATTTCATGCCTACGTCATCGCCAGTGAGAAAATGCCGGCACAAAAAGGTCCGAAATAAAGTTTGCGCTAAGCTTGGGAATAACTCCCGATCTAGGCATGCTAGAGAGACCAAACTTGTACCTGACTCTGCCTTGAATATCCCTGCATCCGAAAATCAAATGTTTAGGGTCACTGCCGGCAAGCTTCATACCGGAAATGACCAGCAGGTGGGGCTTCTCCGAACGCTCCTCAAAAGCATCTCCAATGGGATTTTTGTACACAGAGCTGTCAAAGAAACAAAGACAGGGTAAGGACGGCCAAATGACCAACACAATAATACTGGATTTGCACAAGTTTTACACCATAAGAAAGCTGGTCTCAAGGGCTTTTTCTTCCGTGAGTTTCGTTTCGCTGACGATTTTGTAAGCGACCTGAGCGGCCTGGAAGTAGGGCTACTCGAAACACCACTGTATTACACGCCTACGTCATCGCCAGTGAGAAAACGCCGGCACAGACAGGTCCGAAATAAAGTTTGCGCTAAGCTTGGGAATAACTCCCGATCTAGGCATGCTAGACAGACCAAATTTGTACCTGACTCTGCCTTGGATATCCCTGCATCCGAAAATCAAATGTTTAGGGTCACTGCCGGCAAGCTTCATACCGGAAATGACCAGCAGGAGGGGCTTCTGCCAACGCCCCTCAAAAGCATCTCCAATGGGATTTTTGTACACAGAGATGTCGAAGAAACAAAGACAAAGCAAGGACGGCCAAACGACCAACAGAATAACACTGGATCTGCACAAGTTTTACACCATAAGAAAGCTGGTCTCAAGGGCTCTCTCTTCCGTGTGTTTCGTTTAGCTGACGATTTTGTAAGCGAGCTGAGCGGCCTGGAAGTAGGGCTACCCGAAACACCACTGTATTACACGCCTACGTCATCGCCAGTGAGAAAATGTCGGCACAGAAAGGTCCGAAATAAAGTTTGCGCTAAGCTTGGGAATAACTCCCGATCTAGGCATGCTAGAGAGACCAAACTTGTACCTGACTCTGCCTTGAATATCCCTGCATCCGAAAATCAAACTTTTAAGTTTGCGGTGGTTAAGCTTCATACCGGAAATGACCAGCAGGTGGGGCTTCTCCGAACGCTCCTCAAAAGCATCTCCAATGCGATTTTTGTACACAGAGCTGTCAAAGAAACAAAGACAGGGTAAGGATGGTCCAATCACCCAGAGAATCAAACTGGATTTGCACAAGTTTTACCCCATAAGAAAGCTGATCTCAAGGGCTCTGTCTTCCGTGAGTTTCGTTTAACTGACGATTTTGTAGGCGAACTGAGCGGCCTGGAAGTAGGGCTGCTCGAAACACCACTGTATTACATGCCTACGTCATCGCCATACCGGAAATGCCCAGCAGGTGGGGCTACTCTGAACGCTCCTCAAAAGCATCTCCAATGGGATTTTTGTACACAGAGCTGTCAAAGAAACAAAGACAAAGTAAGGACGGCTAAATGACCCACAGAATAATACTGGATTTGCAAAGGTTTTACACCATTGGGAAGCTAGTTTCAGATGCTCTCTCTTCCGTGAGTTTCGATTAGCTGACGATATTGTAGGCGAAGTGAGTGGCCTGAAAGTAGGGCTGCCCGAAACACCACTGTATTACATGCCTACTTCATCGCCAGTCAGAAAATGCCGGCACAGAAAGGTCCGAAAAAAATTCTGCCCAAAGCTTGGAAATAACTCCCGATCTAGGCATGCTAGAGAGACCAAATTTGTACCTGACTCTGCCTTGGATATCCCCGCATCCAATAATTAAACTTTTATTGTCGCGGCGGGCGAGCTTCATACCGGAAAAAACCAGCACGTGGGGCTACTCCGAACGCTCCTCAAAAGCATCTCCAATGGGATTTTTGTACACAGAGCTGTCTAAGAAATAACGACAAAGTAAGGACGGCTAAAAGACCAAGAAATTAATACTTGATTTGCACAAGTTTTACACCATTGCAAAGCTGGTCTCAAGGGCTTTTTCTTCCGTGAGTTTCATTGAGCTGGCGATTTTGAATATCCCTGCATCCGAAAATTAAATGTTTAGGGTCACGGCGGGCAAGCTTCATACCTGAAATGACCAGCAGGTGGGGCTTCTCCGAACGCTCCTCAAAAGCATCTCCGATGTGATTTTTGTAAACAGAGCTGTCACAGAAACAAAGACAAAGCAAGGACGGCCAAATGACCAACAGAATAATACTGGATTTGCACAAGTTTTACACCATAAGAAAGCTGGTCTCAAGGGCTTTTCTTCCGTGAGTTTCGTTTAGCTGACGATTTTGTAAGCGAGCTGAGCGGCCTGGAAGTAGGGCTGCCCGAAACACCACTGTATTACATGCCTACGTCAAGGCCAGTGAGAAAATGCCGGCACAGAAAGGTCCGAAATAAATTCTGCGTTAAGCTTAAGAATAACTGCCGATCTAGGCATGCTAGAGAGACAAAAGTTGTACCTGACTCTGACTTGGATATCCCTGCATCCGAAAATCAAATGTTTAGGGTCGCGGCGGGCAAGCTTCATACCGGAAATGACAAGCAGGTGGGGCTACTTCGAACGCTCCTCAAAAGCATCTCCAATGGGATTTGGTACACAGAGCTGTCAAAGAAACAAAGACAAAGTAAAGACGGCCAAATCACTCGTTGAATAATACTGGATTTGCGAAGGTTTGCCACCATTGTAAAGCCCGTCTCAAGTGCTCTCTCTCCCGTGAGTTTGGGGTTGCTGACAATTTTGTAGGCGAGGCGAGCGGCCTGGATGTTAGCCCTACCCCTAAAAGAAATTGAAAAAAACCAGGGGCCGGCTGCGAAGCAAGGTCGTGCCGGCCGGGGTAATGGCCCGAAATAAAAGTGCGTTTTAGACCCCTTTAGTGCGTCGTTTGATTGCCTTTTTTTCTTACTGGAGTTTATATTTCAACCGGGTAAGAGACCATCAAACAGCTTACATCTTACTCTTTTTATTGATGTTAAGTATAATGTGATTGGATGAACAAAACCACAGTATTTCTTTAAAAGAAATAGTGGCCAATAAGAATGCTTGTGTGATATTGTGTCAAACAAGTCAATTCCCATTGCCTCACACGCGATTTGCACTTTTCAGTCGTCTTCGACAGTCCGTTTTCGTTGCCCGATTTTTTGCATTTAAATTGTAAGTATGCCACTGGGACTTACATATTATTCGTAAGTAACTAATGAACTTTTCTATGAATTTAAAAACAGGTTTTATGTTTTCTTTATGGTGAAAATATTCGTAAAACTTTGTGTTTTTGACCACGGCTTGACCTGATGGAAGCTACGTGTTTAAGGCATGCCATTTTGAACAAGGGGTGATACTGTGGTGTATGTGAGATTCTTTGACTACAGTTCATTTTTCTGCATGCTTATGCTGGTACCTTTTCACAGCAGAGCAATAGTTGAAGAGCTAAATAATAAGTTCATGATAAATTTAAGAAAGTTTGTAATCAATTTTAACGTTTTGAATTAATTGTAGGCCTAACGTTTGACAGATGTTTTACAACACTCTTGGTTAACTTCTTATGCTAATGTTTAATGCAGGTGACAAATTTTGAACCAAAAGAAGAAATTGGACTGACGTGCCATAACAATGGAGTATAACTTGGATTGAATCATGTTAAAATAACCAGTCAACCAATAATAGACTGTAGTTCATGTTATGTTAAGTTTAATTCATTTTGGCAGCTGCTTGGTTTGTGAGTCTAAAGATTAATGTATTTTTTATTTCAAATAGTTTCCATGTGTAAAACTGGAATTTGGAAAGATTTACAATTAAGTATTAGTTATTTTTACTGTTCTGACAAAACTTGTTTGTGTTAGTTAAAGTTTTCTATTTAGATTCATGTTTTTTGTGGTATTTTAAAACTAGAACAGCAGAAGCTGCCATGGCGAGCAGCCGAACGCCCGATAGAGAAACAATGAATAATAGAAAAACAATCATTGATCAACTGATGTTCAAAAAGGTGGGGACAATTAACAAGTATGTGGTTGACCATTGCCTACTTGGTTTGAAATGTGGGAAAGAGGCTCAGGGTGGGTGGGGCTGATTACAATGAAAAATAGGTGTTTTGTAAAACACATAATAAAAACAAATTCTTATATGTATCTCTCAGCTCTGGTACATGTCATCAAAGACATGCATTTACCAGAGTAGATGCATCTATGTACATGTATTGAAATTTACAGGTACTTTGAAAGATGCATGCACGTCAAAAACATTAGAGCTGTTGGCTATCTCTCACATTACGAAAGGCGAAACAGTTACATGTTGTACATGTTGTGTACATGAAACATTTTTTCTTTGCATTTCCTCTTATCCCACTTAATCATAAACTGAACCTTCCAAGACATCACCCTATAGATGCATGTTACAGGATGCATACAGTCCCAACCTGCAACTTACCTCTATGCCCTATGAAATTGTACTGAATGATCGAGACACCAACCTAACAGCATCTTTGTCACTTACAACATGACCTAAAACATTCCTTTGTGTCAAACAGAGAAACTAAAGCCTTACAATTGGAATTGAATTAGACCCACCACAATTGTTCCATGGTGTCATACACCAGAAAAACCACACATACTGTGGTTCAATTCAATGCACATCACACACATTCATTGAACTAGTCAGTGGTACATGTTACACAAGTACCAGAAATCTTCCATCTCCACAAAAAAATGCTCTCTTTTTTTTATTGGTTGTACCCAAAAATATAGTTGCACTGGTAAATCTGATTTATGTTGATGTTAATATTAAATATACTTTTTCAAAGCATTCTTATTCGAAGCTCATTGCAAAACCATTTAGATTATTCGAAGACAGCTGTTTAATTTCCAGAGGGTAATAATGTACCCTGAAAACTTTAACATATTTAAACAATAGGAAAACTTTAACATATTTAAATAATAGAAAAACTTGACCACAATTTCCATGTTCAATTAGTGAATCTATTCACACAAAAACAATTACATAACACAACAAACTATCTAAGGCAAAAGCTTTAACAAAAAGTCTCAATGCGGACGGCCGGACGGACAAAATCGGTACATGAAACATTACTCGTATACCTAAAGTAGAAATAACTTCACTTTTCTTTTGCTTTACAAAAAAAAATGCATTGTCGCTTGACAAGAAAACGAAAAATACAAACATGGCTATCACTATTCATAATTTCCAAGATGGCGATAGCTGCCATCTTGGATTACGTAATCAAGATGATCCCCAATTTATACAATTACCATTCCAGTGACAAGAAAAAGTATGAAATGATGCTCTATTTGTTCTTATAGCTCTTCTGGTGCCAGAGCTTTCACATTTCTTTTTTGTTTCAAGATGGCGGCGGCGGCCATCCTGGATTTAGAGGTCAAGATGATCCCTAAACTTCACAATGACCATCTCAGTGGATTTTTCATGCCAGATATAGTAGAAATTGGCATTTTTTGGTCCATCTAGTCCATCTGGTGCCAGACCTATTACAATTTAGGTTTTCAAGATGGCGTCGGCGGTCATTTTGAATATTGCCCTATAAAAAAGAAGTTCACGTCACATTCCAGAGGTACATAAGAGCTAATTTTCCTTTTTAATGGTTCCTGAAGTCAAATACATCAAGAAAAAAAGGTAGCAAAAAATGGTCACAGAATCCAAAGATATGACCCTACTAGTACTATTATACACTCCGCCATCGATCCACACACACATATATGTACTTCTCGCGCGAAATAGTTAAAACATTACTAGTGTGACCTACAGTGACCTACAGTGACCTACATGCGTAACGCATTAGCATCTGAACAGTCAAAACGCTTTACTGTGAACCCATAGTTAGCGTGTGGTATGGACACAAAAGTCGCGGCCTGGGAGGCACATGCCCCCCCCCACAAATTTCCTGTGCCCCCCCCCCCTCCCAGGTGCCCCCACGGAAAAATCGCGATAGTGGTCACAAAAAGAAAAGAAAAAGAAATTGGAAAAAAGAGGAAAATGCGTGTTTGTATAATCTAATGCAGTGAACGATCGCGATCACGATCGCTACCGCGGCCAAAATTCTAAGAACATAAGAGAATGGTGGCCCCATGCAGCGTCCCCCTTCCAAAACAAAAGCATGACCCCACCACTGACAAACACTTTCCCTCTGCCCCCCCACACACACACACACAAAAGCACAGACCCCCCCCCCCCTGTGCCCCCCTCCGCCCCCCCCCCCCGCCCTCACACACACACCGAAAAAGTCCTGGTTACGCCGCTGCTTGTCCTCAGTAAAGGTTTGTAGTAAATCTCAGACTGAACATCTAACACGACTCAACAGACTTCCTGCGACGAATATTTATAGTAATATTTTCGTGTTTGTGGCTAGGAACAATGTAAGAATGCAAGCTTTCGCAGCCCGTTTTCAAAACAATAATTGTATACACAAAACAATTTAAAAGGAAATCAAGGTTGGCATTACAATCGCTTACCTGAAAAGCCAGGGCTACATTTAGGTACAACTTTGGGGCTACATTTAGGTCGGGGCGACATTTAGGTACAACTTTGGGGCTACATTTAGGTCAGGGCGACATTTAGGTACAACTTTTGGGCTACATTTAGGCCGGGCGACATTTAGGTACAATTTGAGGGCTACATTTAGGTCGGGCGACATTTAGGTACAACTTTGGGGCTACATTAGGTCGGGCGACATTTCGGGCTCGGGCTACATTTAGGGGCCGCACAGACCCGAGTATCTTGAGTAAACTATATCTGAACTGACCTAACCAGACCTATTCTGAGTATTCTGCATCTGAAATTTGTTTTCTGAGCACAAAATGCACGAAATAGGTTCTTGAGCCCGAAAGGAAGGATTCGGCTTAATAAATGTTAACTATGTCCATTGAGGGGATCCGTAGAACCATTGAAAGAATGTTGACAGATGATGCTGTTCAAAACGAAATTACAAACAAACTTTGCATATGCCACGGACAATGCACAGTTTCTGAAACACGAAAAATGTTGTACATGGCTGATTGACGTGATTTAAGTTTCAGGACAATTCACTGTAAGTTGCCAATTAAAACTATTACTAGGCTGAATGCATTGGCGAATTTATGTGGGTGTATACCTTCCACTGAAAGCTTGCAACTTCCTTGAGTTTATAAACGTCTCAGTATAAACATTTAAATAAAACTTATAAATCAGACCTACATCTTCAATTTGTAAATACTGCATGGAATTTACGTACAGGCTTGCATGCGCAATGATGAAACTGAAAAGGGGGATAAAATAGTACGTTTAGACCTACCTCGAAAAAGCCGACGATCAGAAAGATGCGATGTTGAGTCAGGTACAAATCTCGTCTCTTGCGTTTTCCGCTATCTATGTCATTCAATGCATCTGCCTCTTCGGTGCTGACGGGTTTTTTGCTGCTCTGAAGGGTGCGGTGCCTTTCTTCTCCATTTTCGCGATCACCACCCAACAGCCTTGTTTCCTTTGACGAAACGAATTTTCTTTTTGCGTTTTGATACCAACTCCTCAGCCTCTTGAAGCGCTTCATTCGCCAAGTCAGGGTCAGATTTGTTGCCCAAAGCAAGTTTGCCTTGTCCTGAACAATCTAGCTCTCTTTATGTTTATTTCAAATTTATCTTATGGGAATGGATCTCTGTTTTTGGCGTTAAAATGGCATTGAACCTTTCGTCAAAATAGTATTTAATACTGTTCAAAAGCTAAAGATGTATCCCATGCACCGTGTCGCTCTTCAGTCGGAACATTCTATCAGCGAACTTTACGATAAATTTAATGAAGACATGGGCGTTGTATGCCTATAGCGGCGTTCGACATTCGTGCATTTATGAGTGTGGTCAGGGCAGCAAAGATCCTTTTGTGATGCAGGCGCAAGATGGGGAGCTCGTTCCGAAATGTTAGGTATGCACTGGGCGCCTTTTCATTCGGCAACTCCTTGGATATAACAATAGATAAGTGCAGACCATGGAGGTAGTGCAGACATTGATCATTGCTACAAATTATATAACAAAATATTTGCTTACCGACGTGGCATCCAAGCGTTACACACATTCCAACGGTAGGGGAGCTTCAGTTCCCTACCTGGCATCTCGCGGAGCTGATGCGATCTTTTATCAGCAGGTACGGTGCAATACCGAATTAGGCCCAAGACTGGCATAATCGTTATGAACAATCGACATACATAGTTAGCACAACTGTAGTTTACGTAACAGAAGAGTTTAGGTCTTTTTGTCAAACAAAACTACATTTGCATGGGGATACAGGTGTCCACTTATACAAGCACTGAAATTCATCCATCAGTCACGAGACACGCCGATCCACGTCGGATCATAGAGTAAGAACTCTGATCATCTCCAAGATACTTGGTGTTATATAATGTAAATGTAAAAAACATTTGGATCTAAACATAATACTGAATCACGAGAAAGCAGACCGAGTTTGCCTATGACAAACTCGGACCTCCATGGGTATACTCACCGGTTTGAGGATGAGCAGTTTTCAACACTATCTTTCTTATCTGATCAAAAGTTCGTGAGGTGTGTATATAGATGGTTCAGGGCGTCACTGTGAGTTTACCGACATAAATATATACAACACTTCACAGGTTCTTGTTTATAATGTGAAGTATTGGGAAAAGGTGGTAAATTTGATTATGAAAGCAACTTTGAATTATAAAAAACTACCAAATGCATCTTTAGGATTCGAATAAGAAACAGTAGAACTTTCTTTCTGCTCTTCGGCATTTATTTGACACCAGCAGCAGGCTTGTGGGTCAGGATCACTGGCCTTAGGAAGTGGGTTACAGGGTGAATGTTTATTGGGTTTTTTGTTACAACTACATTACTGATCAAGAACAGCTGGTGAGAGTCACAGCGAAATCAGTGAGTAGAATTCGGAGATTTTGGCTGATGGGAAATTCACGTACTGAACATTCTGTAAAAAAGTTAGGTCAAATTCATCAGGAACTTCGCATGAGTTCTCACTAAGGAGTTCATGCCTCGCTAGGCGCTTGCCCCCGTAAGGGGCGTACTAGGTGCCCGGTTTTCTAGGCAAAGCCATTTCCCAAACAAATGGAAGTAATACAACATTTAAATCATAGAGTAAAAATAATTTCTTTAAGTTACAATTTTATTCATATTGGATCAAAGTCCGCCGAACTCTGCAGTTTAACCGGACAACAACTGACAACAACTGCCGTCAACAAATTTTAAATGCATTTTAAAACAACGTTTGAGCATAAATAAACCACCGGCGACAGAACCGTCTGTAAACACCCTGTGCTCCTGTCAATGTGTTCACCATAATAATTTCAAAAAGGCTAATTAGAGTGGGCCCATGAAAAAAAACACGACCCCCCCCCCAGGAAAAAAAAGCAAAACAAACAAACAAACAAACACAAGGTAAGAAAGATATATTATAAATCAACTGCTTTTACTGTGACTGGTATTGTTCCTTGCATTATTCAATTTTGAGAAGAGTTGACGGGCTTTAAATAACACCTATTCTACAAGACCTGCATTGGCTGACCGTGAAGAAGCGAATCGTATACAAACTCATGCTTCTAACCTTCAAAGCTCTCAACGGACTAGCGTCAAACTATCTACGTGATCTTATCTGCACTCAAGGAACCTTCTCGTACTCTAAGATCAAACGCTGCTACCACTCTACGGCGGAGAACCACAAATTAATACAGTTACATACGGCCTGAGATCATTTGCATACACAGCTCCCGAACTCTGGAAACGGCTTCCAGCACATGTTAGGAATGCGACCTCACTAGATTTGTTCAAGAGTTCACTTAAAACCCACCTGCTTAGCATGTGACTTGTTTTAACATTTCTCCTGCCAGTTGTTTCACTTCATTTGTGAAAATGTTGTCATGTGTTCTTGTATAACATGTATAATAATGTGTAGTTTATGTTCTTTAAATAAGTCTTCATGCCTGTACAGCGCACTGGGGTCTTGCTATGGATGGAATGCGCTTTCTAAGAATGATTTATTATTATTATATATTACGAAAAGAGCCGGTGTCCCAGGGATTTCTGTCCGCCGGAGATTCGGTCCCCCATATGGGAAATTAACATGGGCTGACAGAGGATGATTCAAAAGAGGGCGCTATCAGAAGAAGTTTGTACACAGTTTGCCGTATGGGGGGGGGGACCGAATCTCCGGGGGGACAGAATCTCCTGCCACACCGGCGCTTATAATGTAGAGAGAAAACATCCCTACTTTTGAACTAGAGAGGGCGCTCTCATTGACCTTGTAATGTCATTGCGTGACGATGTTTCGCTCGTCCCAAGCGCCTTGCCTTAAAACCAAAGGCGCTGGGATGGGCTAACGTATTAAGCACGCTCATTGGTTAATGCTCAGTCCCATCATGCATCACACTCACACTGCAAGCACTGCATGCATGACTTACTTCCTGAACAAGAATCTGTGCAAGCTGATTAGCCCATCCCAGCGGTCCTGGATAGGCCGCTGGGGCCGAGCGAATGACGATGTTAGATAATTTCGTGACGTTTGTGTGATGTAGTCTATGTCGTGTGCAAAGACTGCAAGATTTTAATTAATTTTATAGTAAACTTATCATAATTTAGAACCATTAGATCTTTTGCAAGCGTCCCCATTCATAAATAAAATGAGTCATCCTTCTGTAAGCCTTGACGATGCGAGCATAGTGATACCTGACGTTGCATCTTCAATTCGGGGACCGTCTTCTACTCCACCCACACCGACCGTGTCAGTACTGAAGCAGGGTGCCGCAATGGAGCCTTCGCGGACGGCGATGCGGTGCAGGATTGGCGTGGCGATCACCGGCATTTCACTCGGATTTATGGTGTTTGTGGTGTTTCTTGCATTGGAAAAATTTAGGAATTACAATATTGCATGTTGGGGATTGGTTAGTGGTAAGTTATTATTAAGTGCTATTTAGAAATTTTGATCAGACTAAATAAAACATTTATACATGAGTGAGTCAGACTTGGGTCACTAACAAATAATAATCTGTGTTGTGATGTATTTCTTAAGAGATTTTTTTTTTTGATTTACGAAGTTGGGGGAAACTGGCTAGATGGCTAGACATTCTAGAGATTGTATCATATTGATAAGTACAGATAAATGTGTACAATACATGTAACTTTCTAAGTTTGTAGCCTGGAAGGAAGCTGTCTCTGCAGATTGGCAGACGTCCTTAGGACTGTGTGGTGGTGTGTGGTAACTGCAACCTTTCTTCTTTTTCTACATTTTCATATGATTTGCGATAATCATAACCCTCGAACTTCCCGATCCCAACAGTTGTAGACTGGAGCGGAGGGTAACAACGAGCCATGGGTTACGATTTATTTACCTTCCCCCCCCCCCAACAAATGTACCCTAGTGTTTATGTACTCCTAGAACTAGTATGAGGTTCGTTTTGTTTCCTTGAACATGGAGACGATAGCGGAACGAACCTAAGTCATAGTTCTAGGAGTAGTGTTTATGTACCCAAGTGGAGGTTTAAAAGTTGAAAAAAAATCACTGCAAATGTGCAAAATGTTAACACAAGTCACACATTGTATCGCAGCCAAGAGCAAGAGCAATGATTATTGCAGCCATATACGTAGCTTTTTGTTAACAATGTATGAAATACAAATATTGCAGTTCCTTAATGTATCCCTATTTTATGCTCCATTCAGGAATATTTGCTGTTCTCACCCTCATCATACACATCCAGCACACAAGAGGAGACCGTGATGTCTGGGTCAATCGACTCAAAGCACCCATCATCTTAGGATTTATGGTTCAACTTGGCTCAATCGCTGCTTTTATTACCTACCTTGTCTTAGCAATTGTGGAAAAACAAAGTAAGTGTCAGATGAATGTCACTGTCCTAACCGATAAGCTGAAGTTAAGCAACTGAGGTGACTCACCTCTTCTTCTTTTTGAGTGCAGCCTTCAAATGATTGAAGATAAACACACTGCAAAACACATCAGGGTGAACCCCTCCACTTAGCTATAAGTGTGTACTGGTTTTTTTAACGTGCATTAATAGGTTTTTTTTAACAACAAACAGGACCTACAGTATTACGCCCCATCCGAAGGAAGAAGCAATAATGGATTTTAAAGTGTCTTGCTTAAGGACACAAATGTCAAGACTAGGTCGCGAACCCACACTCTCACAGCGTTTACACTAGATCCAGAAAGGTGGATTTAGATCCGGCTTTTTTTTAACGACAGCGGATCAAAATCCGGTGTCGCGTTTACACCAGAGCTTGATCCCGCTCCGATCCCACGTTTGAACCGGATGTGTATTGGTCACGACGTCACCGCTCCTCGCAAAGAGCTCAAGGGTTACGTGGCAAAGATCAAAGGTCACGATTACAGCGCGCCACTTCTAGAAATATTGTCAATGCGAAGGTAGAATGCAGAAAATACAGTACAGCAAATGATACGGATAACAACGACCATGCAGGTAGAAATATTTTGTAGATAGGAATTAACAAAATACAGCAACAAGGCAAGCTCCGAATGTAACGATATACATGTAAGGACGCTGAAAACAACAAAACGTTTTACACACGCACAGTCCATGTGCACACAGCATGACACAACAACGAAGCGAAACCGGAAATGACCACATCGAATTGCGGTGTCTGATCCACCTTTGCGTTTACACTTGTATTTGGAATCCACTTTGCCGGATCTGATCCACCAATTGCCGGATTCAACCCTCCTCGAAAGGTGGATTAAAATTGCCGGATCTTGAACCGGGTCTGATCCTGCTTTTTTGCGTTTACACTAGCCGTTAATCCACATTGCCGGATCAGACCCGGGTCTGATCCACCTTTCTGGATCTAGTGTAAACGGGGTCTTAGTGGACCAGAAACACCACAGCTTGAGTTCGGTACTCTCAACCACTCGGCCATGACACACCTCCAGTGTTTCCTTCAGTTTATTACTAAGGCCATTATTCCCCATCATCAGCGCCTCTCCGTAAAAATTTGCAAGTTAACAGAGTTATCCAAATCAAGACAGTAAATTGTGTTGTAAACTCACATGTGTGTTCTATGAGCTTTTTCTTTTACCTTGATGATGTTTAAAAAACTTGGTTGATATGAAAAAGGAAGTTCGTAGAAGCTGCATTTTGCACTTGTTGGAGCATTGTATCAGTGACACAGTTTGTGTACATGTACTGCTTCAACCAATGATAGATTATCAATAACCAGTTTGATTTGTAGCTTTATTCAGCTTTGAAAATGCCAACAACTTGATCATTATTTCAAAAAATTGCTTGGAAATGTGTGATTGATCGACTGGTTGATTTATTGATCAGCAATGGAAAACACATCATCACGTACAACTTAAAGGGACCCCAGTTATCAGGAAGAACTCACTTGGATTCATTCTTAAGGGACTTTGAACGATCATAACTTTAATGTAAAAGAATTATTTGAATGATGAACTGAAATTCCCCCCCCCCAATTTTGATGTTATTCCAGGTTGTATAGCCCTCCCCCCTATTATGCTGCACAAAAGTATTCATATTTCATATAGTCAACCCTGGGGAAAAAATATCATTCTAGAGTCTTTATGACATTCAATCAACCTATAAGAAGTAACTATTAAACTTAAGTGTGCAACCATGTGTAAATCTCTCTTGGGAGGAGTCGTGGCTCTGAAAAGAGCTGGTGTGGTCTCATCGTTTTGGGCAGTATACTCTGCTTTTTTTCAGGAGAATGTTTGACTGCTGATCAATGGATGCACATTTGGGTGGGAAATATCCAAGCTTTTCTTGATTGGTGATGACCATACTGTTTGAAACGTGGAGACCACAAACACTTTACTTCCAAAAGAGGTTTACACATGGTTGTATCCGCAAGTTTACTAGTTATAGTTAGGTCTACCTCTTATTTTCCACACCATGCAAAGCTTTTAAACACCACTTACAATCAACCTATGTTTGCATTCTGAAATTCTGAGTCTTTTTTTTTAATTTGTATTTCTGCAGACCTGTTGCCTGTTAACGGGGAGACTGGGAAACACTATGGGTATTACCTCACAGCAATCTGGGTCTTCATGACATGGAAATGGTCATTTGCTCTCTTCTGGTACTCAAGAAGTTACAGGAAGTTCTACATCACAAAATACGTCTCGATACCGTAGACGTCCATCAGCGATAATTTTGGCACCAGTTGTGGTACATGGAAAACGATATCAGCACTCTGATGGCGGTAATGTATACCGTTGTGTTTGGTCCATTACGGTTTCCCTCAATGGGTTAGAAATCGGTCATGCGCATATAAATGACCGGAAAACCTCAACATTAATGTTGTTATGGTGAACCGTGACAGACCGAACAGTGTAGTGAACTAAAATGATTATTGAGGGTCCAAGGAAGATGGTGATTTATTTTAAGACATTTTTTTTTTTTTTACAAATGAGGGTAGATGGGTCCGTATAGACTGGTGCCTTTTCAGCTGGGGTTGTTTGCAGGGTAGTTTTCAGAGAAGCATTCGGGAAACCAGGCAGATATGGATCATGACTCATAGGAAGAATAGTTACTGAAAAGTACAATTATGCAAACAAGTTATGAACCATAGACTTTGGATAAATACTCAAAATATGTTTTGAAAGCAACAGGTGTTACCAAAAGGTGGCATATCGCTGACAAGGCACCATTGTCACTAAACACTTACAGATGGCAATCAATACATGTAGGTTTCATTGTCACGGACACTTCATTTTCTCTGACAGATGTCAGTGTCAACCAGTGTCAATGGCAGGTGACAGCGTTACCAATGTATCATCAATTTCACTTAAAAACTAAGAAGAGTGTGGTGTCATTGTCCATTCCATTGTCACCTGTATTTTCCAATTTTGATGCAAGTCTTGAGCAGATTCAAATTATTGAGGTGCTTGATTTTGTTTAGAACTGTCATGACTGTCATGTTGAAGCAATATATCTATGAGGACCTACATGTAAGTTCTTAAAAATAAAATTGATTATGCACGAGACTTGCACAGTCTATTGGAATCAATGGTATTAATGTACTTGGGATAAGATATGATGCACAGTTATAAAACCAATGAATAACTGTTAAATTTCATTCTGCAAGTTGGCCCTGGTTGGTCGTCTGTCTATGTTACACTTTACTGACATACTAGTGTAGTTGAGATCTATAGGCATCCAGCCAGAGCTAGTTTAGCGTTGTGCACATTTTATATAAAAGAAATGATATTGCCAAAGAGCAAGGACATGATATGGCGAACTCTGCCAACATTTTGTATCGTTGTGCACTGTGCAGTTGTTTAAAAAATCTATATTATAAAAAGGTTCTATTTCCTCTACCATACTTTTCTTCAAACTGCTGTAAATTATAAAACCAGCTTGGTTGTAATATTTCAGCTTTTTAATATTTTCGTAAAACAATAATCATGCCGACAAAACCCCCCAAAATGCATACTAATGAGACTGCTACATGTACATGTAATTGTTTTCATAATCAACTGTAAATAATAATGAGTTTAAGTAAAGATTGGATTCCTACCCATGTAGAGGGCACAATCATGGGTAAATCCAATCGACATCAAATCATGTTTTTCATGCTACTGCCTGAGAGTTAGTGTAAATTGATACATGTATAATGGCTCAGAAAATGTGGAGTGACATACCGTCATGTGGAATGAAGACCTGTGCTTGAGTCCCTCGTATGCTCTCCGTCTACGTGATACGTCCCACTCCGCGAGTGCAACAACAGCGCCGTAACTTAGCACTTATTACATTATTTGCAATTGAACTCTCTTTTATATTGAGTTTAAAATCTAAGGATTGTCAACGTGTTGTGGACAACAACGCATTTGATTTCCTGCTAACTTTACTGTGATAGCAGATTCAACCAAACCTTGCTGGATAAAGAATTTATAAGCTGTATATATTTCACTGCTCCTTTTGCTAGTTGATTAATTCACACTGTTTTTCTAGTGATTTTGCAGAAGATTCGATTCAACTTCCATGTAGCTTGTCACACTGAATGATATCAAATTACACCACTCATCATGCTCATCTGCAGGCTGTAGCTGCCAGTCAAAAATACATGTAAAATGCGCTATTTGCCATAATCAAAAACATAGTTTTTACATCTTCTTGAAGTTATTTTCTCCTCTGAGGGTCTGCAGATATCAATAGTTAGTCATTATTATTTCTTTTAAGTATAAAATGTTTTATTTCGGGAGGCTGGCTGGTTTTTAACAGTATGTGACCCCAAGGTATTGTAAACAAGGTCAATGGGTTTAAGTATTCACACAGCTGAACAAAGTTTCTCAGATGAACATTAATGATGCATTAATACGAGGATGGACTATAAAAAAATTGTAAATATTTGATCAAAAATTTAATTGGTTATTAACTATTTAGTGATTTTGAGGGGTCAGCTACAGCTAGGGTGCCAGGGTGCTGGATTGGAGGATGTTTTACGTTTAATTGTTTCTTTTGCTAGTCAAATAATTTTTTGACAGTGTATAGGCCAACTTTGCAAAAGATTTAACCAAAACCTTGCTTTAAAGTGTCTTCACAGAAGATTACAATGTATGCATGTGACAACTCTATCATAAAATATTTTACTGTTGAATTATGTTTGCAGTGCTCAACTCATTGAATACCCAGTGTTCTTTTGCTAGAAAAAAAATTCAGTGAAATGTTGACTTTCATAGTTTGTCAGTAAATGTATGATATCTGCGCTTTAAGGCCCAATGGATCTTAATGAATGATAAAAGTAATTTAAATAGAATGTTTACAAATGTTTTGTAACAATTTACACATGAAGAGATGTATACTGTACGTAGAGATTTCCTGCTTTACAAATAATAAAGATGCTAGGTCCGATTTTTGGCAGATTTTACCCCAAAAATTTAGATTGAAATTTTAAATAGCTTTATTTTTGTAGGTTATGGAAAGTTAATAAGCTTTCATCGAAGGTATTGCACACAGATAAAAACCAATCAGGATAAGTGGTACATGTAGTTTAATTGAAAACTGAAAATGTGTTGTCGGTATCCCAACATTATCTCACGTCTATCAGCCATGTACAAGCATTTTTGCAGGTTTCAAGCTGTACATGTATGTTATGCATTGTCCGCGTGGCATTTGTGAAAGTTTTTGTATGATTTTCTTTTCTAAAAAGCAATATCTGTCAAAATTCATTGAGAGAGAAAAAATTAATAATGTTAATTCTTTCAGCAAAAATCGGGCCATGCTAACATTTAAAAAAAGTGTTACTCCAGGCTTGGAGTTTAGTACAAACTATCAATCTTTCCAGTTGGGTATAATTTGCCATGAAGAGAACGTGTTTCAGAAAATATTTGTTACTCTACAGACTTATCTAAAAATTATGCAGGGTAGGAATTTAATGGTAACATCAGTCACAAATGACTACCGGGTAATCTCTTGTTTAGTGTACATTTAGGCTCTGAGTTAGTCTTGGTTCCAAGAATGAAAGCGCCCTCTTGCGGCATGCGGTTCATGGGGTGATAGCAGTTTAGGTAATGGAATAGTGGTTCTTGACTACAAAACTGGAGTCTCTTGGAACCAAGAATAGCTCTGAGTAGAACCACAGGAATTCGTCTTCCCTCAAAAAAGTCATCTGTGCCCAGCTTTTCTATTGCCTCCAGAAGAATTTCACTTCAGGTGACCTCAGTGGTTTATTTCCCTGCCTTTCATCTTAGTTGTCCCTGGTTCGAATCCCACCTCAGACCGGAGCCTCGTATGTGGATTGGGTTTTCAGTCCCCACCCAGTTTGGATTTCTAAAAACTGCAGGTATCTTCAGGTCAGCGGGGCAGGATTCCTTGGTTTCATTACCAGAAAGATATAGTACAAATCAGCATGCCTGATGCTTTATGGAGGCACTTGCCTCCATTGTCTGTGGTCATTGCCTTGGTGCCCCTTCATATATTTCAATAGAGAGTTCCAATTTTCTCATAGAACTGCCCTTTACCGAAGAGAAAACACCTTGGTGCTCGTGCCCTTTCTAAAACCAAGCATCAGGCCTGAATCAGAGGGAAAACAAACTCCTGTGGTTCTTCTTGGGGCCTTGTCTATCCAAAAGGAGATTAGTCTAAATGTACTTGGTGCTGCTGAAGATCTTACACTTGTTTTCTTCAAAAGTATGAACCCCTTGGGTACCGGATTATGAGGGTTTAAAATGGAGACGTCCAAACATCTCAGTAAAATATGTAAAAACAGGATGTCTGATTTATTAACTTATTTTACACCTACACAATATCTATCAGGACAGTAGGCTCTGTGTCGTACATACATGTACCATTTGTGACTGGCTTCCAGCCAAATTTTGCTTACAACAGTTCAAGCAACACTGGCTGAGTTGAAGCAGCTCTATGAAATTGGGCCCAGGTTACTTGAATGTGCTCATCTTAATCTACATGTATGATAACATTGAAACTATAGGCTGTGTCTGAATAAAACGATGTCAGCTGCAGCTAAAGCCATTGCCTGCAATGGCAATGTTGAAGGATAGATCTCATTGGCGTTCCGGCCGTAGCCACTACCAAAGCCATTTATTCAGACACTGCCCCTAAGTGAGTTCAATTAACAAACCTCTTGTAAATACTTGTGAACAGTGAACTGTGAAGGCTTTGTTCTGAGAGTAAATGACACACAACCTACTTGTGTATTACATGTGTGGTGCATCAGTCTTATTTATTTATCAATGTGAAAATCCGAAGGCAGAGGAAAAAGTAGTTCTGCCCCTTTTTTTCAGTAACTGCATATTGTAAAATATGTAAGATTGATGCTGCCCTTGGAAGATATGATGCAGAATGATATTTTTTTGTTCAAGAAAACAAGATTAGATAACAAATATTTGGGTAATCATTACTCATGTTGAGCCATGCATTGGAAAAGTACATGTCTAGATTTAGGAAAATAATTACATCTCTGGTGATTTTTGTTAACTATTAACGTACTTCAAGTAATAAAACACAAAGGAAACTGACTTGGTAAGTTTTAAATAATTTTGGGTTAAACACAGAAAAATTGACAGGAGCGCGATTTGAACCAATGACCTCTTGATTAACATGCCGGCGCTCTACCAACTGAGCTATCTAGCCCTATGTTGGCAATCTCCCTATTTTGTCAATATCTTTTCATACATTGCCATTTGATAGTATACATTTATAAGTGTGAGGTGCAGAAAGTACAGTGTAGTATTATCATACCCTTGGGTGGTTTCCGTGCATCAGATTCTAACCTTTGACTAGTGGTTGGTGGCTCAATATAACGACAGCTGTCAACTGGCGCTCGTGCTAATGAGCGTGCACGCCAACGGGCTTGTGTGCGTGCCAAAATTAGTCATGGCTTCATTTTTTCCATCCACAAGTAGGTCAAAGGTAAGGATTAAATGCACCAGGGCCCAATTTCATAGAACAGCTTAAGCACAGAAAGTAGCTAAGCACAACTAAATAATGCTTACCAGATTAAGGTTACCAGCCAAAGTACCATGTCACATGTACTAGCTGTGACTCGTATCCAGCTCATTTTTGGTTAGCAGAAAATTGTTTTTTGTTTCAGCAGCTCTATGAAATAGGGCATGGATCTTCAGGAAAAGACCAACAGAGGATTTTTTGAGGATTTGAAAACTTCAAAATCCTCAAAAATCCTCAAAAATCCTCTTCAGGAAGGTGTCATACTTTGTAGGGTATGGTACTGCAGGGCCAAACAGGGTTTTCCCTTAACTTTTTCAGTGACTAACCTGCAGGACCAGTAAGCATGCCATTTCACTGGTCTGTTGGCTTTTTTACTGGTCCATATGTCAAAGTTTCCTTCCAACATTGTCTTTTGTATGGGACTGACAATCACTGACTTACAGCAGTGGCAAGCAATGAACTAGCCAACCGGACTACTTGTAGAGAATTTTGACTGGTTGGTCCTCAGGTTTTTTAACTGGTATTTGGCCAGCAGACCAGTATTAAGGGAGAACACTGCCAAATGTATGCATATTATTGGAACATGCATACATGTACTAATCTTTATCCAAGTCTGAACATTTGGTATTGAGGTCCCATAGAGTGGAGGATATGAGAAAGTCTAGCCAAAGACACTAGGTGACCTAGGCTTAAGGTGCTATTAACACATTGCTACATTAAGCTCCGCCTCTTTATGCAAATGACTAATTACACCTGCAGATATGCAGTCAAAAGTCTGACTCGCTAATTCCCATTGCAAAATTGTAAACAAGCTGCTGTCATTCATGTGTAGCATTTTTCTGTAGCGGATACACTGGTTCAATGATGGAAGAGAGGCTTGTGTCATTCCCTTTGGTGGGCAGAGCTTAATGGCTTGATCTGTTGTCAAAGAGGGAGCCCTTCTTTCCCTACTTATAGATTAATTTTGGTTAGATCTGTATGTAAGATTTAGTAATAAATCTCTGTAAACCATGCTCTAAGGACGAGATACATGTACTCCAAGACTATTCAAATTTTGTCCCGAATAAAATCACCAAATAACCTGTTGTGTCTCCTGTGCATTCCACAGGATTGTGTTTTCTTTTGCCGTGGTTTAAAAGATTGTGGGAAAACAATTTGAATACTTATAATTTAAAGTTGGATGTCAAAGTAGTTTATTTGACTATTTATCATTGATATTGCTTGTATTTTACTGAATTTATTAATTTTATTTTGTACTACATGTATGTAGGCTATAAGCCTAAAGCGTAATCTTTATTGATATTGAAAGAGTACAGTTTTTGCAACGTATAAACTTTTAAAATTGCGCAAAATTTATATGACAAGATTGCTCGTATTTTTGAAGGGACAGAGTATTAATGATTAAATGTATTTTTTTATGGTTTGCTTATTAATGTTTATTTGTACCAGGCAAAATGTATTGGTCGAACTAAACCACAACTGTCTGTAAAATCACAACATTTCAACTTCAAATTGTCCCCAGGGTTTTGAGAGTACCTAGAACCAGCTTCTGTCATACGATGGTTCAAAATAGTGTTCTTAGTACTGTCTTATATCCCTGTATACGTACAGTATATTTAATACATATAGATGTACAATTTTCATTGGGATGAAGAATATTATTTGGTTTCACCCATACAATGATGCGTGTTAAGCACTGTATGCTCAGTTCTTTCTTGAGTTCTGTGAAAAAAATCCATAGAAATATTACTGGGGTGTGATTCGAACCGACAACCTTCGCCATTGTAGAATTTCAAGACATCTGCTCTAGAATGGCAAAGGTCGTGGGCAGTACTGGTCGTGGGTGCAAATCCCATCCAAGTAATATAGACCAGTGGTTTTTTTTGCACTGTACATGAGAAAGTACTGAGTATACAGTGCTTAACACACATCGGTGTATGGGTAAAACCAAATAATATCCTACAAATGTAGTTTTGTTTCTTAGTTATAGACCCTTGCATCGGCCGCCATCGCTGAGGTCAAACGGTGAGGGCGCTGTTTGAGCTTGTGAAGTTGTTACGTCATATGCAAGGGGTTTGGAGAATGTTAAAGAAGTTGGAGCAAAAGGACAGGGACATAATTACTCATGGCAGTGCCATTTGAAGACGTATTGACTCCAACTTCCTTTAGCTTCACCCAAGTTATAAGGCTGCGGAATTTTTTCACAGAACATGGGAGGGTGTGGAGTGTGCAGTGCTTGACACACATGGGCGATTGGGTAAAACAAAACCTTTTTCCCTTGAGTGATTCAAGAGACCATGTGACCTGTGACATTACATATTTACAAAAGAGACACGGAGCCTGGACTTCCTGCAGGCACAATTTAAACACAGCTCAATGGAAGAAAATACAAAATATTTTGTGGAGATTGCACTGTCTGATGTTGATCTACTTTTGACGTGAAGACAGGGGGGCTGTCTCAAAACTTGTTCAGTCGTTATTTTGTAACTCTTGAATCTAAGATTTGCCATATGACTAGTGTAGTATCTTGCCTGCCTGGAAATGCCCTGGAATGTACTCCTAGAACTTTGAGGTTTGTTTGACTATGAACGGACCTCATTGTAGTTCTAGGAGTACCCCGGAACGTACAAGGTCACTCTTTTTGTAAACAAATGTTATTTTGGTCTATAGGATTGTTCCTTAAACTTTAACAAAATCCAACATCACCTCCATAATGTTCTCTTCCACCATACAAAAGTTCCATTATTTGCTCTTTCATATCATTGAGTGAGTTACTAGGATCCTTCCTCACCCTTAACAAAATCCAAGACCATTATGGTAACTCACCACCCAAACGGATTAGACTCCGGGTGGTATGCCTGCCGTCGATTTCACCAAACTCTTCCTAACTTAGGATTAATCTTAGGACTTTAGGACGAGTCCCAGCCTTGCACTGTAACATGTAAACTTTAAGATTAATCCCAAGTTAGGACTAGTTACTTGTCCTAACTCGAGATAGGATTAATCCTAGCGTTTCGTGAAATCGGTTGCAGATCCCACAACTGACTTGACTCTGATCATGTTGATTTTATTGTGGTATGCCTGATCATGTTTACTAGGGCAGTCCTCAGTCCAACAGAATCTAACAAAGATTTGTTTGAGAATCTGAATGGAATGGAGTGGAATGAGTAAAAAAGTAGTAAATATATAAATATTACAAGGTACGTGTATTTTCCACCATTGTCTTGACAGGGTTATGTACAGTATACATGTGAACTTACTATTGTTGTCACATTATGTTTTTGTTTTAATACAGTGTGGTGGTTTTGTAGATACAAGGTAAAAAACAAAATATGCATGGAAATTAAACAGTTCGATCACAACGATGTTATTTGTCAGTGTTCTTAAATCCATGGCTAGTGGGTGTTATTTTCTGTCCCCCCCCCCCCTCTGATAATTTATTTATTTGGATTGTGAATTCACTGGAGCTTTCCGACCTCGATCAGACACCGCCATTTGGGATAAAGGATGCAGATGAGGATCTGGCCAAGCATTGACTACAGTAGATTCATCAGATATGATCAATACTCAAAGCATAATGTTCATATAGATGGCACAGCATTGATGCCGTCAGAAAAACATGCTTCTATGAAGGTATTATACAGGATTGGTAGAGCTGACAAAATAGTCACAGTCAGTGTCCATGTTTTGTGTGATCAACCACAAACATGAAATAACAAACCTGTGATTATGTGGGCTTAATCCGTTGTGTAAGTCAGGAGAAAACAGCGAAAAACCATGCAAAATTGTCAGCGTAACACATTGTCCTTAATTTTTGGTTGTAACAACCCTAATCAGCTGTTGCGATTTTTTGGTTGATCAAGTAAAACATGATCAAGTAAAACATGAACACTGTCTGATACTACCATGTTAGCTCTACCAATCCTGTATAATACCAGGAAGTCTTTAAGGATTGAAACACCATTCTATTTTTTTATGTTTTTATTTGTTTATTTAGTCGGAATTGTATTGTGGTGGTGAATTTGTATTGTATTTTACGAACAAATTGTTCGGCAATGTTGGGTGGGAAAATAATTTAAGAAGGAACTTCTGTGGTGTTATCTGTAATTTGTAGCTCGTTCGATTCAAAGGATAAGTGCAATTATTTTGTCATTTCTGAAAACGTACAAACTACACAGCTGTTTCATAAATTAAAATTACATTATATTTTAAGACGGTTCCAAATAACTTGACTCAGTATGAGACCCACAAGTTCCAAATTAAGGTACAAAATTTTATTGAAAATATTTTGGTCTTGTTCAAGGATCTGCTGTATAAAAATCAAACATAGAAAATATATTTCTTGACTTCCCAAGATACAATGAGTAAAAGGTGTTGACGCATTCACACACAATTAACTGAACTCACAGAAAACCATTCATCAAATACAAATGTAAAAAAAATATACAAGTAAAAATTTTCAGACAAATAATGAGCCTGAAAATATTGAACTTCCATAAACTGTTCTTCATTCATTGTAAAACCTAAACTACAGTACTTCATCTTTTAAAACCTTGTAATTACAAAGTACATATAAAACTAAAGTATTCTTACAAACTTCCACTGGAAATTTGTAGAAAAGTGTTTATCTAAATAAAGCCTGGTTCATACTTCCAGCGAATGCGAAGCGAATTTCGTTGACGCAACAATCGATATGCGCTGTTTTTCCAATTAAGGCCCAGGAAAATTGGCTTCGCACGAAGCATTTGCAGGAATCATGAACCGGGCTTTACAATGTGTTCCACAGTAAGCTCAACAAGGAATGCAAGTGTGATGCTTTAAAAAAGACGCCATGATAAGCCGCATTGGTATTGGATTAATCAAACTGAGACCCTGGGTAACATTCCAATGGGTAAACCTTACCGGTGTGTGCACTTGGATTATTTGACAGGTAAACTAACCGAGACAATGGTAAAACAAACCAAGTGACTAAATAAAACACATGAGGGCGCTACAACAGTGAAATCGCACTGAACTTTTTGGCTCGGTTAACCAGGTTGGTTTACCTGGGCAGAAGGTGGCCGATTAAACTACCCATTGGATTCGGTTAAGTTACCTGTGTGAAATATTCCTAGGCTGTTCGCATTGGACTTAAAATGGTCAAATTACTGATTTGCTCAGTTAGTTTACTCAAAAAATGTCCAATGCGAAAACGGCTTAAAACTAGTCTTGAAAATTAGTTTGTACTAATACCTCCCATCCCCCCAAAAACACCCACATTTCTGAAGACACTCCATTAAAACATATTTTATAAATGTCCTCTTGTATAAAACATCTTGCAGTTTGCAGCCATTGTGTAAAATGCTCAAGCATTGAACAGTTTTAAAAAGTACTGTTTTATGTATGCCCCTAAGTATAGCATTTACATGCACTCAAGATTACAAGCAATCATATTATACAAGATTTATGTTCAATAAAAAGTATAGTGCCTTGACAAATTGGACAAGGAAGGCTTTTAGCTAGGTAGTTACATTTGCCTATTGGTTCCACACAGCCAACTGACACGGCAAAAACAGGGTACATATAGCCCGATTTGTACAAAAGACACACAAAAGCATTTGCAAAAAGTAAATTTAACGTTTATACTACGCAAAGTACATGTAAGAAACGGCATGGAATTCTGCGCTGGTTTTTGTTCTTCCCTGTGTTTATGGTACAAAGTAAAGTTATAAATGGAATGGAATGGAATGTTTTTTAACATTACCACAAAATGCTAAATAACTCGGGCATGGTATTCTTCCTACTTTAGTCCGATTTCCGATTTTTTGGCCCTTGGAAAAATCAGAAAAAATTGTGATTAAGTAGCATTAAAAGTCTCTTTAAGTCTACATCATGTGAACATGTAAGTCAGCAGGCTGAATGACAACAAAACATGTAAACAAGCCTGAACATGTATCATTTCGTGACTTTTTTTAACATAGTTTTGAATTAGTCTCTCCTCTGAGGTCAAGTCTCAGACCATGTACTATTGCAACATTGATCTGAAAAGGTTTTGTGTTATATTTTTTTTGCAACCGACAGCTAGTATGTAATTCAATTTCATGTTTTGTTTTTGTTGCATTTAAAAAAAAACTTTTTCGGCAAAAGACTATTAATCGAGTCTGCTCATAAATAAACATAGCTTCTTACTGTACTTGACAGACAGTATGAGGAATTCTGAACCTTAGATACAAAACAACCCTCCCTAGATGGATTTGCAAAATGTCAAATCCTACCTTAAGCAAATGAAGTCTGAGGAAATGTGGGAGTTGCAAATCCCTGTTTGTGGCAGACGGACACAAGGTGGGTTAACAGAGCATTATAGGATGTCAGAACAACAACAATTTCATCTGGAAGATTCTGTTGACCGCAAAAGAAATGGTGTTAAATTTTTGTTTTGTTATTTCCCAAAACCTGAGAGTGTCATCAGCCAAGTGTTCCTGTTTGAAAAAACTATATGTATCCCACGCTCAATATTTCACAAAGCACTAAGATTCATCTTAAATGTATTTTACAGTATTGGTATGGATAAAAACATAGTTGCTTAATTTTAGTCTGAAAGCTTACTGATTATGGAAGTCATAATTACTAGAATGATTTTTTTCTGTAAATTATTTCCCTCTGAAATGAAGTCATATTTGAGAAAACTAACTGAAAACCTAAAACAAAAAAAATGAAACTGCTGATTTCAGTTGTTAACAACCACATTTTTGGACAATGTGTTTACATGCTGAAAACTGCATGGTTGTCACTATTTACTCCTGACTCACACAGCAGATCAAGCCCAAATTTTCACAGGTTTGTTATTTCCTGTATATGGTTGATCACACAAAACATGAACACTGTCTGTGACTATTTTGTCAGCTCTACCAATCCTGTATAGTACCTTTAAGATGAGTTGTCAGTATCACCATAGTGATTTGTATTGTGACATCACACTTTGCTTAGCAATGAAGATTGATTCGCAGTTAAGATCAATCTTAACGCTCAGTGAAACCGGCCTTTTTATGTTTACATTGCGATAATGAATGGATATTTTGGAAATAACAGTTTTCACTGATAATTAAGCATTGCAACAAATTTTCTCAAAAATCTAAATTCCTTTAATATATAAAGTTAAAGAGGCAGGCCTGATACTTCATGGAGGCAATGGAGGCAACTTGGTGCCCCTTGAAATGTTCCAAAAGAACTATACAGTTTCCTCATAGAGGTGCCCTTTACCAAGGAGAAAATGCCTTGGTGCTCTTGCCCCTTTAAAAATGAAGTATCAGGCTTGAAGAGGGCAGAGAATTATTTACATTGTTAGATTTAACTACACACTAAAATGTATGTAAGTACATGTATGTCCATACAAAGTATTTTACGCACAAACAAATGCAACGGCATTCATACTGAACTACTTGGTAATTAAAGGCAAAAATTATTGCATTGTTTTGGTCCATTTTGTAACAACAAACAAATTTAAATATCATTGATTTAATTTCCTTTGCTCATTTTTACTTCTCATTGTGGAAAGGAAAAATGAAAAACATTTTCAATTTGAATACCCAATAAAAAATACACCTATATCAAGCTCTTGAATATGTCAAAAGATTACATGTAGTCATTTTACTATGAAAACTTATCTTAGCTTTGTTTTTTAATACAAAAATGGTATTTGCTGCCCAATCCTCACTAATGTCTCCATTGCTCTCTCTCTCTCGCTCGCTCTCTCTCTCTTGCAGTTGAGCATATGGCCTATTGCATTAGCACCAATTACCAATAAACTGTCGGGCCTAGAACTACACGAAGGCTACCCAGGCTACCAAGGCCATGGCTTCTGTAGCCCTGGTCTTGGCCTAGGTACCCCTTCAAAAGTTTCCCACAGACTTTAAGATTTCCCAATAGAAGTGCCCTTTGCAAAATGAAAGTGGCCTTGCCCTCTCACAAATGAAATTCCAGGCCTAAACTGTGCAAATTTTGAGCATAGCCTGGGAATTCATCTTTGTGCGGTCAAGGCCATTTTAATTTTTCAAAGGACACTTCCATTGGAACATCTGTGGGAAACTTTTGAAGGTGTACAAAGGCCAAGAGGGCAATGTGTCTTTCAAGGCCTGGTTGGGACTGATAAAGTGTGCAACTTTGATTCCTTCACACGTTAATGCAATGTTAAGTGGGAACCAACAGTTTCATAAAATGATCAAATATGTGCGATACTTGCACGGTCCATTATTGAGGATTTGTTGCTTAGTGATGTATGATCCATGATTGGTAATGTTTTTCAAAATATGTGTATAATTTTTAATCTGAAAGTTCAAATGCTATAAAGAGAAACCAGAGAAATAATTTAGTCTCCAATACTGCCCGATGGGAGAACAACTGAACAGTGTCACCCGATACAATCCATATTCTGATTTTGCCAAATAGATTCATTAAAATTGAAATGAAGCGTTTATGTACAAAAAAACCTGACAAGAAGTATTATTTGATGAAAAAATTACCAACTCATTTTGCGTAATGTTCCAGGTTTTTGTGTGTGTGTGTGTGTTAAGTGAAAACTACAAGATTTGAAGGAATGTACATGTACTTCCCCCAAAGAACCTGAAAGATTTATTAAACCTATGAGCTGCTGAGATTAATATGAATATAAAATACAAAAAATAGTTAAGGCCTCACGTTTCGACTCTAGCAGAGTCTTTCTTGAAGTCTTTCTCTTTAGCCTTTGAGAAAGACTCTGCTTTGGGTCAAAACGTCAGGCCATTAACCGTTTGTTTTTTGCATACCATAGGTCCTTTTGGTTGATAAGCAGTTTGGAACAGCTAATTCTATTTCTCTTGAATATAAAATAAACCAATAATGGTAATAATGCAACTCACCGAATCTTTGGTCTAATTCTTGAATACAAAGGCAACATATGCATAATTGTAATCAGACTAGTTTTGCCCGTTTGCAGGGGGGGCAACTATACCAGAAGTTTGGCGTAAAGCCGAATGCATAGTTCAGCAACTTATAAATTGTACTGTTGGTGGTAGTAAAGGCTAATAATGTTTTAAATGTATCAATTACATGTTTTATTTCTGTGTTGAAAATGGTTTGATGTTACGAGGTGATAATTCTGGACGGATTTGAGCTGAATACATGGTTGACAAACAACTTAATTCTGAACTACAACAGTACAAAGAAGAATGAAAAGGTGTTAAAAAAAACTAGAAAAAAGTTTAATTTAAAAAACACCCAGATTCTTCAGAATCATGGTGTTTCATTGGCCAGTGCATCCGACTCATCAAAAATGATCAAAAACTAGCTGCTTAGAAAGCATTTCTGATTAAGCTCCCTTGGATGTTCATCTGAAATGGGGAATGTCTTTGAAGGACTGTTGGTAGTTGTGCTATTGCCCACGGCTAAATTGAGCAAATTTCACATTAATTTAGATAAGTGACCTATTATTACATTCATGTATTAGTATGACTGAAAACCATTCAATCATGATTACCATGATCACATACAAAGAATACTTTGCAAAGCTGACAACGAAACGCAAATGTGAGGTCAATTAATATCACTTAAGGCACCACTTGAGTGACAATGAATAATTGAGGAAAAATCCTTTGAAGTCCTAATATATTGACATTAATTCTGCTAGCAATCACTTGAGCAATTCATACCCCCCCCCCCCCCGCCCCCGGCTGGCAACGCCCACTGGCACTGAAAACTACTGGTTGCCTTGGCAATATGAATAGGAACTGTTCTGATAGTGTTTCCTTATGATTGCGATTAGGTCCTACCCTTCCTTATGTCAATTACAGTCTGGTATTTCTGTACTTCATGAAGAAATAGACCCATGTAGTATTTGTTTATTGCGTTGCTCAAGTGCTGTAACTGGGCGCTGCATTTCCGACAGTTGTGCACAATGGTTTCCCCTTTTTCTGCAAAGTGGTTAACAAACTGTGACGTCATCATTACTGAGGTCTATTGTTTAGGATATTTCTTGAACACATCTGATAGATTTTTAGCTGAATACGAGGTTTGGGTAGTTGAATTCTGAACTGAGCAATGAATAATTACCGGAGTTACAATACAATTTAACAAAGAAAAACTGTTATAAGGTTCTGCAACACCTGCCTGTACACATTATTTTTGTTTTCTGAAATACAAGGTTCTCGGCAAGATTTCTCAAAACTGTTGGGCATTCTGGACCTGAATTTTGTAAGTTTAGCCAAAGCTACAATGTGCAATCTGGAGCATTTCCAAATTGATCTTTTTAATGATTTTTTTAAGAAGTGATCTTTTAAAATAAACAACAAATCAAATAAATAGTTATGATTTTTATTTTGTTAAAAATGCTCAGATTTTTCGTTCGGCCCGATACACCAGCTTGTGCATGGGAAGAACCCTGAAACTTAACCAGTTTTGAACCAGGCAGAGTCTACAGGCCTACGGATTCACTACAGTAGCCACTAAATCTACCCCAAAATGCTTCATTGTACATGCAGTAATAACACATATTTTCAAAAAATATCTCTTTCATCAAAATTATCCAAATATATAGCATTCCCTGTTACAGCATACTCATACTCACCTGATCTGCAATCCCAAATATCTGAATAAATGGTTTATGGTTGTGTCATTATTCATTGTTAAATGCAGCAATTGACTGGTCCATTAAGCTCCGCCCACAATAGCAACTGTCAATCAACGGTGCCCTCGTGGGTTGCGCACATGACGCACTCGTCTTGCTCTGCCTTACACCACACATGAATGACACGATGCAGCAATCTGGAAGGTACATGTTTACGTTTTGTGATGGGATTTTAACGTGTCAGACATTTGTGGGTGCGCTTTTCGCTGTTGTGATAGGTCAATGCCTAAAGGGGGCGGAGCTTAATGCTTTGGCATGTCCTTCTCTCTCAATCAAACTAGGTCATTAAGAAAAGTAACCTTTCTTGTAATCATTCAATCGCCATGATTACATACATAATGTAGGAAAGGGACACAAAATATGAAAAATACCATCAGTTAATATCGGTTTAGTGCCATGAGTAGACGCTGATTTACTGAGAATAATTGCCCTCGGGTGAAGTACTCAACACAGTCGTCTTTATTAATAACGCCGACAGTGATCCTACCAGGGAACGCATCACTTAAGAAGCTCACCCCTGACTGCCGGCTTCCAGTGATGACTGGGAACTACCGGTTGCCTCGGCAACAGAATCAGGACTGTCTTGACCTGACTCATCCCGGAAGTAGCTGTGAGTTAGAGATTCGGTGGCGGTTAGGCGATCGTCCGGACCGAAGCAAAGCAGCTTCTGTAAGGGTTGGGTCGAGAGAGTAAAGGAATCAGCAATGACGACTAGGGCTTAGTTATTGTAATTTATTTCTGAAGGCAGCTGTATTCAAGTCAATCATCTCTTGATTCCCTAAAACAAATCACTGACCAAAAAAACTCCAGTATATAGGGAACCTAATCCACAGCATAGAATTCATCAAAATATGACACAGTTTATATTCTATTTGAAAAACTCATATCTCATTTAGAATGACAGAAATGTAAATTGAGCTACTGAGCTACATCATTAAGGTTCTGTAGCTATAAAATACAGTACTCGCTAAAGTGCTCAGGGAAACTTCACATTAATAACAATTTCTTGGTAATAATGATAATAATACATAGCTTTTACATAGCGCCTCACATGGCGTCTCGAAGCACTTACATGTAACAAGGAAAATTAATAAAAAAATACAAAAATTACCAAAATTTCAAAAGGAATCATAAACACAATTAAGAAAGCAGCAGTAAACAACTGTGGACTACAGGAATAAATAGGTTTTCAGCTGGGATTTGAACTGATTTTCAGTGGTGGCAGTTTGTATGTCGGATGTTGTGGCAGAGTGTTCCAGAGTACAGTGATGAGTGTGAGAAAGAGCGATGACTGTATGTCTTGGTTTGTGTACATGGTATGGGAATGAGCAATGCCATGGACAGTGACAGAGGTGAATTCAATACTTCTCTACATGCAATATGTATTGACCATTTCTGACCACATGAGGGCGCTTGCAGGGACCAATTTCCTTGCATCACTATTACAGTTTTATCTTTTTGACTGCAGCAATGTTGCTTTCTTGTATCAATGGCCAAATGAATAATAGTAACAATTAAAAAAAGAGAGTACATTTTACTTGTTTTGCATGACGTAAATTTGGTTCACACACGCCCTCACACAGTAAAAAATACTGCAAATTATTATATTGGCAATGCCAATTCCACTACAGGTCAGTTATAAAGATTGGTTTTAATGACCAATGGCAGCAGAACAATATCCACGAAAGTGCTGTTCATGATAAATCAAATGCATGCTACATGATTGCACATATTTTTTAAAAGAAAACTCCTTTAAATAATCAGGGAAAAAACACTCTCTGTGACTGGTATCATTGTATGTCACACTTGGAATGGAATTTCAGCTGGTAATCTTATTCTGGTAAGCATAATATGTTTGTGCTTAGCTACTTGCTGCGCTTTTCAGCCCTGGTAGTTTGATTTTATTGGTTCTATCTCTTCCCAAATGTATTTGTTTGGCAAGGGTGAAAATGAATTGTTTTTTAGTTTTCTGTGGTTTGATAAATGTTTTACTAAGATGAATTCATGGACTGCATTTGTAAGTTCTCTAGAAATGATTAATTTATGTATGATCATCACCATATGACCAGACAAAGCTATTTGTTTATTTTCTGTCATGACAAATTTCTGTAAAAGTAATACAAAACACAAAGCCAGTTTTGTTGAAAACATATTAACATGGGAACTGTTGGGGAAATGATACAAGACATGATCTTTTCTTTGACCTTTTTTTGGTCGGGCGGAAATTGGTCACAGTCTTGCAACCGTTTGTGGCTTCCATAAGCATTTGGGTACAAGGTGTTTCCGGCTGCTATGGTTTCTAAAGGGTTAAAGAAACATACATTGACTGTTGTTTCATCACTGTGACTGCTCTGACAAACAAAGAATGCTCCAGATTACACAGCAAAGCTTTTCAAACCAAAATAAACACCAAGTCGAAAACATTCCAAAGATGTTGTTTCAATTTAGCGTGTTTTGGTCAACCATCAAAAACAAATTTGGTCCAGAATGCCCCCCAGTTTTGAAAAAAAACCTGGTAAGAAACCTGCCTTTGTTCTGATAACCCCTCGTGTTCTACACGCTAGGGTTAGGTTTAGGGTGAGGGTTAGGGCTAGGGTTAGAGTTACTATTAGGAATCCCCAGTACACGCACAGTTGAAGAAACAAGCCTGCACAGCACAGGGTATCGGAGAGAATTGATTTCAAATGACCTTGACACCGATTTCACTGATACAGACTCTGTGTAATTCTGCAGTGAGCATAATTCAAGCAGTTGACACAACAATTCAATGCAGTGGAGTAAAACGAGAGACACTGATGAGATACACTCCCCGACAGCAGCAGATTGTAAAATTTTAATGTCAAAATCTAACAAACGATTACTGAAACAAATTATTTGTGAATGTACGATTTGAAGCAGTGGCGTAACCAGATATTTTCATTTGTTGGGGGGAGGGGCAAGCGGAGGCAAAAACATAATTTGGGAGGTAGTTAATGTATTCAACCATTCATTTGCGCATCTTTTTGATCTCAGTTGGGGGTCAAGGGTTCTAAAAGTAGGCCCCTTTATTGTGTTTCCTGTCTTATGCAGCTCGGTGAAATTTGGCCCCTCGTCTGACCAGGTGGCCTGACATTCGCTGTAACAACCCTTATGGGTGCACCACACTAAATAGGCCAAAATTCATGCGCCAAGCTAATTATTATAATTTGTATACCCACAGAATCTTTTTAATTATAAGGTTTTTGGGGTCATGCAATTAATAGAATGTGTATTGGTAAGAATCTATCACAACCTGGGGGTTGTGTGTTACAACTTTTGGGGAGATTTCATAAATTTGGGCTTTTAAAAGTTGGTCCTATTTGTCTTGTGAATCGCAGGAGTGCCTGATGAAAACTGGCAGCAAGTCGGTTTGGGAAAAAGCACTTTTTCGGGGTGTTTTTTTCTAGGGTAATTAGCAAAAATTCCAAACGGCTGACCTACCAAAAATTAGAAAGAAATCTGAAGTTTAGTTGTCTGAAAATATATCTGATTGGTTTTCAAGAGGCTGACAGACTTTAAATATTTTTTGAGTATTTTTGAATATTTAGCATTTAGCGTTGGTTACTATGGGAGTTTATTTAGTGTGGTGCACCCCTATGAGTCTAAGTCTGCTGCCACCCAGTGTCCAAAATGTCTCTGAAACAGATTACTCTGTGCGTTCTGTTGTCAAGCTTTCACACTCAATGAGCTGAATAGCCCCCTCTATTGACAAAGTGCAGCTCAGCCTAATTGAAATGGCACAAAGTTAATTTTACACACACGTGCAATGATCATGGGTATCCTTTTTGATAATACAGAGCCATCATTACACACAACAGATAAATATAGAGTAACCAGCGGTGGTGCTACAGGGGGGGCGGGGCAAGGGGGCAAATGCCCCCTCATTATTTTTTTTTGCCCCCCCCCCCAGTTTGCCCCCCCCCCAGTTTTTTCCCCGATGGCGGAAATTGAGTTTAGTCCCAAACCAATGCACCCAATTTGTTACAATGTTGTTTGCGCTGTTAATAATAACTCAATTTCATCCATCATAATTAGCTGGCACCATCAAAAAAGCCCAATACACTTTCCATCTCCAGCAATGTTAATAAAATGTTGATTTATTTATCTGTACAAGCTTGACAACTTGCTATAAATAGAAATGCATTGTCTGCCCAAAATCGCAAGCAGCCATTGTACACGCAGTTCGCACAACACATCAAATTCACACAGTGCAAAATCTTATTTCTGTTGTGAATTGTAGGCTTATACAGTAACACACGACATAAACTTGATGTTCACGTGGATTGAGGAGTGCTGTATTATCCCTACTGCTAGTTGTTGCGCTTAAACACGTTGGTAAAACAGTTAGTTAAAATGGATATCAGAAAGTTTTGCAAGAAATCCAAACAACCTCCATCCCATGATAGGCACAGATCTGATTCTGAACCAGGGGCTAAGTTCCATACAGTGGAGGAATTCGCAGAACACCTGAAACCTCTATATATGGCTTTCACAGAACTTTATCAAGCGATCAAGATCTCCATGACCCTCCCAGTAAGTACAGCTGGCTGTGAGAGGAGCTTCAGCAAGCTCAAACTTATCAAAACACATTTGAGAACCACAATGGCCGACGAGAGACTTAAGAGTTTAACGGTGATTAGTGTCCATCGACAACGGGCGCTTGATATCAACCTTGACGATGTCGTCGTTAGACTTGCCAGGAAATACCCCCACTCAAGAATAACGCTGGTGTAAGTCCGTCAAAGTGGTAAGTTAATGCTTTTCTGCAGTACAAAATTACATTATAGATTTTTGTTTGCCCCCCCTAAATTTAAGTTTGCCCCTCTCTTGCCCCCCCCCCCAGATTAACAGGTCTGGTGCCGCCACTGAGAGTAACTCTTTCATGATCTTATGAACTTCAGCAAGATCAGACACCCCTTGGAACGAGGTTTGTGACACCATATTCCGTTTCTCATGGAGGTGAGGTAGAAGAAACTTGGAAAGGAAAATGGATGAATGGAGAGAATGTGTGGAAATATTTTTTAAGGCAACTTTTTGCCAGTCATGCAGACCCATGGTAAAGTGAAAAACACTGGTAATGAAACCAAGGATGCCCCATAAGCAAACTTAATCACTGTAGCTCGCAAGTCTGAGGAAACCTGTAAACAAGGGTGCTTGCTATATGTTAACCAGAAACACAAGTGTTATGGGTTCATTTACGAGCACTACCAATCCTAGTACACAGGACCAACGGCGTAAAGACAAAGCAATAGTGGTTACAAGGCTTCTTGCTCAAGCCACAAACGGGACTCAAACCCACACTCTGCTGATCAGAAACACCAGAGCTTGGTTCGGTGCTCTTAACCACTCGACAATAACAGCACAATACAATACAATGTGTTTTGTGCCAGTTCCTCTTTTTCTGCACTAAAATTTTACGACAAAAATAAAAATATTACAAGTGTGCTTTGATGAAAAAAAAATTACAATTCACAGCATGAAGGCAATTACCTTTAGTAGATCAAGCCCCTCTGGGCATATACCATCAATGTAGTTGTTCAAAGGGCGTGGTGGTGATGGATGGAATGAGCTCCAAGGTAATGAAACTTCTGGCCAATCATCTTCATGTGGCAGACCAATCAGACTGCAGAGGTGAGCAGGAAACAATCAATGTTTCACACTTGGTATGGTTTTTTTTTTTCAACTTTTACAAAACTCATTTAGTTTTACTTTCCTTCTGTATTTATATTCAATTATTGTTTATCCTGGGGATGCCTTTCAGTGGAACACTGTTTCTCAAAGGTGCACAGCAATTACAAACATTCATTAATATAAGCGTAGAACATTGTAAGAGACAGTGGGAGTATGCAGCCTGTGCTTCCGAGTGCTAGCACCTTAAGATAACTTGATAACAAGAAGCATCTCTGCCTTCACAGGTACTTGTATAATAAAATGTCAGGTATAAGTAAGGAAGTATAAACATAACAAAATTAATATGGAATCATTATTAAAATGGTCCAGTAAAAACATAAACTCTACTTTATCACCGCAAGCAGCATAATGAAACAAACAGTTACAAGAGATAAACGTTAACAATAATATATAAATATTAGGAGTATTAACTGGAAGAAAAAAGAGCAAGGGCGGGTTAAGGGAAGACATTTGAAAGGGGGTGTCAGGAGGGGAGGGGAAAAGGGAGGGCCAAATAGACACAGAAATGCAAAAAACTAGAAAATAGATTACATGGGGAAAATAATAAATACAAATTGGTAAAAAGACTTTTGAAAAGGACATTGCTACATGTATGACACATTAAAAATTTGCTCAGATAGTAATGACTGTTTCGCTGTAATGAAGGTTTTTAAAAGCAATAAGCCACAGGGGAAACTGGGTAAATTTAAAATAAACTTGGGTGGAACAAAGAAAAATTGACTTGAGTGGGACTTGAACCTGTGACCTCTGGATTGGTGGTGCCGGCGCTCCACCAACTGAGCTATTTAGCCCTATTGTTGGTGATCTCCCATTAGTCAATTTATCTTTTTTCAACCCCAAATTAATTTTAAAACATTGTTAAATCTCAGTGATACTTCACTAAGTAACTCATTTCTTCACACAAGGAATTGCTAAAATGAAAGAGATTAACTTACTCAAATATCTTATAGAGTTGGTCAACATCTGATGACCCACAAAATAAAGGTCTGAAAGATTAGAAATTGAAAAAAGACCGATTTTTAAAAAAGGAACAAATTTCATAGCATAAAATGCTTGTTGAAAGAAGTGTTTGAAAACTACCAATCTGCACAAAATAACTAAAAGAAAAACTAAAATGAATGAAAGAGCTGTTTCAAAAATGCTGCTACAGATAAATTAATCATGGGGAGTATGCAAGTCTCATTCTAACTGAACTTCTGGTAATCTGTAGAAACCATATACAGTTTTAACGAGTGCTGATTTCTGTTTCCACAACTACTTTGTCTTGCTGCAAAAACCTACAGTTTTGTTGAGGAATGCCAACTTTGGAAATACACTCTATAAAATATAAATAGTTAACGAGAGAGAACAAAAGTTGGCCTGCACTTACGATGCACTGTTTATATGCCAACCAATTTAAGAATTTGGTCCAATTGACGTTCCTTGCAACAAATCAGCAATCCAATACTTACATGAAATGTGCATTAGTTCAAAATAAGATCAGATTTACACTCAGGCCACATACACGAATGAAAGTCATTTATGACAAAAAGGTCTGAAACTAGGATCCAAATATTAGGAGACATATATGCTGAAATTATCGCATTTCCACCTTTTGGTAACCCCTGGAGTTAATGATTTCAAGAAGCATTTGGTAACAGTATCTACAGTGCTAGAGCAGTAGATGAAAGAGCAGAATTTATTCATATCTAAAGAAAATAAAAGCTAGGTGTTTTACTAGGCACTTGAAGAAAAAATAAACTGAATTTAGATGAAAGTCTGAACTTTCTCATTCCTCATGACAGAAGCTGAGGGTAAAATTTGCAAGGCTTTGTAACTGTTAAAATTGTTTGTTTTATTTATAAATAATGAAATTTTTACTCAAAATAATTTTGTATGGAAATGTTTGAAATTTTGTACGAGCAAAAATATTTGTTTTTTTACCAACAAAATATTTATTTTGTACAAACAACTTTTTAAAAGAAAAAATACATCGCATCAGACAGTTCTAGTTTCAAAGTGCCTCCTAGCTGTTTTCTTGTTAGGTCTTGTGCGTTCTTGACGTCTTCTTGCAAGATCTACTGGATTAACTTTGTAAGCATGATTACGAGAGAATGAATTAAAAAGTCTTACTTTCTTCTAAATAACTCAGCAAATATACAGCCAACACTCCACAGGTCAACCGGAGTGGCATAACTGGACTGCAACAATACCTCTGGGGCTCGATACCATAGAGTCACAACCTAAGATATGAAGGGGGGAACATGCCAGGGCCATGCAATCAACAACATTAACAAACCATCACCATTAGTAATGAAGAGCCTGCCGGAGGATATGAACACACCATAGAAGTTTATCTAAGAACTCGAGGGCGTACAATCCATGCGATATGGCCTAACAACTTCAACAAGACGCATTTTTGTACATGCTGTCTAAACTCATGAGTGACCAGTTTAAATATAATTGGTCAGCACTGTGGCATTGAGGCAACAGTGCTGAGTGACCAATCATATTTACACTGGTCACTCATGAGTTCAGACAGCAACCATTTTCCAAATAGAAATTGGTATGCAAACCACTGTATTTTACCGCACGACGGCACTTTCAACGGTGAATTTCCTTGCATCACAATTACAGTTTCATCTTATTTTGACTGCCTGTAAGTTGTTTCAGTGTATCAATGGCCAAATAAATATTACTAATAACAATGGAAAAAAAAAACCACTTTGATTTGTTTTACTTATTTTGCATCACATAAATTTGGCTCACACACACTCTCACCAGGTCAGAAACACTGCGCATTGACTCATAGGGATTTGTGCCCAAGGCGAGTCAGTGGCGTTCCATATGTGACATAGCAATTGCTCCCTCTAGTTCTGATACAACTTTATATGAAATAAACAGAGTGACCAGCATGTATGGTTGAATATTCTAGTAAAATGAATTTGTGAATCCAGTAAAAACATTCTTTAGGTTCGATTATAGAACACTGATGTATCGCGTAATCTTTCATTCTAAAACAAGATTGGTTATTAGGATTCTAAACCATACATATTTCACAAAGAATGACAAAATTTGCGAGTGACACATCAAGTTTACAAAGAATGACAAAATTTGCGAGTGACACATCGAGTTCACAAAAAGCTATATTCAAAAACTTCTCCAAAGATAGAGACAATACTAATACAGGCACACAATGCTGATTGATGGAATGATGCGAGACTATTACGGCAAAGAGTACAGAGCCCTGGGTGCATTATTACCACTAGAGGGCCTGGTTGGGTTTTTCTCTCTCAGCGCATACAAAGTCCAAGTGGCATGCAAATTAATTCAGCACCAAAGTATAAGGAATAAGTTTTTTTGAAATACCACATGTATAGTATTCAGAGATATTGAAATGTGGATCAATCTTACATACCATGCAGCACCCAACTAAAGAAGAAAATAAGTTAAAATTTGTTGGCTAATCCTTAGTAAATAAAAGTTAAATTAACTCATAAATGATTCCGTTTCTGAGGAATGGCACAAAGCGTGAGAATAAGTGATTGCTAATTCTACGCACCACAGATGTGAGAGCCATCTGGAAGCCGTACACCCTCGCCAGGCCAAAGTCGGCCAGTTTGAGTTGACCATCACACGTCACAAGAATATTCTGTGGCTTCAGATCTCTGTGGATGATTCGATGCGAGTGAAGGAAATCGACACCGGTTATCAACTGGAGCGCCAGATCCTGTAGAGACAGTGAGAGGACAAATACATGAGGGGAAGTTGGAATATAAAGCTTCTTCCCAAAGCTAGCCTTCCAGCAGGGATGAGAGTCATTACAGACAAACAAGTCTGAAACTGGGATCAAGATCTTAGGAGGTACAATGAAATGACTGCAGAGTTATACAATCCAAGGAGCTTTTGGGAACAGAATCCTCAGTTCTAGAGAAGTAGACCAAAGGGCATGACTTACTTTCCTTGGAGAAAAGTACAGCAATTTTATTTATTTATTTTTTTAACCAGCCAGACTTTAAAAAGTCTGAATTCAAATAAAAGTCTAAAATTTCTCATCCTTGATCTAGTGTATCTCTTATCCTAGACCCAGAACCGGGGCGCTGTACTCCTCTTTTTAAAATGTTTTACTTGGACAGTCGAAGTCAGAATTTTTAAAAAGAGCAGTATAGGGCCTGAGTTACTGGGTCTACTCTTATCCTCTATACATGTAGATCTATCCATGAACCCCCTTCCAAATTAACACTGGACCACAGGCCTGGTCCCGAGACCTGTGATTTTAGCGTCGGGCCAGTAAACTCACAATGGGACTAGCCCGATGGTCTTGTAATTTTCAATTGACTAAAATACCTCATTGTGTAATATCTTTGTGAAAAAATGTTGACTGTGATTGTAATAATTATCTTTCAATTCTCTTTCAAGAGTAATAAAGTACACTTACACACAAACACAAATGAATTAGATCTTCTATTAGTGCTTGTTCAACTCATTTTGATTCTGGTTTTGTAAAATAAATCCTGGTCCAGTAAAAATTTCGAGCTATACTAGCCCTGCAGTCTTGTGGATTTTTCCTCGAAAATTGAGCTTTGCCCTTCCTTGAGAAATGATTATGATGATATTAAATCAGTCTCAATTTTTAGGGCAAAATGCATTCCATTAAAATAAAACTAATAGTTAATACAAAATAAAATCCACTTATTAGGCGATCTTAAACATGGTACCAAAGTGCCTTAAACTGTTATTACCCCTCTTCATTGGGACTTGAAATTCATAAAACATGCTCAACTATCTTTAGGAGTATGCAGCACCAGTAGCCAAACTGGTGCACAGGTTGCTAGTCATTCACATCAAGAACATTTTCTAACCTCACAGGTACTGTACCAATTTTTTTAATTTTTTTTTTATGCAAGTCGCCAGACACACACAAGGCCTGAAGGCCACTTCAAGGTGTGGGCTACAATCAACTATTTTTTCCAGGGGCCGTTGCCACCTACTCCTGGGGCTGAAACAGGGTTACCCCCTTTACAGTCCATACGGATGTAGGCTTGGGTATCATCCATCAGAAGCCTGGCTGGTAGACCAGAAAGCACTACCTCCCCAACTTTACGAAGCAATCATGGTTAAGTGTCTTGCTTAAGGACACAAGTGTCACAACCGGGACTTGAACCCACACTCTGCTGATCAAACACCAGAGCTTGAATCCGGTGCTCTTAACCGCTAGGCCATGACACGCCACGAAATTTACTCCTAGGTGATGAGAAGCAGTTCAAGTTAAGTGTCTTGCCCAAGAACACAAGTGTGAGATTCGTAACCCAAACTCTGATAACCCAGCCATCAGAGCTTGAGTTTGATCCTTTAGACCGCTCTGCCACTTGACAACGTGACTGTCTCCTCAACAACAGATATATTAGACCCTTTAAACTGGATCTTAAGCCTCTTCCACACTACTCAAATTCCCATGTTGATCTCTTTTGCACTTGAGTTGCTAATCCGGGCAAACTCCTGAGAAATAGCCATTTCCCGCGAAATAGCTACCCGTAATATGAGTTAGACTTCCAGCCAGATAACCTAGCAATTTCCTAGCGATTTCCTGCGGTTTTATGTCCTAGGAATTGGCTCAGTGAAAAGGCTTTTTGATTGACACATTTTGGCAAGGGAGGGGTGAATCTTTCTACATTATTCAACAAACGTTAGTCAAAGCATCTTAAAAAAATAAATTCCAAGCAATAGGCAGGCAGCTTCACCTTTATCTTAGCTGGATCCAAACCAGGGGGAGGACATCTCTCCAGGTATGTCGATAGATCTTGATCAATGTACTCAAATACCAGTGTTAAACTCAACTCATTACTTCCTGTCAGTCCTCCATAGCAAACATCTATTAACCTAGAAATGGAGGTGAAGAGAAAATACAAAATGATACAAAACATTTACAAGATCAGCTCTTTTATGATTATGAACATGCTCAATTAATAAAATTTTGAAATATTATTTTTATGACGATGACTAGAGCAAGCTAGTTGAAACGTTGAGACCAATTGAGAACTCACTCCATGGCAGTGAAGTTAATAACAAGAAGTCCCCTCGATCCGATCCACTATTAAGCTAAAGTAGTAGTTCCGGCCGATTTCCTACCCTCCGCCCAGGTGGGTACATTTAGCTAATAAGCTGGACAGTTCTTTGCAGAACTAAGTAGTCTCCCGAAGTAATCTCCCGATTTCCAAAATCTACTCCGCGGCAGTAGAATAAAAAGCAAGACCTAGTTCTCTAAGAACAAATCTACATAGGTATAGATACACATGGTGTTACCGCAAACCGAATATACAATTTTATGACATTTTGGGACATTTCAAGGGGCACCAAGGCAATGATGCATCTTTCATGGTTGTCTTTGAAGAATCAGGCCAGCATTACAAAAACAAATTGTTCACTGCAATAGCAAAGTAAGTCATTCCCTTCAATGCAAGATAAGGAAAAACAGGAACGTACTTGGCATGCCATGGCTGAGTGGTTAAGCGCACCGTACTCAAGCTCTGGTGTTTCTGATCAGCAGAGTGTGGGTTCAAGCCCTGGTCTTGACACTTGTGTCCTGAAGCAAGACACTTAAACATTAATGCTTCAAATGTCCTTTGGATTTGTTGTTTAATGCGTGTAAAAAAAGAGAGCCCAGTTAAAACTTATTGTAAAAAAAAATTTTCCCCCCGGCGATTCTGGCTGGTCCGGCTGCCCAGCAGCAATATGCACCAACTCACCTCGTCTACCTGACAAGGTAATAGAGGTATTGAGCTCATTCAACAAGCTCCACCAAATTTGATAATTAAGAGTGTCATTTATGACAGACATGGCGCATTATAAATGTACACTTATTATTATTGCTACTTTGCTATTTTCCCCCAAAGTCACTTCCATGAGGAAATGTAAAATTTTATCAAAACATTACTCGAGCGGAACCATGGAAATAGCAGGGAGAACTCCCACGGAAGCTAGGGGTAGATTTGTCGTCTGATCTTTCCTAATAGTTGTTTAGGAAATGGTCAATTTTAGATAACTATCAATTAAACACTATCAATGCAGGACAGCAGGAAATACTTTTATTCAATATTTTTTGTACAGTAAAGTGCTTTTTAAACAGAGGTTTTTTTGTTTTTGTTTTTTTATATTTTGTTTTACAGAAAATCCTTCCAAATTGATTAATACAAAATTATTTTGTACTGCATCCTGCAAATTAAGATGCAGTATGGCAGACTCCTGTCTGGAAAATTTTTTCTCTGAACATCAGAGCTGAAAAAAGGTGTTCCACGAAACTGTTTTTTTGAAAACTCAGTTTACATATATGTTTTATTTCTGTTTGGCAATATTAAACGAAATAATTGCATTTATGGGTTTTGAAGCATTGCACATTGTGGTTTCAATGGCGGTAACACCATGTGTATGCTGTGTAGATTTGTTCTTTGGATCTTGTCTTGCTATACGGTGGAGTAAATTTGGACTTCGGGAGACTACTCAGTTTTAAAAAGAACTATCCCGCTTATACCTTTTTTGTCACTTCTTGAATCCATGAGTCTCCAGCAACATGTTAACAAACCTACTCATGAGATGGGTCACACACTTGATCTTGTTATAACCAGGAAATCGGACATGGTTCTTAATAGCCCCCCGACACCTCACCACCTTTTTTCTGATCATTTTTCTGTTATTTGCAATTTGCAACAAAACAAGTCTGCTTTTCCTGCTAAACAGATTGTTTATAGGGATATTAAATCCATTGACATTAATTGCTTCAAAGGTGACTTAGTCTCTTCTAGGCTGTGCAGGGACACTCCTCAAGGTCTTGAGGAGCTTACGAAGTGCTATAATTCTACGCTAGCTGGTGCCTTCAATACACATGCCCCACTAAAGTCTAAGATGGTCACCGCTAGGCCCCGTCTACCTTGGTTTAGTCAAGAAATCAACTCTGCCTTGAGGATGAGGAGACGTGCAGAAAAGAAGTGGCGACGAACAAACATGGTCTCTGATCTTTCAGAATATAAGCTTATAAGAAATAAGGTTACCTTTCTTCTTAATAAAGCTCGCTGCAATTTTTACAAAGACTTTATCGAAAGTAATAGTTCCGACCAGAGGAAATTATTTAGAGCATCTGCTTGGGCATAGTGTTGACGTCCTCTATCCACCTTTTAAAGATAAAATGACTCTTGCTAATGATATGGGTAGCTTTTTTGTAAAGAAAATATCTCATATTCATGCTAAACTTGATGACTTGGAAGTTTCAACCTCTGTTGACAGACCGTTATCTTTTACACCTGAAACAATGTCCAGTAATAACCTGTTTGATAGTTTTGCACCATTAACCGAGTCACAGGTAAAACAGCTAGTTGTCAATTCTTCTAAGGGATCATGCGCTCTGGATCCCATGCCTACTAACCTTGTGGGTGAGTGCCTTGATGTTTTGCTTCCAGTAATTACCAACATTATAAACTCATCATTAGTTTCTGGTACATTTCCTACTGACTGGAAAGAAGCTTTAATATGCCCTTTATTAAAAAAAAACAATCTTGATATGAAATTAGAAAACTAACGACCAATCAGTAACTTACAATTTATTTCTAAATTAACTGAGAGGGCTGTTTGTGACCAACTTTATAGTCACATGTCAAAACATTCCATGTTTCCGGTTCTCCAATCATCTTACCGGAAGCATCACAGTACAGAGACGGCTCTTATTAAGGTTAAAAATGATTTACTGATGAGGATGAATTCCCAACATGTTATTCTGCTTGTCCTTTTAGACCTGAGTGCAGCGTTCGATACTGTTGATCATGAAATTTTATTGAAACGTCTTCAGTCTAAATGTGGAGTCACTGGCAAGGCCCTCGATTGGTTTTCGTCCTATTTGTCAGATATAAGTCAACGTGTATCCATTCAAGGTACCTTATCAGAGAAGTTTAACATCAACTGTGGTGTTCCTCAGGGATCCTGCTTAGGACCATTTCTATTTATTGTCTATGCCTCTAAATTGTTTGACATCGTTGAGCATCATCTGCCTGATGTTCATTGCTATGCCGATGACACTCAGCTGTATCTATCTTTTAGACCCGACGACGACAAATCTTGTCAAGCTGCTGTGACTATAATCGAAGATTGCATTAGGGACATCAGGCAATGGATGTTACATGACCGGCTTTTAATTAATGATGCTAAAAGTGAATTTTTGATTATCGGATCAAAGCAGCAGTTGAAAATTAATATTTCCGATATAATGATAGGTGAAGCTACTGTTTTTCCTACAACATGTGTTCGTAACTTGGGGTCTTGGTTCGATTCTGAACTTACAATGAACACCCACATCAATAAAGCTTGCTCTGCAGCCTTTTTTCATCTTCACAACATCAAACGCATTAGTCAATTCCTTACACAAGACTCTCTTTTAAAACTAATTCATGCATTTGTGACCAGTCGACTTGATTATTGTAATAGCCTTTTGTATGGTCTGCCAAAGTCACAGATAGCTAAACTACAAAGGGTTCAAAACGCAGCTGCCAGAATTGTTACCAACACACACCGATTTGAACACAACACACCTATAATTCGTCAATTACATTGGCTGCCTGTTTCGTACAGGATTAATTTTAAAATCCTGTTGTTGACATTCAAAGCTCTTCATGGTCTTTCTCCAAAGTACTTACAGGATCTTGTTACCATCCGGAAAGTATCTTCATATAAACTTAGGTCAGGGAATAATGGTATTTTCTTGGAGTATCCTTCTGGTAAAATGTTGACTACATTTGGTGATAGGGCTTTTTCTGTGGCAGCCCCTAAGCTTTGGAATGCGCTACCGTTTCACATACGTAGCGAACAGAAACTCATCTCTTTTAAATGTAATATAAAAACCCACCTTTTTAAAACCGCTTTTTAGTGTGTCTTCTTCTATGGTCACCTTGCCAGTTAGTTTGTATTTTAGCATAGATTAGGGTTAGAGGCGTCTGTCTCCTGAAAAGGTCAAAACATTACCGATGCCAGCAGGGATAGGCCTATGTAATAAGTAACTATTAGTTCTCTGTTGGCGGGACAGACGTATCCCCATACTTTTGTTTGGGCACTGGCCTGGTGACCAGTCTTTTTTCTTTGTCTTTTTCTTCCACTCTGTGCTTTTTAACATGTGTTCTGTGCCCTTGATCATTTTGTATGTAAGGGGCGCAATATAAATTTTAAATATTATTATTATTATTATTACCTGAGAGGTAGGAAATCGGCCGGGACTACTACTTTCGATTAGTGAATCGAGGGGACTTCTCGTTGTTAACTTCACTGCCACGAAGTGAGTTCTTAATTGTTCTCAACATCTTGAGTATCAGTGGCTTGCCCTAGTCATCCTCAGGAAACTGAAGAGTGTTTGAGATGCTGGTCTCTTTATAGAGATTCAGAGGTTTCAGTGTAGAGTCAGCACTGCTCTGACATACACGTGGTAAATTAACACCAACTTAATAAATTGCATGCTAAAAAGCAAGGCATTCCCCATACAGCTATCAAGATCAAATGCACTCAATGTCTTGTTTTGAAATGGAACCCGCCCAAAAAAAACTGTGGCTTTTGACCTTAATTTCACATTGAGCTTTTTGGTCTCCGCTGAGGTGTAAAGCCAGGATCTGAATATATTGTTAAAAAATAACTGATAATTGAAAATCAGGATATCCAAAAAGTTCGACTTTTTTAAAACACTTTTACATTAAAGCTTGGTGTCAAATACAGGGAGTCAAAAAGGTTTAAATCCCGTTCTTGTCAATTTGTCTTTGTTCAACCCCCAAAGAGACCTAGTAGTCAGGTTCCCTTGTGGTTTATTACTTGATATTCTCTATATGAAGAGATAGAAATAAAGCGAGGTGTGAATCAAGTGTGTTGGATACAAAATATTCCTAGCAGATTGTGAGAACTCCAAAGTGCAACGCACACCACTTAATGTAATGCTATCCCTAGGTACTGTGTAGGCATTCCATGCAGCTCCTAAACCATTTAAATTCAAATCGTTTTGGAATTCAAAGCTTTTCATAGGAGGTGTTACAGTGAATCAACAAATCGATGGGCCCAACAGACATGGGTCACCAGATCTCTAATCCAATAACAAAGAGTGTATCTCAGAAGTGACCCCTTTCCACACTACGGGGGAAGCTATGTAGACAGACTTTCACATGGGTATTTGATGATACTTGTTATTGTAGGGGTGGGGGGTAGTTACAGACTGTGTCACATGGATAGTGACACAGTCTGTAACTACCCCTCTATAGGCATTTGATATTCCTTGTCAATGTCTTCTTTAACAAGTAATAAACCAGGAGGGAAACTGGGTACCAAGTTAGCTTCCCTTGTGGTTTATTACTTGATATCTGAAATAGAAAGTTGCATCCCCTTAAGGTGATCCCTCTGCTGCCGCTTCCCAGGTTGTATCGCTAACTTGGGTGTGATCCCTGGTTATACATGTAGGGCAGTCCACAGGTTGAATGGCTTCCGACTCCTCAAACAAAGATATTGAAAAAATAGGGAGACCGCCAACTTGAGGGAAAGAAAGCTCCATTGGTAGAGCGCCGGCATGTTAATCCGGAGGTCGCATTCAATTCCCTCTCTAGTCAATTTTCTTTGTTCAACCCAAAATCTTATTTAATAACTCATACTTTTTAGCGCAATTTATTATCTCTGCAGTAGTAATCCCTTCGAAGCCCTGATGATATTAGAGCGTTCTCTTTTCATGCTCTCTACTTGGAATGGTCTTCCTGTCCCCATAAGAAACACAAAGACCATTTTGTCCTTCAACATGTTCAAAGAGTTCCAAGACTCTATGTTCACCAACTTGTACATGAATCTGGTTTTCCCCAGCATTACTGTTAATGTATGTACTGTACATTTTCCCAGATTTGTTTCAAACCAGCTTTATTTTTCTTTTCTATTATGACTTAATAAAACAGAATTATAGTTGTTTCTAGGAAACCAATTAACTTTGAACTCTTTTTTTTTTTTTGGGGGGGGAGAGATACATGTAGAACAAATTTCATATTTCTTATTTTGTTCAAATCATTTGTATTAGGGATGCAATTTGTACAGTATCCATCAATCAAAATTGAAACAAAATATTGAGGGTACTCACTTGACAATATTTTGGGGCTCCAACTTTCCGAGATGTTTTAAGAGACCAATCTCTCTGAGTGTTGACATCGGCATGCCGTCTTCTCCCGTATGGAGACGAACCCTCTTAAGGGCAACAACTCTCCCATTTTCTGTGTCCCTTGCCTTGTACACGGTACCATAGGCACCAGTTCCGATCTCGGCTACCACCGAATAGTTCCCACTTTCAGAGTGTATTTCCATTTTTTCACTTTCTGCTGTTCTTGTGTTCTCAAGACTTCGGCCAGTTCTCATCAACAGCTTGCTCGCACAATTCTGTACATCTCTTTTTTCTGTTACAACAGTATATAAACTGTCCTTACATGTACTTGGGCAGATGAGATCAACCCCATGTTGTGCCTGCAGAATTTTAACAAGTTAAAACTTTGAGACATTTTCATAACTCAATAAAAAGCTAAAGTTCCATGGCCCAATTTTTTTCAGATTTTTTTAGTTTTAAGATGTTTTCTCTGAACGAATTTTTACAGAATAATGCTTTTTCAAAATGAAAAACAAACAAAAACTTTGACATATGCCACGGACAATGCACAAAACACATGTGACCTGCAAAATTGATTACAAATACATGGCTGATGAACATGATTTAATGTAGGGATCTTAACAGATTCATTTTTTAGTTTTCAACTAACTACCACAAATCATTGGCTAATTTTGTGTGTGCAATGCAATGTACCTCAAGTGAACTAATAAAAAAAAAATTCTTGAATCTAAAAAGATTGCTATTTAAAAATTATACTGTAGGCCTATATCTAAATTTTAGGGTCAAATCAGCTAAAAATCAGACCTAACATTCAATTTAATTCAAATCAATATTTGGTGAAAAATAGTCTGGTTCCTTTTTGTACAATAAATACTAGCATTCATTACTGTTATTGGATAAGGGAAACGTGACCATGATGGTACATGTAGCAGCATGATAAAAGTCTATACGGATTAATAATAAGAACATTTATTACTCGCTGGTATCTGCCTAGACGGGTGCTCAAGGCACATGAGGAATAAACAAATCTTTAGTTTGGATTGTCTGAGGAAGCTTGCTTGCCCAGGGGCTGGTTTCACAAAGAGCTAAGATTGATCTTAACTCCAAATCACTTCTAACTGCTAAGCAAAGTGTGATGTCACAACACAAATCACTATGGTGATACTGACAACTCATCTTAAGATGAACTTCGTGCTTTGTGAAATTGACCCCAGGTGAGATTTGATTCTCGTCTTGGGCCAAGTTCACATAAAGACCGTTTGTTGACTAGAGTCCAATACTACATGTACATGGTACCTGGTACCCAACACAAGTTTTTGAGAATGAGCAGTGGCGTAACCAGACACTTGTTTTTGTTTTCTTGTTTTTTTGGTGTGTGTTTGGGTTGTTGTTGTTTTTTGTTGTCGTTTTGTTTTGGGGGTTTTGGGGGTTTTTTTTAGGGGGGGAAGCAAGAGGGGGCAAAGAAATTTTTTGGTGGGGGTGGGGGGGAGCTATTTATTAAATGTAATGAACCTTTCATTTGTGCACACTTCGATCTCATTTGGGGGGGGGGCTACAAAGGGATGATTTAATGGTTAGTGGGAGCATAGAGAAAGTACCATGGAGTCCTTTCTCGTGGGAGTTGCTTCAACACTTGGGCTGATGCAGCAGTGAAGGATCTGTCGCCCCATAAATAGAGATTCCTGGGCTCATGAAGCACCACAAGCCCTTTAGGCAAAAAGCCGGGTCCAGCGAGTATGGATGGGTGGGGCCGGAGATGTACAATATAGGGCATTGTTATGACATGTGATTACATGTAAGTGCTGTATAATGATGAGTAGGGCCTATTGTTTTGCTGCTCTTCACAGAAAATAAAAGTTTCCTTCTCAGGACTCACCAAGAACGGCCCAATTTCATCAAGCTGCCTTTTAAAGCAGAATATACTGCTAAACAAATATCTGCTGAGCAAAAATTAGCAGGAAACCAGTCACAAATTGTACAAATGGCATGTAAACTTTTGGCTGGTAACCTATTGCCTATTAGCAGATTGTGCTATAAAATTGGAACTGGATCATCAGTACCAAGAAACGAGTGCAATCCTGAAACAACAACAAATTGTATACCTTTGAAGAATATCCTTTATTGATAACAATTATATTGTTAAAAATTCACATCACAGCTGAAATGTTCATATATGTACGACATTTATAAAATAATGGTTCTTGAGCTAACCAAAGGCAACCCACAAACACACACCCTTTTTGCGTGGTTTCCTGTCTCATTCATGGTATTTTGTGTATAATTTTTGTTGCAATATTTCTCTATGGTAAACTGTCATACCCCCTTCAATAAACAAAGTTCAAGGCCTATATTTGGGGGATTGTGTTTGCTCAACTGACTCAACACTTGGTTTAAAGCAGACTATTATAGTAAAACATTTGTTTTGTAATGTCTGTGTGTGTGTGTGCATAACCATGGTAGATTCAAAGTTTGAAAACTGTATGTTTAAAGTCCAACCCCCAAATTAACATCACAAATTGCACATGTGTACTTAAGTTTTCTAACACAAACCCAGCAGAAGGTTCTTTTACAGAAAAAGGCTAGAGCCTTGAAGGGCATGAACCTTGAGTGTGTTTGTAATGTGGCTGTATCAGATAAGCAAGGAAGCGAATCCCAGCCTGGAATCTCATCTAAGAGAGGGTATATGGCCATAAATTACATTTTGCAACGGGCCCTTCCACTGGAAAGTCTTGAAAGTCTATGGGAAACTTCTAGAGGGGCACCAAGGCGGCCGGCCAAGACCAGGGGCAACAGAGGTCTTGGCCGTCTATATCCCGGCCTGAAATCCTGTTAAAATGTCAGTTAATTTTATTGTGCATTCTGTGTGAACCAGCAAAAACAAAAACATTCTTTGTGCACACTCAAATCTGGCATGCACTGCAGTTTGTCAAAAGCAAAGCGGGTGCCAGGGATAAATTTCATTGAGCTGCTTAAGCAGAGAATTATACTTAGCACCTTTCTGCTAAGCAAAAATAAAGCAGGATACTAGTCACAGATTGTACTTGTGACATGGTACTTTGGTTGGTAACCTTATTCCGGTAAGCATCATTTTGTTGTACTTAGCTACTTTAAGTGCTTTCAAGCAGCTCTATGAAATTGAGGCCAGGTACATTGTGTACAACAAAACTTTGTACCATGTTTTCTCCCTGTTCTATGACACAGCTGAGAAACTTCAATGAGGATACAATCTGATCAATTTTTGGGTCGATTTCATGTTTTTCAAGTAAAAGGCCTAAACCACACGAGAAACTGAAAGGGTAAATTTTTTTAGGTTAAAGTTGAACAAAGAAAAATTTACCAGAGCAGGCCTTGAATCTGTGACCTCCAAATTAACGTACCAGCGCTGCCGCTCAACCAACTGAGCTATCTAGCCCTACATGTAAGTTCGCCGAACAAAGAACGAAAAAGAGAGACCGCCAACATAGAGCTAGATACACTGTAGCTCAGTTGGTACAGCGCCAGCACATTAATCTGGAGGTCGCAGGTTCAAGTTTCGCTCGAGTAAATTGTTGTTTGTTCAATCCAACATTTCATAATTTCTCCCCAAAAAGTTATTGCTGTCAGGGAACAACTACATTAGGTTTTTTGACAAAAACTTGCACCAATGTTTACAACAAATTGAGCAAACTGATCACTTTAAACTGTAGGCTCCGTTTGATACAACAGAACCATGTGCACACAGTTCAAATTTTTATTATCACATTAAAAAGAAAATCACAAAGAATCAAAATAATTCAGTAAATTGCCAAAGCTTGACATCAAAGTGCGGTACTTTTTTAATAGCACCAGTTGGCCACCACTGTACAATTTTGTTTTTTTACAGTTTCCTGGAGCAACAGGTGGCACACGAGGTACATGTACCTCTTTGTGTTACTGCTTGACTGCACAAATAAAGCATGCTTCAAATACATGTACTTTGTATAAAACACTCATTTTATACATCAACTGCTTACAATTTATTTTAACAAATTTAAAAGATCAGGCTGTACAACTCTTAAGGAAAATTATCAATGCCCTGCAACTCATAATTAAATGGTAAGATCTTTCAGTTGACAGCAACGTACTGCATTTCAATGAAACAGTTAACCAAAAGAATTCCAATTTCCCAACAGCTTTAATTGTCATCATCACTGAAAACTACCACAGTAATAAAATGCAGCCAAGCAGCTCGGAAGTATAGTATCACTGTTATTGTACAGTAGGGCCTACTAGGGAACAGTACTGTGCATGGTTAAATATAGCACAACATACTGATGTACGCACAGCGTACGCTGTACTCGTGCAGATCGGAAGTAACTCTCTACAGGAAATTTACCAGTGCCTTATGATTGGTTGAAAGTTCAAACTATCTTTGTTGACCAGTCGTGGATACTGGTTTGTTTTGAAGGTCAAAATTAGACTTTGGTCAAACTACAAGTTTTAGAACTAGAGTGCTTCCGGGACAGTCCACAATGTTTCATTTTTAAATGTCGGCTTTGAAAGAAGGTTATTACATTGAGAACCTAATGTGAAAGCACTGGGTAAATATTAATAGCGTCATACAATTTTAAAGGAAACGTCACAGATGACTTCCTGATTATGCAGCATTCAGCTTCAACTTTAAAACCCTATTGTTAGACTGATAAACCTTGTTTTAAATTATGTTTATTGGTGAAACGTTTCATAATTTTAAACAATTGGGCATTTAAAATTATATTTCATTTGTTTTGTTGGTCATGAAGTTCAGAAAGCTGTTTACAGTTACAAGAGGAAAAGAGCATGTTAAAGTATGATGGGAGGGGACACCCTCTGCCACATGTCAGGCATGGTATCAAAACCAAACCACTGGAGCTATGCTGTAAGTAAAGTACATGTAGTAAGTTGTTATCTTAATATTACTATCGCAGCATGGTACTTAAATACTGCAGCCTGGTAGTGGTAGGCCTAGTAGTAGTAGTACTTAGTACTACACTGGTACTACTATCTAGGTACTACTAGGTACTACTCCCTAGTCATAGTCTACACTCGTGCTAAAGAATAGTATGACCATGGAGGTATCTACAACTGTACCTCCATGGTATGACTGAGTAGTTTATTAGAATGACTACAATCATAAAGTTGTTTACATACAAGTAACCTGTGTTGTTATTTCGTTTTTTAAGTCATCTGTCATGAAAGAGTCATCCATAGTTTAACCTAAAAATGTGTAAGTTAGACTTTCGCAACTCAGACCTTTATTTAACAATATTTAGTTAACTTTTTCTCACTTATTACTTTTGTTTGGATCCAAATTTTGAAAATAAAGTCCGCCCTCTACCGGCTAGCACCAACACGTTGGATCGACCACGGCCATTTATTGGTCTCTTTTTTATGGTGGACACTATAGCCTAAGGAGTGCACTGTTTGGTTTGGGTGTCTAAAGATAAATTTCCCCAAACCTAATAATAGTGTCATAGTAATTAGTATTGTGTCCACCATATCTCAAATTGGCTTATGGGGTTCTCCCGGCCATGCCATCCATGCATTCGATCAGGACATGGCACTGCATGCATCATACACACACTACACAAAGCAAAAAAACACGATGATGTTCAGTGCAAACTCAACTTGTTCCCACGGTATTTAATGAACGTAGTGCTACTTTTTAAAGACTTCTATCCCCACAACTAAGTGTACTATACTTGCATCATTGTGTAATTTGCCAAATCAATCCATTTTCCTTTATAAAAAATTGACATACCACTCCTCCAACTTCGGTCGATTTAGTTAAGTTCGGTTCGCCCGGTACAGCTAGGTGATGGGGGATTCAAGAAACGTGCACTGAAACACTGTGCGGAGTGTAGTCGCTGGTGGCGCCAGTATCGAAACGCACAATTAATTATACCTCCATGCTAAGACTATGGAGGTAGAGAGAAAAAAGGGTCCTTATTTCCTTCTACTTCTTCTTCTTTGTTTATTAAATCTCCAAAAAGCCTGTTTACACTTTTCTGGCTCGCTAGAGAGTAAACATTTATTTTATTATTCATTCTCTTTTGAAGAAAATCAAGTACTGTAAGTGCGGCAACTTGCAGAAAACAATATAGGGCCTATGTTCAGTGACGCACATTCACTGCAAGTAAATAGAAGATTGATTTGGATGAATATATATAATTTTTTTATATTTTTTTTACTCAGAATTTAATAATTTCCTTTAACTTTTTCTTTCTTTCTTTCTTTTTTCCATTTCCTTAGAAATTCCTCCAAAAGCTTAAAAAATTATGACATTTTCTTGAAAATTGGTCCACTTGGTGTCACGGTCAGTCGGACCCTTTTTGAAACCACATCTTCAGCTTGGGCTCTGGCTTAGTCTTCTTCAGTAAATGGAAACGTTTATCATTAGGTTTGTAGCCAAAAACTGCAGAGCCTAAGTCGGAGGCGAAGCCGAAGTTCAGTGGTGCATCCAAAATGGTTTAGTAGGCCTAGTGCGAAGGTGCCGTGAACAGTCTAGGACCTATATTGGCGAAGTCTTTCTCGGTACCCAAAACGCAGACACTCATACGAAAGAAAATCTTTAGGAGAACCGCTGCTTTTGGTAAAAAATCAAAAATATTTTTAATAATAAAAAGCTCATGATAGTTTAACAGAATTTATGAAAAGCTTTTTATTGTTTTGAAAAAGCTAATTAACTAAAATGTTTTTTTTACCTGTATGACATGAAATAGGGAAATACATAAACAGACGACTGCCTTTAAAAACTGACGACTGACTCAAGTGAACTGTGTTGACACGAACGACGAATTTGGTGTGATTACAATTATTTGTATCTGAGCTGGGCTGAGCTGAGAGAGAACCGTTCACTTATCACCTTATATTTAACAACAATCAACTCAGGCCCCAGCTCGCGATGAAGGCGAAAAATAGTCTTTCCACTCATAAAAAAAAGAAAAAAAGAAATAATGCTCGCCGCGAAAGAACAGGTCCTACTTAGTTCAAGAAGGTTGTTTATGCTCTCTCTGTTGCCGGAATTGATACATTAACTCGGCTAAAAGCATTGAAACGTCTGTTGCACACCATTATGTCCTACATGGACCATAATGTCCGACTTAATTTTTGAACCATTGTGTCCGCCCCATTGTGTCCGTAAAACCATTGTGTCCGCCCCATTGTGTCCGTACAACCACTGTGTCCGCCCCACTATGTCCGTAAAACCATTGTGTCCGCCCCATTATGTCCGTAAAACCATTGTGGGAACACAATGATTTTGCGGACATAAATGGGGCGGACACAATGGTTCAAAAATTAAGTCGGACATTATAGTCCATGTAGGACATAATGGTGCGTAACAAACGTCCTATCTTGTCCTGTCCTGTCCTGCATCGTTGACTGTCCCTAGGTTAGGGCACAGATGCACTTTTGCTTCACTCAAGCCTACATTTGTTCCTTCGTATAACATGTAACGTTGAAATTTAACTTATATTACAAACAACAATTTGCAGTAAAAGGACAGCACTTAAATAAATGTAGGCCCCTCTTTGTTTTGTTTTTCTTTTCTGTCTTTTTTGCGTGGGGGTGGAGATTTATTTGGAGCATTGATTTTAAACAGCCGTTAGTTACTGTAACACAAATATATATATTTTTAAACCAGTTTCGTTTTTAATTGGTTTGTTTTCATTTAGTTAAGAAAAACCTGACTATATGCCTGATCAAAATATTCTGAATTTCTAAAGTAAGTTGACTTTCATCTAAAAACAAATACATCCACAAATTACAAATTTCAAAGGGACACTTACTTTAAACAACCAAGTGCATTGTGGTACATTTATTTCAACCCTTAACAGAATCTGCAAAGATTTCAAAATTGTTAAATACATAGAGCACACCCCCCCCCCCCCCTCAAAATGCACTCTTACAAGTTTGGGTGTGATCCCTGGATATACAGCAGTTACAGGTTGAATGGCTTCTGACTGGCACCCCGAAAACAGTAATTGCCAAAAAAACGAGACTGCATTTGGGCTAGATAGCTAGGTTGGAAGAACACCAGCACATGAATCCGGAGGTGGCAGGTTCAAGTCCCACTGTAGTTAATGTGTCTTTGTTCAACCAAAAATTACTTATAAGTTTGTGTGTGACAGCATCAAAAAGCATGAATACTGTTCATAATCCCCACCCCACCCCACCCCAATTTTTCAGTAATTTTTTTTCCAATATTATGTTTCCTCTGCTCATTCTATTAACAAATATCAACTTAGATTTTAAAAGACCTCTTAAAGTCATGCACAGCCTCTGCCCCTCTGCCCCCCTGCCATCCATGTAAGACTCAATGTATAACCATATACATTTTAACAACTATGTACATTCCCAAACAAATTTAAATAATCAAAACGAACAGCCAACACAAGAAGTCAGACAGACACATCGAGTTACCAATAGCTCATTTACAGTACCTTATAATCTATTACTTTATTACGATATTATGATCCATTACAATTAAACACGCTAGAAATGATTACAACCAAATCATAATGAGCACTGTCAATGCACACAATCTACTCTAAGTAAAGGTTGTGTCTACTCATTTTGCCTCTTCCAGCCATACAACACTGCTATTACAAGAATCACATAAGCAATAAACAGGCTACCAACTAAACCAAGGCACTGAGCAAAAAACACCCAAAACCCCCAAATAGCAGGCAAATATATTTGTTAAGCAAACAAATAAGACGAGAATCCAACCTCACAAGTACTATAGCACAATATGTCTTTCTACCTAGCCCATAAAGAGTGGACTGGCACTATTCTTGGGGCTACTTTCTATCAAGCACATTCTTGTTTTAACTTTTCACCGATGTGTGATAAGCACCGAGGGGAGAAGAAATCCACAGGTACTTTGGGTGAAATTCCAAACCACAACCCTGACCTTCTACAATTGGGCGCAATTCCCTGCCAATAGCTGAAATAAGCAGGATAACAGTCACAGATGGTACATTAACATGAATCTGGTAAGCAGAATTTTGTAGTGTTTGGACTATTTTTGTGCTTAAGAATCTCTATGAAATTAGAACCAGACTTCTAGCAACTGCTAGCCAACAGACTGTGCCTGATGAAAAAAGGCCAGCTCTAATCCTGGTAAACTCCCAAAATACTCTTTATCTCTTATGCAACTTCTACTATCAATTAAAGTATTTTTTTTACTCAGTAAATTTTTGCACGGAACAAATCTGACTGGCAAATATTGTTGACCAGGCGTGTGACAACTAATTTTATAATTTGTGAATAGTTTCTCGCTTATTTTTGCCCAACAAATAAATATGCTTAGCATTGTTTCCTTCCTGCTCAGCAGCTGGGTAAACTTGGGCCGTGTCTTTCTTAGCCTTGATTTCAAGGCTGTGCAATATCTTTGCTTATACTGAAAAAAAAACCATCAGCACACCACGCTCTCACAAGCTTGAGTGCTAGGACTGTGGGCGCAAGAAGTGACTGTAGGTAGCACTGCATGAGTGTTTGGTGAGAGCACGGTGTGCTATCAAGTCTGTCGGGTGGCAGCTGAGGTTATGTCAAGTAAGAAAAGCTATTGCACAGCCTTGAAATCAAGGCTATGTCTTTCTCTTCTCATGGCTGCCTTGTATAAAAACAATGCACAATCTCAAATATCACCCTACTTCATTCACATATTTTTTTTCACAAAAAGAGACCAGCAAAAGGGAAGACAAAACCATTAAGTAAACACAACCTTTAAAAAATAATTTAAGAGGCGTACAGTCAGAAAAAATATATATAGACTACATCCTTTTAAAGATCGAAAGCTAATCATGCAGTATTTTTCTTTCATAATTTCGTTTTTGTTGTTAAAACAGACAAGTATAAAGTCACAAAATGGAATACTACTTTTCTAGTTAATACTACTCAACTACTACACCGCTCTCTCACTCTCTCAAAAAACAGCACCTACATTCTCTAACCTGTCATTTCTTCACTTCTCTTAAATAGAAAGACAATAATGAACAGATTGCTTACAGGGCTTAGCCCAAGATTTCGTTAATTACTGAAACACTCAATTAGCTCATAATATGTCCTGATTTTACCATTTTGTAAATTCCTCATTGCATCGCTAGGACAAACTACTTTGCAGAGAAATTGAGCCACAAATTTTACACTGTATGCCGTAAAAAACTTTTAAAACTGAAGGGGGAGGGGGTGGGAGGGGTAGAATTCATGCCTCCAAAGCTGAATAAAGTTTTTGTTTTCAACGAGTTGTACACAAAAATATTATAATGATGAAATGGCCTCGAGTTCTGAGCTTCTAGGCTTGTTGTTGACTACATGCTTGAAAACAACAGCCAGAGCCCTCTGTAAAAGTCCATGTAAAAGAAAGCTAATAATCCGTTAGCTGTTTCTGTAATCATCAAGTGATATACACTGTACCAAACCAGGCCTGATACTTCATCAAGGCAACAGAGGGAATCACCTCCATGCTCCTGGTCATCACCTTAGTGCCCCTTGAAGTGTTCAAGTAGAAAACTAAGTTTAACTCATAAAGTGGTGCCCTCACTCAGGAAAAAGTGCCCTACACAGTTTGCCCTTACAAGTAACAGGCCATAGTTTCAAGAGACAATCCTCTTGGAATTTACCTCTACACAGCCATCTCACATTTTTTTCAGTCAGGGCCCAATTTTATAGAGCTGCGCAGCAATTAGCGCTTAACAAATTTCTGCTATTAGCAAAATGAGCAGGATACCAGTCACAGACGATACATGTAAAATGGTATTTTGGCTGGTAACCTTATTCTGGAAGGCATCATTTTGTTTAGCTTAGCTACTTTTGGTGCTTATGCAGCTCTATGAAACTGGACCCTGATCAACCTACCCAAAGTGAGGCTTGACGGCTAAAAATAGTCTGGTCCCTTCTCACAAAAAGCGCATCAGTGCTCATTAATGCGATGGCATACAGGGAACAATACGAAGTGGATTACAGCACTGCCTGGGTCTATTGATGTGCAGATTGTCGACAAGAAAATCATTCATTACTTCTTTACACACAAAATCTTCACACCCTTACTGCCTGTGTGCAGCACAATCATGCTGATTAGCTTATTTGCATATTCAATAATAACAATAATAACAATAATAACCTGTCTAATATATTTACAACAGATTGAATTAGGAGTGCAATGATAATTTGCTTATACAAAGCGACTATTTACTTTCCATTTATAATCAAATTTATCATATAAATCATTTACATAGCCAAGCTCTTTGACAAACTTGATCAGCATGGTGACAACAAATCAAGCGTATTAACAACTTCTTTTATGCAACCGGTTTAAGATAAAGTGCATAAAAAACATTTAAAATTAAATCCTGAATGTTACTTTTTAAATATTACCTCCTAAGACCTCACTGCCCTACTTTTCGCACAAACCACTTAAAATCTACCTCCTTAGAGGAAACGTCTTCAATTTTCACTTGGATTGGGATAAAAAAACAATGTCGCATCACAAGTAGCTAATTGTTTTGTTTTAAGAACCCTGATGGGTTTATTGTACATCTTTTGAAAGCAAACTCTCCTTTTTTCCCCAGCAAGAATAATATTTATAAACATAACTATTCAACTGTTTCAACCGCATGGTAAATGATATGATGATTGAGCCTATTCCCAATATCGCGAAGCAACTAACACTGTTAGCCAATAATATAAAAACTGTCATAAGTGTGTCAACTTTGACTTGAGGTAAGTAATGATTGTGCACTGACACGGCAAGCCAAACAGTTTGTGCTTTCCCTGTAAGCGCAAAATGGTGGCATGGAGGGCAGAATGTTGCACTGAATGCAGTGCTATGAATATATAAGCCCAGTTCTATAGAGTAGGCTCTTATGCCACCTATCCCAAAGGTATTTACAATACAACGCTCATATCAACATCAATACAGCTCCAATGTTTTGGGGTTTTTTAGGGTTTGATTTTTGATTTTTGTTATCCTTATTATTATTTGTTTTATTTAATTTTTTACAAAAAGGGGTTCTGTATATTGAGATTACCTGCTTAGAAAATGGAATGGCATGTAACAAAAAATTGGGGATTGATTTTTGAGCGAGGGTGTAGCAAATAAAAGCTGTCTGGGTAATTGTGGTTCTAATTGCTAATAGCAACAAGTCAAACAGCTTTTGGCCCAAACCATTCTACAAGTGAGGAATTCCTTTCAACTTCTTTCCAACAATAGTTGTGTCTAAAACATTAAAGCAGTTTTTTAACATGGCATTATGTTGACAGAATAAAACATCCCAGAAAAAAGCCTCAGATGTTTGTATCTTCCTACATAAAATGCTGACCTTGACGGAGATTAAAGTTAAAAATGAATACAAAACATATGAATGAGTTTTTCCATTTTATGTTTATGGTATAATTAACCGAGTTAAAATCGTTCATAGGTTTGTGGTTGAACATTGGTTCTTACAAAATAAGAAATAAAAAAAGTACAAGCTGTTACAAGTGTGTAGTCATTAAGTTTCATCAAATAGATTTTGAATTATCGTATTCATTAGTAAAAGGTGGAAACTTCTTTGAACAAATTATCTGAGAAACTGATACCCTTACCTTAGCTCTTTTACTACAAACTTTATTGTGCAGCTGTGACAGAATTGTTTGTAAACAGAAACGATATTTTCAATGCTCCTTCGTTCAACGCATAGTAACTTCCTCATTAAGTTGTAGTGTACTCTTTCTCAATTGTGTTGACAATGAGCCGCTGGAGGTGTGGTGTAATTTACCGAGCCACTATGAGCGGTGCGCTGTAGTGAAAGAGTTAAGACCATTTTGCAACTAAAAAATACTTAAGCCAAGGGGTGACTGTCTCTAAATGGAGAACTTCAGACACTAGCTGGCAGCAGACATACCTGGACCTAACTTCATTAAATCTGTGGACATGCGTGATTATCTTCAGAGCTAAAAACTGTAGAGTGTGAATCATCCATATTGTCCCATCTGTTGCTTTCAAAATTGTGTTGTCGATTTGACACTCGAATCAAACCTGAGTCCTTTGTAATCCCTACAAAGTATCACTTTTTCTGGTCAGTCTTACTACATGTAGGTCATGGTACAAAAGACATAAGAAATGCAAAATTTGACGATGTTGTGTACCAAGGAATCAGAGAAAACAAAACCTGCTCTAATGTACACATATATTGCTACGGTAAGCAACCAATTTTTTTGCTCAGCGTGAATGTACTTTGCAATACTCTCACTGCAAGCACAGACAATTGGCTCTTACCCCGTTAGCAATGACTGAGCTTGGCACTCACTACGAAATGTGGCCCTGCTCGGACTGAAGTCTGAACTGGCAGCTGCTATGGCTATGGCTGCGACTGTAGCTATGGCTGTTGCCAATGGCAGCCTATGCTTCAAACACTTGCGTTCATGCGATGATCCAGCCACAGCTGTTAATTCAGAAATGGCCTTTTACTGTTTCAAAAGTAACACGGCGCAGTATTTGATCAATTCGCATGAATTAGAGCAAGAATCTGCACACCTTTGACCATTGACCTCGATTGAATCTAAATATTTGACTAGACTTTTCTCTTCTCTTCAAATCACTGTATGTTTAATACATACCTAGTACCAACCAGACTGATGCCTGTAAAGTGATGGCATTTTTTGGTACATAGCAAATTGAAAGTAAGACCCAGCCTCAAATGTAAGCACACAACTAACCGCGAAAACAAAAGAACATTTACAATTCATCAATTACTTATGCAAATCACATTTTTTCTGAATATGTACACATAAGCTCCATATAGACCAGACAGCAGGAAAAACAAACAAAAAACTGATTGCACAACAACGAAAAAGGTTGTGTAAATGTTACAAAAGACCACATCCCCTAGTGAATCCAAAATTGCTTAAGTATAAACAAAAAACAACAATTTTGTGCAAATTTTGTGCAAGCAATATGTGACACTCCATGACCAAACAACGTACTTCCTCCCCAAACTACAAAATAGGTCTTTCATTTTTTCTATCAAGTAGATAAAAAAAAAAGAGTTTTCAAATAACACCAAATTACAGCGCATGAGCGAGCATTTCACAACATATAGAATTTAGAAGATCGCTGTCTTCATTTTTTTATGTTGTTAAACTATTTCTGAGAACTGCCTGCGTGTATTTTGGTGTGAGGAGTTACATATTATTCAATGTCCATTTTTTTATTCTTTAAGAATGCTTGAGGAGCAAAAGAGCAATCGCTTTTCCCTTTTGTTTCATCGACAAACAAATGAATTCGGGATGAGTGTAGAATCACAAAAAATTGTTGTTTGTTACAAATGTATCTGTATGGAACCACTCTACTCAGTTGGGAATTTAATGAAAGAAAAAGATGTTACTGGCCTATTCACTATTAAAAAACGCATCAATGGCCGACAAAGTAACATATGATTTTTTTCAAATTTTGGGTCATAAATATGTATAAAATTATTTAACATTCATGGTTGACCCATATCGAGGTCGGTGCTTTTTTTTTTTACACTGCAGTACATACCTAAATCACAGAAATTAGAAAAAATTCTGGTAGAGATTTTTGCAAATGTACAAAAAATATCTTTACATTGTGATATTCAAACATCCATCAATTTGTAAGATACCTAAGAATGCTCTGAGCGACGTCAGCAGGTAATTTCCCCAAAGGCTAAATTTCTAAAACGTCTCAAACCCCACATTCCCTGAAGAGGCTTTCCCTTCCACTTTTTATCTCTTATGCGCTAGGAAGAGTTTTCTTTACACAATTAAATTCTGTGCGCCTAAATTACTGACCACACCCGTTGAACAGCTCCCCCTAATGGCCATCCTTGCCATTCTTCTTGTCTTGATGTGGCCGGCGCTGTTTCAGGCTGTCTCCGTTCTTGGCTGGCCCCTCAACAACACTAGTGCAAAAAAAGGAGAAAAAAACAAAACAGATTGTGACAGAGCTATTATTGGAACAGTATCACTTGTAAACAATTAGTTGCATTGGGCATAAATTTTCAGGTCAAATTGACCAAAAATTAGACCTACCATCTTTATCAGCTTTATGACATTGTGCCCAATAATAACAATAATAATACAGAGCATTTATATAGTGCTCCAACTAACCAGAGAAAGTAATAATGTGCTTAACAAAAAATTAAACAACATCAAAAATAAGTGAGTTTTCAGAGATTTTTTGAAAGCTGTTAGTGAGCTAGTGTCGGATACTGTGGGGTAAGTTTTTCGAGAGTTTGGGGGCAGCAACGTGGAAGCTTTTGTCGCAAGTTGTAGTACAGGTTTTAGGCACAACAAGTAATTTAGTATCTGCAGATGATTGGAGGCTTTTGGCTGGCTTGTACAGTTGAATGAGTTCCATTAAGTATGAAGGCAAAGAGTCAGTATTGAGACATTTGGGTCAGTATTTAGAAGTTAATTCTGTTGGTGACTGTCAGGCAATGCATATCAAGTACCTACCCATTACTAACAGGTTCCTTGCCATCTGTTTTCTGGTTTAAATTCTTCTTCATTTTTAATGCTGTAAATTCTATATCTTCCTCTTCCCTGATGTCTTCCAGCTCATTCATCTGACCAGTAGCAAGCTTCACCAGGAAGACCAAAATAAACTGAGGGTAGAAGGGAAGAAGAAAAGAATCAACTGATAATAATAACAAATTATAATATAGCACTTTATCTACGGGCATCTCAAGAACGTCATTATTTATTTCCAGTTTTAGGTTTTTGAAGTTTATGAGACCAATTATGTAACACCTTGTAAGAGTTTGGAAGACCAAAGAAAAGTCCTTGATTTACCAGATCGACAAATGCATGTGTTTGGGTAAGAGTTTACAAGGTGCTTTGCGCATTCAGCAGCCACTGCCAGGAACACTGGGGCAAACCCCTTCTCTTACCAATAAGTGTAACTGGGTTCTTTTATGTGCGTTACACAACACACAGGACCAACGGGTTTGCGTCCTATCCGAACCACAAAGCAATAATGGGTAAGTGTCTTGCTTAAGGACACAGGTGTCAAGACCGGGACTCGAACCCACTCTGCTGATCACAAACACACGAGCTTGAGTTTGGTGCGCTTGACCGTTCGGCCATAACATACCACAAATTGACAGGAGTGGAGAGTCATTGCTGAAAAAAAGTCCTGTAACTAGGATCCAAATTTGAGGAGGTCTGTTGAAATTCTGAGAACAGTACCCTCAGCGCTACAGAAGTAGGTTTTGGTTCGATTTTGTGGGATGCAAATTAAAAACATTGGAAGACCAAAGAAAAGTCCTTGATTTACCAGATCGACAAATGCATGTGTTTGGGTAAGTATACACATTCAAACCAGGGACCTATAACAAAAGAGGAAAATAGCATCACCAGTTGGGTAAAGGTCCCCAGTTGGAAAGTGTGCACAAAAACAATGGGAGCTGTTGCCAACAACTTCAAACAAGAGGGACAATAGGACGTCCCTGATCGCAGGTGTTTACACACTTGCGTGCCCTTACACATGCCAACTTACGGGGTACTTTTAACAATTAAAAAAATGCTACCCCACAAGGTTTTCTTTGTTATAGGGGTACCCCACAGAGAACTTCTTCAGAAAAGGGAATAATAGAAGAACAATAGCAGGACCCCACATACCTGATCAATAAGAGGTACTGGGTGTGTGTGAGTTTGTTTTCACATTCAAACCGGGGACCTATAACAAAAGAGGACAATAGGGTCCCCGGTTGGGTAAAGGTCCCCAGTTAGAAATTGTGTACAAAACCAATGGGAGCTGTTGCCAAAAAGTTAGAGTCCAAACAAAAGAGGGACAATAGGAGGTCCCCGATTGGAGGTGTTTACACACTTGTGTGTGTGTGTGTGTGTGATTTTTTATTTTCCCCCAGTCCCCATTTGAATGGTTTACCATAAAATCTCTCAATCAAGTTATCAAAACGTCCTTGTAATTTTGTCTTTAGAAGACCAGAACTTACAGTAAACCAGTAGATATCCATCGCCAGTAGTGTCCATAACATAGCGTTAAACTCAACACCAAATGGGAGATGATTATCGTAGTAAACTTTGGCGGTCGATGGGAGGATTGAGTACAGAACCTTGAGGGGGAACCAGTACATGCGCAACAAGAACCTAGAAACAAGATAGTCAATATATATTGATTATTCATTTATAATATGTTCAAAAGTGCACTGCCTATTCCGAGAGCGTGACTTTGGCAACCAAGCCAGAAACACAACAGGGCAGTGTGATAAGTCTCATGTTGGTAAGTCAATGCGTCACACTTGTGCATCACACATGCGCGTATACACTGCTTGCCCAACCTTTCCACTACTTCTAGCTTCCAAGCTGGCATATGCTTGTGTGTCATTTTACAAAAAACACACCCGTTTCATCATTCCAAGGCATTTCTTATGATAGAAACTTTTAATTCTGAGAAGACCTTAGTCTTTGAAGTATGTATACTATGTAAAAGGCAAGTCTAATAAAAAAATCTTTTCCAGCATACATGGCATAAGTCATCCATGAAAAACTAGCTCAATGCAACTCCTATAAGCTTCTTGAAGTGGGCGTCGCTTACCATGGAATTATGTCACACTTACATGTATGAACAGGAAAGACCATGTAACCTGTGTTAAGCTTAAACCTGTGACATCACTTGCTTACAAAAGAGCCGTAGAGCCTGGACTTCCCGCAGGCATGATTTCTATAAACTCGATGGAAGAAAACATGGATATTACTCCGGTGCAATTTGGGTCAATTTTTGACAAAGTAGAAATGAAAGGGGGCACATCTCAAAACTTGTACAGGTGTTATTTTTATAACTCTTGAATTTATCTCGTAATTATAATACAATATGTAAAATTTCCCAAATCACCAGTGTAGTATCTCGCCTGCCAGAAAGGCACTGGAATGCAAAGTTCAACTCTTTTGCAATCAGAGGTTGCCTAGCCCAATTTCATAGATCTGCATAGTGCTTAACAGTTTTCTGCTAAGCCAAAATAAGCAGGAAACCTCTCACAAATGGTACACGTGACATGGTATTTTGGCTGGTAACCTTCTTCTGGTAAGCAAAATTGTCTTGTGCTTAGTTACTTTTCGTGCTGAAGCAGCTCTATGACATTGGGACATGGTCTATACACTTGTACTTTGGGAAATGCTATTAAACTGAGTTGTGAAATTGTCTCACCATGATGAAGAGAAAAACACAAAACCAAAGTTGGCGAACATCTCGTGAGACTTGTAGTATGTGCCGTCTCTCCGAATCTTAAAGTAAATATTGATCTTGGAGAACTCCAGGCAGATATCGCAGAAGTCATGACAGAAGATTACAAGAATGCCGATGTTATGATACCTGAGATGGATAAGGGAGAGGAAACAAATGAATGTGGGTTAATTACTACCTAGGCACATTGTGATAACAAAACTGAATTATTTTGCTGATATAAATAGAATGGGCAGCGACCTACACCCAAAATTCTTCTAGGACACACTACAGGCAGCAGACCCAGAGGCAGACCTGAAAAACGATGGCTCGACCATATCAAACACTTCTGTGAAGAGGTTGACATACCATCTGTGACAGCAGCAGGACAACTAGCAAGCAACAGAGACCTATGGAGACTCATAGTGGTTAGGAAGCCATCTCCGGGACCTGCCTCAGGAGGACGGCTATAATTAAATAACTAAGGTCCACTTGAGGTGACCTCAATCCTCCTATGTACCCCTCTCCCATGTCACTTTACACCAACATGTATGGACTTAGATAAAATTGGAATGCCTGACCCAGTGATAATTTTTCATTTTCGGAGAAGAGTATACATGTATAGCAGGATTTGGGAGGGAAAAGCCAAGTTTATACTTCATGGGAAAGAAGTGAATTAGGCGACACAAACAATTCTGTATGTGCTGTTTTCCAATTGTGACCAGGTACTTCGCTTCACTTTCTCAATTCACATGAAGGATGAACCAGAGTTAAGAGTTAAAACATAATTTCCATAACGAAATGCTCAATTGCAAATGTATGTAAGTCCCCGAGTTTTGATTTGATGTGTACATGGTGTAACTTGATTAAATCCAGGAATTTCATCTTTGAGAGGGGCAAGGCCATTTTCATTTTGCAATGAGCACTTCCATTAGATATCTCAAAGTCTATGGAAAAACTGTTGAGGGGGGACACCAAGGCCAAAAACCGGGCAACAGAGACCACGACCTCCGTTATCTCTGCGTAATTCCTGGACCAATGGCTATCAAATAGTACGATACAGGGCCAACCCTTAACTTTTTCAATGACTGGCCAGCGAAACCAGCTAGCTTGTTATTTCAATAGTCCGCCAGCATCTTCACTGGTCCATATCTTTCACCACTGTCGTTTTGTATGGTACCTCAATTTGGAACAGTGCAGGCAGTGGTTTACATGTATTATTTGGAAGCAATGAACTAGCCGGCCGGACCACTTGGACATAATTTTGACTGGTCCTCAGAAATTATAACTGGCATGTGGCCAGCGGACCACTGTTAAGGGAGAACGCTGCAGTAGAAATAATTGTCCTCTTTCAAAAAGCGATAATGTAATACCTCTTTAACTCTACCTGCCTCAAAAAACAACAACAAAAACAAGCAAACAAAAGCAAATACACAAACAAACAAAACAACCAAACAAACAAACAAACAAACAATTTATAAAATCAATCTTAACAAAAGAAACAAGCAGTCTACTCTTGAGGAAGTATACAAAATATCAAACAGAAAAATTCCTGGTGCCACAGATTGGAGTTGGACAATTTGTTTTGTCTAACAAACTGATGTTTTGACGATACACAAAGCAGCATGCTTCCTGTTTGAATTATAAAGCAAAGCTGCACATTCAAGACATTGCACACTACATTCTACCCATCATATTCAACACGGTCGCCCAAGTCTCATTTTGCAGGAACATACCACAATTCTCTTTTACAACACTTTCTTTTAGGATGCCGCCCAGTTGATCTGCAAGGGGAAAGACAGCACGAGCGCCTGATTGCTATCATTCCCAACGAAGCCAAGATCACTGTGCCTCATTGACAGACTCATTCTTCCACTTCCTACACCCCCCCCCCCTCCCCCACCACCCCCTCTCTCCTCTCTCTCTCTCTCTTTCTCTCAGAGTCATATTATTTCTCTAGTGGCACGACAAATGACAGAGTGCTGAGGAATTTAATCCTGGTTTGCAATAAAGAAAATATGCAGAACTGCCTCTGGTTACATGAAGAGGATGGGCTGTATTTTTTACACTGCTGATTTCGCCATCAACTCACGGCCGTAACTCATGGGATTTTGACAATGGCTTCTGCCCTCGTTTCGTTATTCTCGATTGTTGTTAAAGTTTTACATTGAATTGTTTTTATATCTCTAAAGGCAGATGAAATCATTATTCTGGGAAGAGATTAAATTCACTCCCATTCTCTCTAGTTTCAACAAACACACCGTGAAACCAACCAGTGAAAATGTCATCAATTCAGGCCGTCACGCTTTTATTGAAAATCCTTCTTCTTCTTTTTTTTATAGAAAATGTTAACTTTATTTTTAAAAAGGTTTTGTGCTTGTTCATTTACAAGCTTTTTTAAATTTCAAAACAAGTGTAACTATAATGAGGGAACAGATTGAAACTTTTCAATTCTTGGTATTTACAGAATTTTTTACTTTCAAAATAAGTCATTTTTTATTGATCTGGACTGATAAACTGATGTAACATTTGACAAATTAATTTGCGACGCAAACTGTATGCTTTCTGTCTCATTAAAGAGGCAGAGAGGTTTCAATTTAAAAAATAAATAAATAAACAAAACCATGCTGCTGTTTACTGTTTTTGTTTTCTGTCTGTGCTTTCAGTACAAAGTGTGTTGAATCAGTTTCAAACTAGTTGTTTAAACATGGGAAGGCCTTGTTCCTGACAATTTTACCAAGAAAACTTCGTTCCGTTAAAATTATCAAGAATCAGGCCTCACCATGTTTAAGCAACTAGTTTAAAACCTTTTCACTGCACTTTGATTCCCTTAGTACTGGTTTAAGCTGAGCGGCTGTCGTAATTTCCAACAGAAACACACCACAAGAGGGCACTGTGTGTCTGGGCAATGTCATGAGTCAACTAACCTAGCTGCATATGAGAAGCCGATGAGGCTGAGTGTGAGTACATGATGCATGACGAGCATGGCTGAGTCCTTCCGCCAGACATCCAGGAATATAGTGGCGAAGAAACAGTGCAGATAAAAGCTGCACTGGATTGCATATGCCCAGTAGGTTAACGAGGGAACCTCAATGCCTGGATACCACCCTGTAAGACAATAAAGATGCACACAGTAAGATTTGCTGTTGATCTCTTTTGACGAGCAGCCATATTGGCTAACATGTCTTGAACAAGTACAATCGTTGCTTACTTTAAATACGTTTTGGATTGATATGGCCGTTTACTAATTTCAGTCAGAAATTTGTAATGTTTACTTCTTGTGGCTATTTTGATATTCAGAATGTAAACATTAACTGCAACTACAACTTAATAATAATAAAACAGCACAGAATGTCTGTCCGACAATTGTTATTTCCTGACCAAAGCAAACAAATGTCCTATCGGTAGTAGATTTCTTGCTATGATTAAAATCTTTCTTTTTTTCACCCCAATTTTTTCAAAACAAACTTTCAATTTTAAAGAGTGCTTTTACTAGCACTCCTAGGACAAGATAAAGGAGTGTGAAGGTGAGTGTTTGCACTCATACTCCATAGAGGTATGTAGGGGTTAAGGAGTGTGGAGGTGAGTGTTTGCACTCATACTCCATAAAGGTATGTAGGGTCATAGATTGGTTTTTGTCAACGTAATGCTGATTAATAGGCAAAATTATAAAGAAAGATACAATAAAAGTCACATGTGAATGTTTCATCAGAATACAGTGTGTACTTGCTGAGGAAACAGCAAAAATCTGACACGGTATTTTCACAAGACCGTCAAATCCATACATGGTGGCATGGTGGCATGGTGACAGTGGGTACATGTGTACATGTACCAACCACATCTCTGGCTGCAGCATTCGCTAGCGAACACCAACTCTCAAAAATCTGAGAAATGATTCATGCATGAATCAATCTTCAGATTCAAATGTTTTTGGGCGAAAAATTATCCAAACCACTACTCTCAAAATAGTTTATACTATCAACAGCTGCAGTGGTTATGGTAATTAACTTTTGGAGTATTTAACAATCTATGACCCTATCTTAAAGAAGTTTGGAAATGAACAGTTGCACTTGTACTCCTTAAAAATGATGGTCTCAGAGGATATTTACATACATTAAGTATTTGGCCTGTAGCGACTCACAAGTGTACAACTAACCTTTGAAGACAGATGGTGGATCCCCAAAGATATCAAACTCTGCGGTAAAGACAACGTAAGCCACAAAGGACCACGACGTGGCGTAGAAAAACAAGCGCCAGGCACTTTCCGGCATCTTCTCGATGCTACCTTGCACTAGATTACAGGCAGCGGCAGCTGGCTGTTGGGGAGAAAGGAACACACAAAAGCGAAAAGACATTGTCAAATATACTCGGGGAATAACTTTGCGTTGGATAACAACATACATTTGTACCACTTTGGGAAGCGATGGCAGGATGGAAAATGACGTATGGGAATGCAAATCTGCTTTTCAAGAAATATGAAATTTCAAGCGATTCCGAGCAGGAAATTTTAATTTTAGTGTTTACCTTTTGGCTTGAACACAAGTTTACTCGGATGCTTCATCAGCACTGAGTGTAATTTTAAATAAAGTGATCGTTGTTGTCACAAGATTTCATCAACTGGTGACAAGATAAGGGCACTGAACTTGGGTGTGTGGCATAACCACTGATGTACAAATATTTTTCTGAAGTCCTCTGTTGCTTTAAACTTAAAGGCAGGTTATACTTTTGGTAATTGTCAAAGACCAGTATCCTCACTTGGTGTTTCCCAATATACATGTACATGTATGCATAAAATAATAACAAACCACAGAAAATTTGGGCTCAATTGGTCATCGAAGCTGCAAGAAAATATTTAAAGAAAAAAACACCCTTGTCGCATAGAATTTTGTGTTTTCAGATGCCTGAGAAGCCTTTCTAAGATTCAAATTTTTTGGCAAAAATGAGGTCTTTCTCTAAACTAAACTACTTGAAAGGGGTCACTTCTCATGTTTTAGACTATCAACAGCTCTACAGAGTTCCTTAACAAGTTTTTATTGTCAGTAACTCGTAGTGTAATTACCAAAAGTATAATGTGCTCTTAGTACGCCTTTTCTACATGTTGACTTTGGCTTTCCCTTCTGGCTATGGCTTTGGTTTCCACTTGGGTTGATTTTAACAGGATACAATGACATAACAAACTCTCATGCAACACACAGTGGCTGGCTTGTAAACTGGCATTTGAGTTTTTGGATGTGGTCAGGTGGTGGCAGTGGTCACGTCAACAGGCCACGCGTGAGTGAGACACTGGAGCAGATTGCGCGTACACAGAGGACTGTTTCGCAGAGTCCCTGTAGCCATTGTTCGGTCAAAAGGCACCGCAAACAATGATTTTTGGATGGATTTGTGCCTAATGCCTTAATCGAAGACCTTTTCCTTTCACATCAGTCAAGATTTTGTAAAGATGGATAATACTGCATTTTCATGACGCCTTTCATCTCTATGTGGGACGCTGTCTGTTTGACCGGGCATGGGTCAATGATCGGCTGTTACATATATATGTAACCGCTTTCCAACAGTCTGATTGCGTTTCAGAAACACAACCGTAACAAAAATACAAACCATTAAAATTTGTAAATGTCAATGAGAAAACGTCTGATATGGATGGGTGTCTAAATTGAGTGTCACTGACAAAACAAATTAGTAATGGCTAGAAAATAAGGGGCTTTTTGACTGAAAACAATCCTGCACGGGTAACAGAAAAAGAGTTTTGGTGGTGCACAACTTAACCAATAAAAGTGGACTTACAAACACAGTTGTGTAAAGTTTCATGAAATCGGTACCAGTGATTGTTTGTACATGTATTTCTTACAGCTTTGTGTAGGGAAACCAAACACAGTGTTATCTTGATGGTACACATGTACATGTACTTGTTCATGAAGATGAAAATGTATCATTACATTTTTAACAGGCTTGTCCAGATCAGTGAACCAGTGGAAAGATCTTGGGTTAATTAATCTTAGACGCCAATATGCTTTGCTTATCAGGGTGGCAAACTCTACTCATTGATATATTGCTCAAACACTGGTAATGCTGTTCATTGTAGCTACAGACAAACAAGTGTTCATTATACATGGTGTGAGCAAACACCTAGAATAAAGAAGACTTGATTGCAGTGTCTTCACTGTAGAAACTACATGCACAATGCACATACTACATTGTAAATACAGAAAATTGAGTACATGTATATGTACAGTGTGCTAAGAGAACCAGACCTACAATTTTATCTTTGAGAGGGCAAGGCAAGTTTCATTTTGCGAAGGTGGTTCCATAGGAAAGTCTTAAAGTTAAGTTCAATCTTAGCTCTATGTGAACTAGGCCACAGGGCAACCAAAGCCATGGCCTCTGTTGCCTCCCTGTAAATCCAGGCCTGGAAAAACATGAACCTGTTAGTGCACATAATCATGTCATGACAGACATTTGTACACCTTAAGGAGGAATGGCATAATGACCTACACATACATGTAATGACCTCTTGTGGCTGTAATGAAACTATGAACTCTAACCTAGTTACTGCATGCACACACACGATGGCCGTCACATCACAGAGGGCGCTATCATTAGGCATGTGATTTCTCGTGTTTTTTTAATGATTTCAGGACTTTCTGAAAACCTCCTTGAGCTTTAAATGTTCTTGAAAGTAAATCAGTCACGAAAGGAAGAAAGAAATCATCCATACGTGTGTCCGGCGTGTAGTTTTGCATTGCTGATAATGCAGAGAGTCTGTAGACTTTCTGAAGTGTAAGGTTTGGATGTTTCAGGTCTAGAATAAGAGGGAACCCAGGCCAGCCAACCAGTTTATCAGCACTTTTACATCCATTATCCCTGCATTTTTATACTGTGGTGTGACCGCCAGCGTGCGCATGATCATTAACTACATTGTAGGTTAGACGTCATAATTCCATGTACAGCCACAACAAGCCTGCTACGATCATGACGACAATCCCCCTATAATCCATGACTAATTGATACTTTTTATGGCAAATGAAACAACAAAATACATAACACATCGGGGGCATTCCTGGCGCGTAAAAAACTAACCACATGGTTCAAACTATGTGCGGGTGAACACAAATTATGCACTACACAGCATCAACCTTCCCTAGAGTTGGCTATGCTCTGTGATGGTATGCTTTTAGCATCACACTCCGTAGGAGGGTGGGAACCTCGAGTGAAACTGACTGTGGCTTATGTACGTACGTACAAACTACAAAAGGCAACAAACTCATGTAGGCCTACATGTACATCTACATGTATGGTGTACTGTATCTAGAATGGTGAACACATACTGTATATGTACAGTATTCAAACTAACCACTGCAGTCCCTTCCTCCATAGTTGTCATGCAAAAAGTCACAATCGACCGTGTAATATAAAGTGTACATGTACAGATGTACATCCACACACCTACATGTACCAATGCTGGTAAAAATAATTTGTATTATGTACGGTATAAGCCCTATTATGTACAGTACTGCTCCATTAGTCCAGCTTCGTGATATGCATGTAACTGATTTGAAGCTTGCCAAACAAAGATGTAAAGATTGTCATTAAAGAGGCACTCACAAAGTAAACAGAATCTCAGATAGAGTATTTAAATCCTTATATTTGTTTGTTTTGTACATACTACATGTACATGACGTGTTCAAAATTGTATTCGCTCATGTGTTTACACTCGGTTTTCAAACTATGTTTAAAATTTTAATTGTTACATTTTATTGTGTTGTATTACAAACACCTTTAATGGTTTTTTATGGTTTTTAGTTTGTTTTATAATCAACCATTTCAACTTTTATTGGTTGCTATCATAATATTAATACTAATAATATTAATAATAATATTAATATTAATAATCCTACAAAACCTAAATTGTTCTTTCTCGTCAAATTGCTGTGTGCCCATCAAGCCTTATTGTTAATCATAGAATATTGTGGTGACAGACAGATGGAGTGTCTTTTCCAGAAAACAATATAAATTAGTAGATAAAATACTTTCTTGATCAATTAAATTCCAGCAACACAATGTGAGGCTGTTTCTGAAATCAGATTAAAGTAGGAAGATTATCCAGCCTGCCTCTTTTAAAACTACTTTCAAGCTACAAACAATTTTTAAGGCGACAACTTGCCCCTCCATGCGGGTCCCTCCATGTCGCAACTCTTACAATACACAGCTCTGGGCAGACGGCTGCACGATACTACATATGTACTTCTTCTACGGGTTTCAATAAAATGTTTTCTTAATCTGTTTTAACAATAAAAACAACACACATTCATTTTGAGAAAACTCTCATTGACGTAAGAGAAATCATGGCCCAATTTCATAGCTCTGCTTACTGCAGAATTCTGCTCTTACGGCCGGGCCCCTGTAAAGCATGATTTCTTTGGACCATAAAAGCTTATAATTCTGTGGCAAACAGTGCCATGAAATTGGACTCAAGTGGAAGACTAAGTACTGTAAAATAATATGTGCATTTTAAACATGATGAAAAGCTTTATGTGTACCATGACAACCTCTTTTAAGTGCATTTCATTAAGGGCTCACTGATATTTCCAAAATAATAAATATGGGCAATGCACACTGATTACAAATGCGCCCTCTACAGTTTATCCCCGGAGAGGCCATTTTCCCAAAAGCGGTTGACTCAGATACGATCATCATCCTAACCAGGGCTTAAATGTTTACACTGCAGGCCCAAGTCTTGTGTTTTTCTACATGTCTCTAGCTTCACAAACTGTGTTCGAAATGAAACATTGATGTAATGAGAAAATTGCTTCTCCTGTGTAAACTGTAGAGGGTGCACTTAGTTATGAATTGCTTGTAAATGTTTTTTTTTACCTACACTGATGTTGATAATAAAGCACTCCAGCACATACATGTTGACACTGGATAAGAAAAAAAATCACAGGCCCCATGGCAGGGAATTTCGACCCATGACCTTCAACATTTCTAGCAGAGCCTTTGATACCTGTTACCCCAGTCAAAATGGTTTGCTAAAAAAAAATAATAATATTTCAGAACAAATCTCATTCTATGCAAATGAGAGATTCTACCTTGTTGACTTCGGGCATGCAGTTGTATGTATTCAATATGTGTGTTTTCTAACAAGTTGTACATCATTACATTTCGTCACACCCATTTCCAAAAGAATGACCTTCTAAAAATGTAACAGTTATTAGTACAGATATGTGTACATTGTACATGGTACATTGGATACCATGGCTCAATTTCGTAGAGCTGCTTTAATATTTTAAAGAGGAGCTCCAAGGTCAAATTCAGTTTTGTGATCCACTCATTCAATAGATTTGTGTCCTTATGATGAAAACAAAATTACAATGTTGTAAAATGTCACCGTGTTAGATAAATCATGCAATTTTTGTGAAAAAGTATGATGATGCCATATTTCAAGTAATTGTACAATCTTGTATTAAACAATTTGTTTGTTTAAGGTCATTTGTGAATTTTGATGATTCAATAAAAACAACATTGAATTTGACCTTTTGACAAGCACAAAAACTTCCTCTTTGGAATGTACAGACCCATTTTTTTTTTATGTTCAATGGTGTCGTGTTGCAAGTTTTGCTATAAATGAGTCCCAATAAAATAATGGCATTTTACACCATTTTAAAGTGAGGGTAGTGACTTGTAATTTCCCCCCCCCCCCACTTTCACGAGGACTCTATCTATAGGAAAATGAGGGCATCACAAAACTGAATTTGGCCTTCGAGCCTCTCTTTAAAAGGGAGAGTATACCTTTGGTAATTACTCTAAAAATTAATGACCAAAAATTAATTAAACTTACTCGGTAAGAAGCACTGCAGCTGTTGATAATGTATAACATTCTGAGAAACAATTCCCTTCAAAGGGATGTGGTTTTAGAGAAAGGGATTCAAAAATAGTTCAATTTAAGAAAGGTTTCTGCATGAAACGTTTCTCAGATTGTGTATTCCAATTACATGAATTATGGATTATTCTTCCTGCGTGGACATAACCTCTCCAATTTTTTCAGCATTATCGAAAAAATTCTACCACCTTTTGAAATTTAATTTTCACAGGTAATAGTTTTATTGTATTTACTACAATATAGAATTAAAACCAAAAACCAAAGCTATACTTTGCCGTTAGGTAGAAGATATCGCTTACAACTTGTATGCAAAAATAAGCAGGATACATGTACATGTTACAGGTGGTAATGTACATTAGTGCCATTGGCCGTTAAACAGATAAACACAATTTTGTTGTGCTTTTACTACTTTTTATCCTCCTAAAGGAGTCCGATTGAACTGTGACCAGGTGTAAAAGTGAAATCCTTGAGAAATGATAAAATTAATGTCAGGCATCGTTCAAGGAGAGGGGACGAGGGGAAAGCAATGACCAAGGTGGGCGGTTGTTTCTTGTTCAAATCCCACCCCCATAATATGCCTGTGGATGTTTTTCCCAGGACTCAGGAAAGTACCATGTATACAGTGCTTAACACACATCAGTGTATGGGTAAAACACAATTAGTGTTCTTCATCCCTATGATAATGTCTAATCTATTCTAATTTTCATTGTGGATCCAGTTTGATGTTTTTGACCTTGATTTTTATTATTTTCTCAATACCCACTCTTCCAAACACCCCTAAATCTATTCTAATTTTCATTGTGGATCCAGTTTGATGTTTTTTGACCTTGATTTTTATTATTTTTTCAATACCCACTCTTCCACACACCCCTAAATCATTTGTAGGGGTTTGTAGTACAGGCTCAACAATAATAAGAATCACGTGTACCAGCAAATTATTCAAATATTCACAATCAAAGCTGTTAAATTTGAAGAACAATGTCATACGATGGCCTGGGAATATTTGAGATGGTCTGACCAAGCTTTGCAATCAATAATGACATAGGTATAACTACAACAAATACAGGACACACGATAAATTTTGGTCATGTCTACATGATCACATGTAATATCCAAGGGTAGTTACATGTAAAGCGATTGTACAAGCCATGTAATACACTGTAGTTTGGGCCATGTGCATTCCATGTATGCTGTATGCTGTACATGTACGTGCTAGTGACTTGGGAATGATTTTATCGAGGAGTTTTGCATTACTAAACATGTTTTGTGCACACTGAATGCTAATATTGAGGACACATGTATCAAATGATGATTTTTTCGAGTCATACTACTGTACATGTACATGTAACTGATTCTTTTTGTGTAGCGTTTTGCATTGCTATGTAAGGGAAAAGGTTCACTGCATGTACATTGTACACCAAATACTATACAATTTATGCTAACTGTATGCTGAATCTAAAATAGTAAGCAACTTACGAAAGATTCAATCAGTTGCACTGATTTAAAGAAAAACATCATTGTACTCCACAATAATGTTGTTAATAAACTGCTAAAGGGTTCATAACTTTTATCATGTTTATAAGAACATCGTCTTTTTTTCTATCTCTGTACAATGTATTTGAAGCTAGCCAATTTACAATATGCACATTACATATGTATGTACATGTACTCCGCAATAGGTAGTACATGTATTTTGTACTGAATGTACTGATTGTTCATGTACTCAGTAAGCTGTGTTTTAGATGTATTTACAGCTTACAATTTCAGCCTGATAACTTGCTATTGTTCAACTGCCAAAGTTCAACTGAGATTGACCAAAATTCACATTTCTTATCACCTATTCTTTGGTCTTGGGTATTACACCACAATGGACCGTGTTTTTTATAATCTCTGATCACGGGGGCACTATCTGAAGCGGTTTAGTAACCACAGGGCAGAAATTTCCTTCAGCTGTGTGTGGGTAGGCAGAGGTCGGTGCTCCGCAAAATTGACAAGGGGAAAAGATGATCAAGGGGAACGACACACTCACCTTTAAAGGAACGTGGGTAGCAATGGATCTCAGAATTATTCACTCAACTTTGCAAAGGCCGACAGGGCCTATTACATTTGGTTGTTGTGACATTCTGCACTTAGACTTAAACCCTCCAACATCAACCAACATTTTCAAAGTCTTACAAAGATGGGGGAGGGGGGAGGGGGGCTGCTCAGAAGTTGCATACATGTACACTGTACATGTGGGTGTTTTAAAATGTTAATATTTAAACAGTTAGAATCAACAGAGGTTAGAATCAACACTTTTAGGCTGGGGTGGTAACCAGACAAACACAGAAAATGTTAATAAATACAACTTTGGAGGTAGGGGAGTCTCAGAAATAGTACTTTCAGCCTCTGTAAGACCTACATTTGTACACTAAAGAAGAACAAATTTAATAATACCTTACTATTACTTCTATGCATAATCAGTACACGTGGAGAGCTTACTGTACAAATGTACATTAGTTAATGGCTGCGTAGCGTGTTTACCAAGGAAGCCTTTTTATATATTTTCTTGTCATAAAACCAAGGATGGCTAATAAGTGAACTTAATCACTAAGCCTGGACAATATCGAAAATTTTGACGGAAAATTATCGACGGGTAAATATCGCCGATATGTCGATATATCATGAAGATTTTTGAAAATTTAACAATAACAATGACTCAATCGAACGTGGAAAAAGCAGTTTTACCTCATGGAGGAAATGAGCAGTTAAACATACAAACCGCTGAGATAAAATCACTGAATTAACATCCAGATTCCATGAAAACAGAGCAGTTTTTTTATCACCGGCCAATCGGAAAGCAGCCAATCAGCCTGCGCCAAGCCGTTCATCCAGCCTGTGTCAGCAATGCTCTCAATGAAGAGAGACCACCATGGCTAGATGGGAAGACGTAAACTGAGACTTCAGTTTCCTTCAGTTTGATTTCAGAGCCGCGATCTATATTCTACATCCAAGATTCGATCTATTTACATGTACTTGGATTTGCGGCATCCAAACCCAAACAAAGCTGTTTAAGCCATCAACGGCTTGCACTGTTTTAAAAAAAATTGTCAATAAATTTCAAGGACTGTAAAGATTACGAAGGCGAAATAAAGATAATTTATAGAAGTTTAAGCAAACAAAAGATGAAATCGTCGATTTAATACAAATATCGTGATAGTCACGATATTTCGATATTTCCAAAACCGATGTCGATATTGACGATACTATTCTCGATATTGTATCCTTCAGGACGATATTATCGTGATATCGTCCAGCGTCATTAATCACTGTTACTCGGAAGCCTGAGCAAACCTGTAAACAAGGGTGCTTGCTACATGTGTATGTGAAACAGAAACACCCAAGGGGGTTAACCCTTACTCTTCCACGATTATTGTGCACATTACCAATCCTAATCCTACCTACATGTAGTAGCCTAAGGCTTACATGTACATGTAATGTCCCATCTGAAGGAACAATTAATGGTAAAGTGTCTTGCTCAAGGACACAAGTGTCAAGAACGGGACTCAAACCACCACTCTGCTGGTCAGAAACACCAGAGCTTGAGCCTGGTGCTCTTTTCTGATCAGAAACGACATGCCACGTGAATTAACATACAAAGTCTCTACAATGTTACTTAACTTTTGAAACTGCAAGGGCCAACTCAAAATAATATACAACGGAAATTGGGGTGACTTCTGGCTTATCACATTTTCAGTAAAGTCAGAGAGAGAAAGTGTTATCATAGTGATGCCACTTACATGTACATGTAAAGGTTCAACCAAAGAGTACATGTACATGTACAGTACATGTACATCTACAGTACATGTATGCGACATGACCACAATGCTGACAAATAAAAAGGTTAAAGCATGGAATAATGATTACAAATGGTTTCCAATTTCATTTGTGTTTTTCCTTCGGGTAAATGATGAATGGTTGTCAAAACAAAACAAAATTTCCCTCTCCAGGAACAATTCCCCTCAGCATTCTGACAGTGCATGACCGACATGCTGGGTTTCAGCTAGAATGAATAGTGTCCATGATTTCTGTAATTTGAACAATTGTATTCCATGCCTGATATGGGGGCAGAGGGTAACCCCAATGTTCCCTTACCGTAACACATTATTTTCTTCCAAGTCCAGAAATACCCCTTAAAATCCTCTAAAGAATTTCTGAGATTTTCAAGCATACAATAAAGACACAGTGGGGGGGGGGGGGGGGGGGGGGTATCACCATGCCCCCATATTGAGCACCAAATAAAAAAGAGGAAACGAAATTACCACCAAAACCCCCCCACAAAAAAAACAAAACAACGAAAACAATCATTTTAAAATAGTAATACAAATAAAAAAAATAAACAAAATAAACATACAAATAAACATATAAATAAAAAAATTAAAAAATAAATAAATAAAAAATAAATAAATAAATAAATAAATAAATAAATAAATAAATAAATAAATAAATAAATAAATAAATAAATAAATAAATAAATAAATAAATAAATAAATAAATAAATAAAAAAATAAAAAATAAAAAAATAAAAAAAAAATAAATAAATAAATAACAATATATTAACAAATAACAATATATTAACAAAAATAAATGTTTACCCTACATTGTTCTGGTCCCTTCCTACAATAAACCTGAGTTCAAGGTGTTATTTCAACTGGTATTAATAAATGAAAAACATTCCATGAACATGTTTTCCTACATGTGTAACATCACAGAGCAATGTGCACTGATGCGTGTCCATCTCCCGTGATTGCTTATAAAGTGTATCTTTCTCTTTCCCGAACTTGCATTGTACATCAGGCATGTACATGTACATGTTGTATATATATATATATGTACAATCTATTACAAAATTGCCCATTATCCTTTTCTTGTATGCGTAACCAGGTGACCCTCATTGATTCCTTGTGATGTCATTTGATCCCCTTATAACCAACATTTTCTTCTTTCATCTGAAAGACTTGTATCCTAACACTGAAAAACCCTAACACATTGTACTGAGCAACGTGCTGACTGGAGTAATGCTACCATGGCTACAGGTGGTGAGTCATCTCCACATGGGTAGATGTTGTGAACCTCCTAATGCAGTGTTCTCCACAGACTTTTTTGGGGGGAGGGCGGCATGACGTCATCAAAATGGCGCCTGTCGATATGACGTCATCAAAATGGCGCCCGTAGGTATATGACGTCATCGGACGTGAAAGCAAAAAACATTTGAGATATTCCTTTTCGTAAAAATAATGTTTTAACCCCCGAGCCCCGACACTATCTAAGGAGAATGATTGACATCTATTTCGGTCCAAACAACCGCATTGTAAAACTACAACTAATTCAAACCTACAATTTCTTATACATTTTGCTTTGTGCGCCGCGCCAAAAACATACACACAGGATATGCCGCACAGTGTAGGGTTTTATTATTTTTAGAAAGCTGGCTATGCCTTGTAAAGAAACGTTTAAAAAATTGCATTTTTGGACGATCTTATCCCCTAATTTCTGCCCTAAATAATACTTTTTCCATCAACAACCATTTTCATGGATTAATTTTTTTAGGATCGGTTGTTTAGAATTCGTTTGGAATAAAATCATCGAGATTCAACGACCGGTCGACAACGCAAGTTGAGAAAATTCCATGAACTTTGCCCCGCATCGCCCTCTATCGGCAAAAGTTGTTGTTTGAACAGCCTTAATCCAAGGCTGTACGTATTGTACCAATCTGCAGGCGTGCGGCACACTGTGCGGCAATTCTTTACTCGGCCGTGAACGTGTACTGCGTTGGAGACTAGCCAAGCTCTCTAATGAATATGGTAACTACAACGACCATCAACGGCCAATCACAGCGTGCGGAATGTTGGTTAGCTTGGACTTTGGACCCTGGCTGTTGCGGACTATACACGTTGTGGGGCCCGGGCCGATGCACGTGCGGTGGATACTCGGCAGTCAGAACCATGTGGTTATGTGCGTTGTGCATCGTGCATCGTGCATCGTGCATAGTGTACGTTGTATACTGAAATGAACGATCGCAATTCCAATGCTGCGGTTTGGAAGTTGGCCATGGCTCGTCGGCTACTCGTTTGACCGTATTAAGTGAGGGCGAAAAATAGTCTGTGTGTGAAGGAAGCTTCGGCGCTGCCGTTTAAGTTGCTTTTGTTCCGTGATTTGTCATTTTTGGGCAGGGCGGGCAATTATTTTAGCAGGGCGGCCACTTCTTTGGCAGGGCGGCCTTAAACTTTGGGAGGGCGGCCCGCCCTCCCAAAACCTATGTGTGCAGAACACTGTAATGGAAAAAGAGAGTACCTTAAATGCCAGACATTGGCTCATTGAGCAAACTGCATAGTCAGGGGAATAGTGACCAAATATATCAGGATATCTTGGATGGGCTGGTGCCCTGTACTCTATGAAAACTAAGGATACATTCCTATTCGACGACAGGGAATCAAGTGAATTTACATTTTAAGCTGCGTCACACATAAGCGACTTCAGCTATGGCTGCATGTACATGTATGTCCATTGGCTGCAGTGACCATGTTGGAGAAAAGTACGTCTTGCTGTTCCAGCCATAGCCACCGATGAAGCCATCAATTTGTTGGCCAAGTATATATACTGGACCACAGGACCGAGGCCAGTAGTTTTAGTGTCGGGCCAGTAAACTAATTGACTAGACAAGTCCGGCGGTCTCTTTTTTTTTCCATTTGAATAAGAATACCTTACTCTGCAGTGTTCTCCCTATGTACAAGCTCGCGTACCGGGCCGATACATGCAAAATATCAGTTTTAAATATGCAAGCAAATTTTTTTAAATAATAATAATATTGTTTGTTTTTTTTCTCAACAAAACCGAGAGAAAACCATTAAGAATGGACTCCAGATTGCCAGGGCTTTTAAAACCAAGATACATTTGGTTTAAAATTTAAATGCCACAACGTTTTTCCAACAGTTTCATTTTTAAAATTTCAGTCAAAAATTTTAAAATACCTGACTAAGGATGGTAAAACTCAGGATATATGGTCATGTATTGGCGGCTACAGCTACGGCTACAACTAGATTTCCGCATCATCACTGTGCATAGAAGTATAGGACTAGCAACAGGCTTAGCAGCAGTCGTAGCCGTAGCTGTAGCTGTAGTGGAAGGCCTATTTCTTTACTTCTGCCACATATAATTGTTGCATTCACTAGTAGTGGGTAAAGTTTTCAATGTGTGTTTCAAGTGATTTCCAGGGCCACATCTTACAAGAAATATGGAGACAATTTCCTCTGTTCCTGCTGACTGTTTCAAGACTGGTCAACTCCCACTCCAAACTTGCTCAAATTAAGACTTGGGAATTTCATGAAGGTCATGTAGTGACTGGGGTCTTTGTCCTGGTGTGCTCAAAGCAGTCTGTCTGTTTGATCAAGCATTGTACATGTACATGTAGGCCACCCTTGTCTCATGGACAGCAGCCTTTACATGTACATGTACGTCATCACCACAAGGAATCTTGGTGCCAGTTTGAGCACACTTGCCATATCTTGATGTACAATTTGACTCCCAGAATGGAGGACCATGGGCAAACAGAAAGAAGTCAGAGTTAGGGGTCACTATTGGATGATCATAGACTACATGTACATGTACATGTACATGTAATACACTACCAGGGTTCTCCCTATGTACAAGCTAGCGTATTCGGCCAATACGCATGCCAATACGCATGCCAATACGCACAAATTCCGACCGATCCGCACAAAATAAACAAATGAATAAATTTTTAAAAAATCAATTTCTAAAAAAAATCGAGAGAAAACCATAAAAAATGCTCCAGATGGCACAGTAAGGATTTTAAAACCAAGATAAATACCAAGTACAAAACATTCCAAAGAAGTTGTTTCAATTAAGCGTGCTTTCGCCAAACATTAAAAAGATTGGGCCCAGAATGCCCGACAGTAGGCCTACTCTGTCGTGTAGGCCTACATGGTCTACAGACTATGTAGGCAGTTTGGTTAGAGTGTGGCCAAAATCCTCCTGTACCCTCTTCTCCTATGTCACTCCACACCAAATTGTTTGGACTTGGGAAAAGATTGGAAAGCCTGACCCTGTGATAAGTTCTTGTAGTTTGGGTCTACCAGCCCTACTCCTTCTACATCCTTCACTTTGGCAATTGGATATCAAAGAATTTGGGACTGTAAGATTAAGTCAACGGTTGCTTGAAACTCATTTTTTGCATGTAATTATAGAAAGGATGAAAGCATTTTCCTTGACCCGGAACTCAAAATGTCAATAGACCTGAGTATTTCAACAGGAAACTAACCATAAGTTGCAAGCCAAGGCAGAAAAGATGACCTCTGATTATAATTCAAAGACTAAGGCCCCGTTCCCACTGGACCCCGCATTGATCGCGCAATTCGAGAAAAAGGCGATCAGACCCCGCAATTTCTCGAAAAGGGCGATCAAAGGGCGATCAAGCGTAAGTGGGAACGCGAGGGCGATCAGGATCAGACCCCGCAATTTTGATCCACCTCGGGAGTAGGATTAAAGCGGGATCTGATCGCCCTTTTGGATTAATGGGCGATCAAAAGTCTAGTGGGAACGCAGAGGGCGATCAGACCCCGCAATTTGAGGGCGAACATCCGGTACGGTAGGCCCGAATGGCGCGAAAATGGTGTTCTTTTTTTTTCTATTCCCAGCAAGCACCACGCATTTGGTGACATGAATTGCAAGTAAAGCATAAAGCAGTATTGACGTCACGTGACGATACCAACTACACGTTCTGTACAACGCATCCACACTAAGCCCAAACCCACGCTTTAATTTTGGATGCATTGTATTCATACGTGCACGTTCTTTAAAGATGGCAGCGCCTAGCAATAAACGTCCCATAAATTCGTCAAAAAAAACCTCCCAAAAAGATGAGAAGCGTGGCAAACTATGGTCGGACGAGGAGCTGGGCAATTTTTAGGACATCTGGGCCAGTCAAGAAATTCAAAACACACTGTGTGGTCGCCATAGATACGTTGCGCCTGCGCACTGCCCACTTGGTCGACCTGCGTTGGTGAACTTTGAATCCACTTCCGTTCCCAAAAGGGAGATCAATGCGCGATCATACTCTAGTGGGAACGCGACCGCGATTCACGTCTGCGACTAATCCTTTTGCGGGGTCAGGATCTCATAATTGTGGATCCAGTGGGAACGCAGTCTTTATGATGGGCATAGAGTGTTTGGAAAACGCTTTGGACTGCCAAGAAGAGGGTTAATTAACTGCCAAACTGACGGACATTCCTCACGTGCAATCCGACAAATCAACTTTCGCCCCAGACTTGCTATGGCTTTGCTATGTAGGCAACTCACTGTACACTGTAGGCCTACATGTATGAATGCACCCTTTGCAGTGTGAGAATGGCATCATACTGTAACAGACATCATGGTGTGGCCATCTTGACTTTTTCTCCACTCCACATTATTGTAACCGAACACGTCAAACTGAGGCTGGAAGAAGAAATAGTCTGGTTCCCTTTTTTGTGCAATGGTTATTAAAGGTTTACTACAAAAATTACTGGATACAGGGATTATGACCAAAATGGTGGCAGCATGATATAGGTCTATTGTACAAACAATTTCTTGAGTAAAAACTCAAAATCAATTTCAGTTGTACATGTAGTGCACCCTTTGTTCTACAGTGTATTGCTACACTATAGAATAATGAAAATGTAAACAGGAAACACGAGTTTCATTTGGGATGCAAGTTCATGTGTTTCCTTTCAACTAATCCTTTAACACATGTGTGCATGATGTAAAAAAGAAAACTGATAAGACCTCACACATTCCAACAATTTGAGCGCATGGGAAAGCTACCTCGAAAACTTGTGGACCAAATGTACTGTAGAGCCCTGTGTGTTTTTAGAATGGCCGCTTTATTAAAAGCAGTCGCACTCTAATTTGACCATCACAGTGTGTCCACAATTCCAAATGGTTAAAAGTGATGGTATGTACTGTACCAAGCAATAAGGCATAATTACATACTGTACAACATATACAAAATGTACACAATGTAGGCCTTCATGTACAGTGTACATGTACCACCAGACTTCCACATTGTATTGTTTGCTGAAACAAATTGTGCAGAGCTAGTATGATCAGGCAATCACAGTTTTTCTTATTTTTTCACGGGCAGCAAAAATTGGAAATCAGACTAGAGTAAGAAGAATATCATGAAAGTACATGTACATTGTACATGTATGATGTTGTACAAATCAACAGGTTTTTAGTTTTTAATATTTTAAGATCTAAATTGTACACTGAGGTTGTGAAGTAAACTACAATTGATAATTGAGAATATATAATTTATGTGCATGTCCAAACTTCTCACACACATAGAAACACAGTGCTGTCAGACGTGAAGGACAGTCTATTCACGCATTACGGTTTAGTACTGGACTACAACAAAGTGTGTGACCATGGATTTTGACTGTGTGTACTGCAGTATGTAGGTGAAATTAATGAATAAAAATGGCATTAGTGACTCAGTCAGACCAACTCAGACGTACTGTGTACATACTGAATCAAAGCATGCATCCTCATGCCATAATTTATCCATGGATAAAATCAGAACACCACTTTGAAGGTGGTTTTTTTTCATACCAATCTAACACAACCAAATTGAGGTTGAAAGACTAAACGATCTGATAAACGGACTTAGCTCTCTGCATAAAAGTATAATCATTACTGTAACATCTCGAGTGTCTCTAGTTTAATGAACAACTCAATTGTTATGTAATGTATTGAACTTGTGCTGAAACACACACACATGTAATGTACATTGTACAAACACATTTCGCAGAGTGATGGACGCTCGACTTACAGATCATTAGATTACACTAATGGCATTCATTATTTCCAAACCATTATTAATTTGGGAGTTGGATTTGAATAATGTCTGGTACAATGCCTTTCTTTTAAAATCACAAGTTACCACTTTAATTTGAATTCCTTACACTATCGAGATAGCTCTAACTTCACACAATTCGGGACAAGCTTTTGCATAGTTACGAACGACGACGAACGCCCATCACAATTTTGAATGAATGTGTATGGTACAATGGTACCGAGGTTTGCCCATCTGGAGGTTGCTATAAAAAAGCTTTCCCCAAACCACTTGAAGTAAACTGTCTCGATAGTCTGAGGAATTTAAATTTAAGCGGTAACATGTGACTAGGCAAGTCATTGTACCAGACTTTGTTAAAATCTTATTCGCGAATGGCTCATTCACAGTTAATGTTGAGAGTACATGTCGTGTACATGTGCATTTAACAGTTGCCTGAAGTTTTAAAAGATTTGTACAATATGACTTTTAAAAAAGAATATGATTATTCGACAATGTGTTCGAGCTAAGATGAAATTATAGTGTGGGGGCATTTGAATATGATGAACCATCCAGCATGAAGTGTGAAGCCATTACGGCTGAGAAGAGACGGGAACTATTTTAACATTAGGGCTATGCTCTCTGGTGTTGTGGTAGTCCAGGGCAATTCAGTGGCAATCTATATTATATATAGTTTTTCAAAATTAAGATTTCAAAATCAAGAACGAACGGTAGATTATGAAAGAAGTACAAAATCTCTTGTATTGTAATAGATATTCCATTGTGTGATTTTAAGAATGATTAAAGTGTAGATTTTATGTTAATCTTTGAACTGCTTGACCATCATGTACTGTGTTTTGAACAAGGAAATAAAAGAGTAGATGAGGAGGTCTTAAACAGCCATTTAAAAACAGCAGGGTCATGGCTGAGTCACCGCTCTTTTATTCCCAAATATTTACCTTTCCGTTAAAAACATTTCTTAGAAACATATCTGACAGTGTAAGCCTCAGCTCGCCTTGCCTCTGCTTAAAATTCCTATCTATATTCAACGCTATAGCATAGCTCCTCGCACAAGTTTTAAATTGCACGCTTTGAGTTTCAAACTATCACACTCAAGTTTCAAAATTGCTCTTTAGAAGATAAAAATGAGACCTAAATGTACCAGCTTAAATTGGGACAGGAAATTTGTGCGCTCCGCACAATCATCTAATAGCGCCCTCTTTTGACTCAAATTCTTCAGGCCATGTTTAAAGACTTGTCACTGTGTTTACTTCACACAAAATAGATTAACTTTCCCAGGTATTTATGAATGGTTGGCGGGTCTGCAATTCAATGTATGATATCAATATTATATGGTGAATACAGAATCAAATGTCCATAATGTAAACAGTTATCATTGTACTGTTGTAAATTTAGACAACTAGTGCAGTTGATTAGTTTTAAAATGGTTGGTCAACAAGTTTTACCAAGTGTAGCAACGTTTAATTCAACATGCAGCAATGAAAAAGTTTTATCTGAGGGGTAATCTGATTTCGTAAGAACATGTCATTCTTGGTTAAAATGTTGGCATTGCACAGTCACCAGATGAATCCAGGAAGGAACATGGTATTTCAACATTTTCAGGAAAACAATAGTCAATTCAAAACCCCAAGGTTGAATACGTACACGGCCTTCACCTGAAATTAGGACAACAATCATGCCAAGTACATTGTGTACACCTGACCAACTTCCACATTGTAAGTTCCTGTGGCCTGCACTTGTTGTTGTTCCATTATTACTTTTATACTTTTCAAATGGAAAAACAAATTGTGGGTATATTATTTTGTATTTTGTAGATTAACTAGCAACCTGATTTCTGCTTATTTGACTACATGTACATATGTACATGTACTTCAAATGTCCATGCCACACCACTCAATTTTTTCTGGAAATGTCCTAATGTACATGTACATCCAACCCAGCCAGTGTTTACCCTTAACAGTGGTCCACTGGCCAAAATGCTAATTTTAAAACACCGCAGGACCAGTAAAAATTCTCTCCAAGTAGTCCGGCTGGCTACATGTAGTAGTTCAGTGGGTGCATTTAAAAGGTTTGTAAACCACTGACTGCACAGATTGTTCAAATTTACATACAAGTCCTACAGTACAATTGATGGTGTGGAATGAAAACCTTGGAATATCGACCAGTGGACAAACTGGCTGACCAGTGAAATGGTGATAAAACCGGGCCCAATTTCATGGCTCTGCGTACTACCACCAAATTCTGCGCTTACAATCACCATTTTCCGCTTAATGTGCAAGCCCCGAATTTCTGTGCTAGCAGTGTAAGTGAAGCATGCCTAGTGACATGGAGTACGCAAGCACACTAAGCAAAAATTCCCTGTTAACCTGTAAAATACCCTTACGTAATATAAGCGTGGAGTTCCCTGCACTTCCATAAGGGCCGATTCTTTGCTTACAGCATATACAGTAAGCAGAGCCATGAAATTGGGCCCTGGCCCCGTTTACTAGTCACTGAACAAGTTAAGGGCAAACACTGCCAATGTTGTCCGTGTGCTTCAATACATCAAGTTAAGTCCATACTACATGTATCACAACGACAATAAAGGCCTACTACCATGACTACACTGAAATCAAGAGAGGCATTTCCTTCAATCTGAAAACAACAACAACAAATTGTTTACTACATGTACATGTACAGTGTTGTACATCACCTTGAAAATCTCTTGAAGCAAGTTTGACCATAGAGGTACACTAGAACTGGTCTTTCTTTCATTTGGAGCCAAGCCTGATACATACTTCACAAAGCCCTAGTAAGTGCCTCTGTTGCCGTGGTCATTGCCTTGACACACGTACATGTATGTTCCAATAGAAATTTCCAATGTCTTCATAGAGGTGCCCTTTTACCAAGGAGAAAACGCCTTGGTGTCCTTGCCCTTTCAAAACTGAAGCATCAGACCTGTGGAGCTTTTGTTTGAAATTAAGGGTTTGTCCTTAACTTTTTTCAGCCAACATTATAAGTAGTGTCAGACTCGAAAATGGCACCCGAGGCAAACATTTGCCCCCCGTGAGTTTACAAAAGCCATGAACCCCAACACGAAGTGTGCCACAATTGACCATGGTAATAGATTGAAGGCAATCTGTTGTCATCTTACAATCATTATTACCATGAAATTGGCAGAGTTTAAAAAAACAAACAGATCGATGAACTGTGGTGGCCGCTGGCTGGCGGTTGAAAGAAATATATGGATTGATTCATATTTACAACCGCCTACCCAGGGCTATTTCAAATATTGCACAAGGCGGTGGAAACGACCAACATTAGGAATGATCCAGGTAATGCACCCCGTGGGGTACATCACTCATGTTCCCCTGAGCCATCTTCAGGCGTCTTCCTAGCACATCACGTAATTGGTTCTAGACTAAATAAATTCACAATCTATTACTAATAGATTGTGTGTACCACGGTAATGCCCACTAATAGTATGTGGGCATTACCGTGGTATAACAGTAATACATGTTCAGTAATAGAACTGCACTGATATGGTAAATATCAAACATACAGTTTTGTAAATGAAGCGCGCATTTGTACATCAAAGACAGAGTGTTTGCATGGTGGCCCCTGTATTGTGAGTTGTAGAACAAGGCTATTATTAGGAGAGTATAAATTCCCTCCCCCTTCCTAAGATTCCCTACAATGCAAATGAAAAATTTACATGAGTCGCTTCCCCCCTATTTTCACCTGATAGAGCTGAAAGTCTAGAATTGTCAGTGATTTAAAAAGTATTCTTTGTACTTTTTGTGTGTAAAATTATTCGGGGAAAAGGGCAAGTCTTGTTCATGTCGCTGTATAAATTGTAAACTGTGCTGTTACAAACAGAACTACATTAGTGTATCGACAACATGAAATGCACACTCTACATTGTAATTCTTCAAAATAAAATTTGGAGTCCCTGATCCTAGTAGGACTATGTTTTGGGTGTAGGGCCCAGAAGCTGGGGCAGTCAAGCCGCGTATCATAAGGGGCTAGCAAGGAACATGAATGAACGAAACTTCAGCTAAATCAATCACATAAAACAATACAGAATTGTGTTTATGTTGCGATAGTGTAATGGAGATTGCAACCTACGCTACTTCAAACTTCTAATCTAAGTTCGAATGACAATTCTCATCAAGATTCAAGCTTTCAAAGCCTTTTTAAGCAATATTACATACCCACCCACATTTTGGAAAAAATTCCGTATCCAGCCACTTTTTCATTCGTTATGAAATAAAATAGTAGATCTAATTATTATTTACTCAAATGAGATAATCCTTTGGGTAAAAATGAGTGAAAAAGTGGTGGCAGGATACAGACATTTCCCCCACATTTTAACCAGACATCTGACAGTCTGAGACTGAGTACTGACGTCAATCAATACAACAATACCATGAATACATGACCTGTGCCATTCCTGGCAGTCAGAATTCACCATTGACTGCCTCTGGTGTCCACTGGGTCAGTATAAACAAGTATTAACAACACACCACCAGTCACACAGTGTGTAGCATGATTGATGGTGATTAGTGTGTTATTGTGTTGGTTTTTACCATAATTAGAATACCATCGGCATCAATCATCAACTAATCATGTGCTAATCTTCTTCAGAAGCCGACTAAAACTTGTGTAGAGAAGTTGTAGAACCGAAAAATAAAACAAAAAGGGCACGGGGGAACAAAACATCAACACAAAACCTCCGAACTTCAAACAGTTATTTCAAAACCGTTACCAGTAGGCCCCTATATAGCGTAACCGGTAACATATCGTGATAAAATATTCACCTTAAAGACGGCCCATGTTAGAAGATACCGTAGCAGCGTCCATGTGATCGCTAGAACCACAACCAAATACAGATCGCTCCAATTCGCCTTGCAGTACGTACGAACTTCACCGACAAAACCGTCTGGATGGACAGGTTCTGTGCGGTAATATTCGGGCATTTCGGTCACGAACATCTTAACTAACCCATAGTAGTCCGGGTAGAAGAAAAAGTCTTCCAAAAACGGCATCTTTGTGTGGAATTTGGGTTGAAATGTTCAAAAAAATTTACCGACAGTCAGTATCTCACCTCCGGTCTCACACAATTAACGTTAGCACATGGGCACACACACACATGATTCACGGTACAAAAGTGAGGCGTGACCTAGTCTCACGATTCGATATCAGCTTTCCGTATCGAATAAATGTACTTGAAATTTCCGATATTTCCGGTGGCAGTATCGATACTGGAGCAAAACGTAGTCATTGCTCTTGGGCCGGGAGTAGCAATTAGAAAAAGAATTACGGGACGAGTTTTAATCTGAAATCCCTTAGCCTATTTTTAAACCAAAAAAAATAGATTGTCCGGAGAAATATACTGCCATGTCAGAAATTTTAGCCAAATCTGATCCATCAAAATAGTAATAATAGTTAACCTAAAATAATTATGAAAAATAGTATTAGCTGTTGCAAACTGCTTACCAACCAAAAGGACCTATAATGCAAACAAAAGTTAGTGGCCTGACGTTTCGACCCTAGCAGAGTCTTTCTCGAAGGCTAAATGACAAGCTTGGCAAGCTTATTTTTTTGCTAAAATAATTATATCAAAGTACAAAATTGGCAAAAGAACATAATAATTATGGAGTGTTTTTTTCAATATTTTTAAAAAGAATATGTGACCACTTATCCGAAATAGAGTAGTAATGCAATATTTCTTTCATTTATTTTAATGACCCCCCCCCCCCTCCATTCCACATGTACGATTAAGTATTATCTGTTATGGTCAAATATTATCAAATGTAACCGTATTTGTTTGTTGGGGGTTTGGGTGGTTTTCTTTTCTTTTTTTTTCTTTTTTTCCTTTTTTTCGTTTTCGTTCTTTTTTTTCATCTTTAATCTGCATTTTGTGGAAAATAAGGTGAACTAAACTAAACTAAACTAATAAGCAAGTTCGTTCTTGGGGCACGTCGCCTCCGTACAACAAAAGGGAACCATGGGGTGACCTAACTTTCCCTGCCAGCTTGATTATGTATGATGACCCCCTCCCCCACACAATTCGCTTTAAAAGAAGTATGATTCAACCATGGAACAATTATTATGGACCTTCTTGCTCTATAATTCAACAAACACCAGACTCCGCTGCATTTTCAGGGATATGGGCACAACAGAGGGCGTGTACAAAAAGAGCCACTTTGTTCCAAATTCACAGCAGTACCGATTATACCGATTTGAATTGCCTATATTCGGTTATTAGTATCGCAATAAATGAGTATTCGGAAAACAAAAACAGCTCCATGGAACCGCGGAACCGACCTCTGTTTTGTGTTTACATCACAACCTCGCGACCGCCGAAATCGAATGTGTACACAAAAGCATTGGATTTACTGTTCATTTATTCCGTAGTCCTGGGTAAAAGTGCAGGACAGGAGTGGTCTGATGTTCGCAGTATACAGGGCAACTTCCAGCTTTGTCCTGTGCGTCACAGTTCGACTGTCACTAATAAGTCATGAGTCATAGCTCGGAATGTGTTTTCGCAATCTCTATGGCAATGGTTATACATTATGTTATAAGGGAGAACAATTGAAGTTTAATGTGTGGTGTTTGACACCCTCCTCCTCCAGACTCCTTCCCCTACCGACTAAGAGTTCCAGGCCTCCTCCCACCCACACCCTACGAATCCATCCACATTTCTCCGTGCTCCACCCCCTCATTCAACACGCCCAATATGGGGGCGCAAGTTGGGGGAAAGATGACGATGGGGGGGGGGGGAGAGTTGATTAAGGGGGGAAAGAAAGTGAAGGGGCCAAAAATTTTCCTTATTCCCAATTTATCAAACACATTAACCAATAAATTGGGTTTGAACAAAGAAAAATTGACTGGAGCAGGACTTGAACCAAAGACCTCCGGATTAACGTACCGGAGCTCTAAACTGAGCTATCTATAGCCCTATGTTGGCGGTCTTCCTTCGGGGGTGCCAGTCAGAAGCCGTTCAACCGTAAGCTGCCGCGTAGCCAGGGATCACACCCAAAATACATTAACCATATAAGAGTTATTGAAGTTTAATAACATCCTGAAGGGTAGTGTTGAGAGTGAGTGCTTGCATTGTTTGTTCAACGAAGAAATTGACACAGTACTAAAAATTCAATCTCTTAGATTTTACTTTTTTATTTGTTTATATTTAGGGGTTGGTGTCTGAGTTTTTGAAAACTTGTTCAAACCATAATTGGTTTATTTTCTCTCTCTAGATTAAAGGAAGCCAAGCTCTGGGATACTCCGCCTTGATCGATGAGGGGAATTAAACTCTTTTTATATCGTTTTTGTTTCAATTGTTTTATTTATCCCCGCCCCTTGATCCCTTTATGCAATTTGTGTTTTGTTAATCTGTAGTTTAGCTCCCTTTGAATTGTGCTAATTGTTTTGTTTCCTCTAAATGTTTTCTTCACCTTTTTGCGTTATTTGTTTATGTTTTTCACATGAAGGCACGATCAGCTTGCTGGAAGATACCATACTAACACCCATGACGTCACACTGCAGTATCTTGCCTGCCAGAAAGGCACTGGAATGTACAAGGTTGTTCTTTTGTTAACAAAGGATACTGTACGGTCCTTAGATAAGGATGGTTACAAAATAATAGTCATGGGCATACCTTTCATTAATTTCGACATTTACCTGTAAAACAGGGCGCCCTCTCATGTCTGGGTTTTCAGTCGCTCGCTTGGATCTCTTTGTGGGCCCGAACGTCGGCCGGGGGGGGGGGGGGGGGAGGGTGTTCCTACTCCAAGTGAACTCCACACAATTAATTTCAAAGTGTCCAATTTTAAATGCTAGATATTTAAAAGATAGTTTAACATTGTTAAAACCTAAAACAAACATACATAACTTTCAGAAATAACTTCCCGAAATACAAAACAGCGGGTTTTCCGGTGTCATGACAAAAAGTGTCCGCTACCAAAATAGTGTCCGCTTGGCATGCGCAGTGGACGCAGGAGGACTCTATTTGGCACATATGGCGTAACGTGCCAAATAGTCAGTCCGGCGCTAAATGGTGTCTGGGTGACAAGAATTATGGACAAAAGACAGTATTTGACACAGGGTTGTTATCATTATTATTATTACTCATTATTTTGTCATCAAGCACAATAAATTAAAAATACAAAACAGATGGGCGGTATTTGCCAAGAACTTACCGGACAGACAGTATTTGACAGAAATGGTCGGCAGGAATGGACAGTATTTGACGGAAGTTATTGGACGTATTTGGCTGTATGAATGGACAACATGGTAAAACTAGAGTACAGGCCTATTTGGCAATGGGCACATTGACTGGCATCATCAGTTTCTGCCATGATAACCTGGACATCACAAATAATTCTTTCAACTAGTTTGAACGCAAACTTAAATGTGAAAAGTGAAACTGTAAAACGTCACACGTATAAAAACAGACGAGGATACTTGAATAATATTTTTAAAATTTCAAACAGGAGAGAAGCTCAACATAATTCTGAGGTGCGTGTTATCTGCTGGTTTAATAGACTACTACGAAAAAAAAAAAATCTCGCCATGATGTGAGAACGTGCTAAATGTAGCCTAAAGATGGTGAAGTGTTACCAATTCTTATAATCACAACTAATAAACAAAGAACAATTGTGAACGACAAACTTTGATGAAAAGATGTAACTGTACGACGACGTCTAATTAATTGGCAGAAGGCATGCAATAGGATTGGATGCACGCTTATACTATTAAAATTGGCAAGGCTTAGTAAACAATGTGACGTCATGGACGCATGACCAATCACATCACAGTATGCTATTATAATAAGCGGGCACTTTTTGGAATGACACCGGTTTATTGGATAGTGCAACAGCAACTAGTCATGGCAAAAGTTCATAAGTTCCTTGTAAAAATGTAGGAAGAAAAGTTATTTTATCGAGTACAAAGGCTGACCTACATGTTCACATGGTATAGGCCATAAACTTTTATATATATTTCAGGCTATTTAATAATAAAAAACAAAACAAAAAGTTGATACCCCCACCCCCCCCCCCCCAAAAAAAAGAACCTGCAATACAAATGTACAAAAATAAGACTTAAGTTGGAAGAATATCATGCCTTGTGAACGAATAATAAAAAAAAGATGCAGAATCTGACTGCCAGTATTTCACTTTTTTTCGACCAAATAATACCATGATACTTATCTTATACATTATAACGTTTGGGGAAAAAAGTGAATGACCGATTCGCCATCTTTTCCCGATGACCCCATTAGAAAAATATTCCTTGGTATAAATCCAATGAGGCGAACGAATATCTCTCTGAACGAATTTCTGAAAGTGACTGATAGGCCTATAGCCAATACACTCTAAATACTCATTAATTTAAATCTAAATTTGTTTAAATATTTTTGTTTACAGTCAACACTTTCCAAGAGTTCAGTCAGTGACAACACTTTAATTATTGACTCCACACTTTGCAAAGTGTGGTGATTCAAACACTTTGAAAATGTTGAAACAACCATTTTATACCCCTCTTGCCAATTGGATTCTATAGCGTTCCAAATTTAATTGATTTGTTCAATTATTGTACAAGTTTAGGCTAGGGCTATGAGGAACTGTTATTGGCCTCCATACACCGGAGAATTAACCCCCACATTACCTGATTTGGCCCGACTGACTCGGCAACTTACAGGATTGGTTCGGGAGAAGAAAGAGATTACAGGGAAGGTACTTTGGTAATTACTCCAAAAATCAACTTACATTGGTAAGAAGCACTGCAGAGGTTGATAATGTATAACAATGTATAGCAATTTCCTTCAAAGCATTGTGGTTTTAGAGAGAGGGGTTCAAAAACATTTCAATCTGAGAAACGTTTCTGCATGAAACGCATCTCAGATTGTGTATTCAAATTATGGATTATTCTTCCTGCGTGGACATAACCACTCTAGATTTTCAGCAATATCTCGAAAACGCTACCACCTTATGAAATAAAATGTTCACAGGTTAGTTTTATTGAAGTATACACTTTTAAAAGAACCGATCGGTTCCGAAAACCAAAGGTATGTACTTTCTTAAAAAGGTATTAAGCCGACTGCAATTTCATACCAGTAGGCAATCAGTCCTTCAGCAATAATATATGTAGCTTCAAAGCCGGTCGAGGATCTGCAAGACCCAACAAATCGCCTGCTGCTTATTTCAAATACTGCGATCGACGATACGCTGGATGAATCCGAGTACAGAATCCCTACCCCCCCCCCCAATTTCTTAAAATGTGACCACCCTATTTCGATGAAAATTTTCACAGGTTCTTGGTAAGTAATGTATAATTGTACAATGTGTTTTTTCCATTAAATATAAGTATTGCTTAAAAACAGTGGCATAACTAAGAAGGACCACCACTCATTTAAAATCTGGACCTTAAAGATAAAAAAAAAACAAAAAAAAAAAAACACCCCCACACCCTAACAAACAAACAAACACCTAAACGTTCCATTTAAGCTTTATATCAATGGTTAATTTTTTGTTTTGCTTTTCTCATGTACACACAGACAGGGGCGGATACAGGGGGGGCGTGGTGGGCGCACGCCCCCCCTTTTGCTTGAAAAAAAAAAAAAAAAAAAAAAAAAACGGGAAAAAAAAACTCGAGGGGAAAAATAAGGGAGAGACCAAATTAAAGACATAGGCCTTACCTGGTTTTTTTTAAAGCTACTAATATTCCATACCCCGTACACTTTGTTTCACCATTTTGTTGCTTGGTAAATTTTCACGCCCCCCCCCATTTGGAAAATCCTGGATCCGCCCCTGACAGACAATTATGTATTACTTGTTGTTACCTCCACGTTAGGTTTATCTTAGAAAAAATCCCAAGGGCCCATAAACAAGAGCACTAAGGGGATATTTACCAGTCATGACGTAGGTTAAAATCTCGTTTATAAGAAACTTGCCTGTAACGAGGAACGAGTTTGAAAAAAGGTTTCATAAAGAGTTTTAAAAGAGAAAGAAGGGGGGGGGGTGAGAGACTGCAAGGGACGACAGGTTCACGGGTATATAGACACAACAATTTCACACACTTGTGTACATTTTTTAGCAAGCTCGTCACTTTATTAAAATAGACAATAGAATTAAGATCAAACACTACTTTTTGTCCCCAATATTATGTATATTTCATACCATACAGAAAGGCAAAATAACCTTTAGAACTATACATATACATGTATTGTACAGACCATCTAACATTAGCTGAAGGCCTATGGTAAACCATGGAAATACACTCTCAACGCATAAAGTTCTTGTGGAAACAAAATGGCAGGGGCAAATACTTCCGGCAATGTTCAAATGAAGCTCAATTTAAACATCCTAAACAGCAAGGCTTTTTTGTATTACTATTTGGCAGTTCCTATTTAGAAAAGGCGGCAATTGGAAGGATGGTCCCCGATTGGGTACATCACTGATCCCACTGAGAGAAGTTCCCAAATGAGGGCCCGATTTAATAGAGCTGCTTAAGCAGAAAATATTGCTTAATAATTTGCTAAGCAAATATTAGCAGGATACCAGTCACAAATGATATACGTAAGATTATATTTTGGCTGGTAACTTTATTCTAGTAAGCATACTTATGTTGTGCTTAGCTACTTTATCTGCTAAATCAGCTCAAATTCGACCGCATAACCTAACTGGGATAGTTAGAAGGGTGACGATCCCGTTCCTCAGGAAAAGATGCAAGAAGATGACAGAGCTTGCAGGTACGATTTTCGGCAACCATCTTTAAACAAAAAAATAAACCGTGATGACTAGAGCAACGCTCGATTTTTTAATTTCTTTTCAAAACTCGGTGCTGACCTCCTCTGGTACACAGTAAATGATCACATTGTGAAATAAATGCACACGCCATTTTGGAATTGTTTGTGCGTCTACATACGCTTCTGTGAAGTTTCAAAGCCCCCAAATAAGAAATCTAGATTTAAACATATTTCTTCAAGTCTACATGGATTTTATTTCACAGTTTGGTCGTCAGTCTCGATGGACGAAGATAATGAAGAAAACAACAACAAAAGTAACAATACTAAATAAACAAAAATAAAAACAAACAAAAAATGAATTGAAAAGGAAAGGACAAAATATGGTATTCTTCTTAATAATTGTTTACATCCGTACAAATATCGTTTGCATCAATAATTTAAGCTCTGAAAAATCTCACTTTATCCTAAAAAATAGGATTTGTAATGCATCAATTTTTATTCTTTTATTTTCAATAAATACAGCCAATATTCAAAGCTATTACTACTAAGACAAACCAAAAAGGCAATTTCGTATTTCTTTACATTCATGACATAACTTCATAAATTTTAACAAGTAGACATAAGTATGTACAAATCTTCCTTGCAAACAAATACACGAAATGCCACATTTTTTTGGTAACATTTCTAATAATTTTGTACAGCAGTGTGCATTTGCCCTGCTGCCATTAATTGTATCAACATTACTCTCATCTACAATCTAATGGTTCCTAAAAATGGATTCTATTTCAAAATAGTTTAAGCCCCATGGTTTAAGGCATCTGACAATACGATTTAATCTGCATGCCCAAAAATCTAGGAATCAGACTACTAAACCCTTTTTTCATTGTTTCACTTTTTTTTTTCACTCCAGGGAAAAATGACTCTAGTCCACATTAGGAAAATGACTTGCACGGTAGTTTATCAAAAGTAAATCGCTATCTTCAGAAGCTTTACCAGGAACCTGGTTTAATTAAAGAACAAGAAAAAAAATAAAACAAAATCGGAAATCAAATCATAAATCATACTTAGCCTTGATTTAAATTATATTGTCACCAAATACTTTGGCAAAATCAAACTCCCCTAAACAAACAAGAATAAAATAAAATAAAGTAAATAAATAAAACCCACCACATCAATAACTCTCTATACCTAACTTTCATCGAATAAATTACATAAATGAGAATACTCTTCCACATTAGTAATAATTTGAAACAATGAACAAACCAATTGCCATAAAAACCCTTCAGATGGGCTTTTTGAGCAGACCTTTACGAAAGATCACCTTAAAATCTCTTGCTTCTGAAATTTAAAAATCATGTCAATCGATGATTCATCGAATAATAACTGGGAAAGAAATGGTTGCTTGAAATAGGAAGAATGTAAAATAGCAAACATTACTTAATAGTAATATTTACACCTATAGAATAATACAGTATTAAAGCAAAGACCAAAAATAAAAGAAAACAAAATGTACCAGGGTGTCATTTAAATGACACGACTGAAGAATCCAATGAAGACAACAAAATTGGCATATTGACCTTTGGTTTACCTACGCCTTAATCTGCACATGAATACTAGAATACTAGGATAAACTTAAAATGAATACTTAACGAATGAATTAACTATAAATAATGTAATGGAATACATGGCTTTTACTGTAAATTGAAACCATATTGCAACTTGACAAATCATGATAATCCAAAATGAAGCCGGAACCCAAACCATTGCTGGCCTTTTCTTTTTGAAACTCTGCCTACAGAACTTTAATTAATGTATTAATTCAGGATAAAAATATGTATCCTGATAAACAACAAACAAGCCTGTGTAAGTTTTACACATGATTTGAAAAGGGAAGAAGGGGGTAAAAAAAAAACAACAACCCCAAAACTCTTCCACAAAGTATCGTAATAATGTCATCATAGCTGACTATGACAGAGCTGCAAGGTCAGCTGCCAGTCAATGACTTGTATTATTGAACTTGTGACAATAGGTATGTTTTTTAAAAACTTTTTACCCCCCCCCCTTTTTGTAATGTCTGCAGTTCTCAGTTATGTTCTGGGTTTGAACCCCATCTCATTGGAACTCTGTTCCAATCCCATCTCAGGACAAAACATGGTTGGGATGTGAGCTCTTCTATTATGTGAACTTAAGGCGTTTTCTTTTCCGCCCTTGACTGTGAGACAAGGAGCAATCTTCCTGAGGTGGGATTCGAACCCAGTTCCACAGTGTTGGAAAGCACAACCAGGGCCCACCGTCACAGAGCTGCTCAAACAGAAAATATTGCTTAACAATTTTCTGAAAGCAAAAATGAGCAGGGCACCAGTCACAGACGGTTCATGTCACATCGTATTTTGGCTGGTAACCTTATTCTGGTAAGCATAATTTTGTTGTACTCGGCTACTTTTTGCACTTTAGCAGCTCTTTGAAATTGGGCCCTGCTCGTTATTGAGCCATTTTAAACAGAGGCTACAATCTCAACCTGTTTACATCAAACCTCTGGTGCACATGGCGGGCTTGTTGGTTCTTTTTCGACTATAATGATTTTCGACTCTTTGGACTCGCAAATATAATTGTTGCAAATAGCAATTATATCAAAAATAATGAAGGAAAACATGGACACATTGAAGATATTAGCTACGATAATAACATTAACTGTATACGAAAGAATATTGGAGTAATCAGACAACGGTATAGAATTAATTCTTAATAATAGTAATAATATAAGAACAGAGAAGAATAAATGAACTTTGGATTTGATTAAACATGGCTGACTGGCTGGTGAACAGAATGACACAGAATGGCAGTTGAGACAGAACAATATTTTCATTCTGTAGCTTGTGTACCACTACCCCCCCCCCCAAGCCTTTCAGCTTAAAATGCCAGCCAATGGTAGCAAAGCCGGGTGTAAAACCATCAGTCTGGTGTGGAGGGTGGACCACAAACCCAACCAAAAAGGGTGTGGTATCCAGAACACCTCAGGTGTGATTACCAGTGAAGAGTGTGCACAAACTGATTATAGATCACTCTTGGTACACATTCACAAAACAAAACCCATACTTTAGTGAGGAGCATACCATAGCACACAAAGAAAAAATGGCCGACAACAACGTGAATTAGAGTAACATTTTGTATAGATACAGTTGGTGCGACACAAAAAAATCCCCAAACAACTTCATGGGGTTGGTTTCAAGGATGACTTAATAGTTGGCCATAGTATTCAAAATAAGATAAGAAAACTACAACATGGCTTCTTACATAACACTGTATGTTGGGATGGGAATAGTATACGGTTGCTTTGAATATTAAATTACATTGCTAGTCATAAGAGTTTAAGACCGTTTGGGGATAAGTCTTGCTCAATTTCTGGTTTCCCTTGCACTACAAATACTTATTCACACACACGGAGTTTACGTCAACATTAATTCAGCCTTGAATTTGCTCTTGCTCTGGGATTGACATCCCCACAAGTAGAAACAAAAAGCAAAATCCTTAAATTTCAAGACCCCAATACAAAACAAAATGTATCAAACAGTCGAAGGGGAATATAAATTTAAAAAAAACCTATAGCTGTTCATAAACAATTGATGTTCGCCATGGTTTAAGCTACATCTGACTCCTGTAACTGTTACTTACAAACTTGCAAGACAGTTTGAATAACTGAAGCGAAAGACTTGGTTAAAGGTGATTTGTTTCCATACGAGAAATTCTGAAACGGAATATAGAGCTGTATTTATCGCCTTTAGACAAACAAAACACTGATTTATCGCAAGAGGCCGGCCATGGAGAAGGCTGTTACATTTGACATGGAATTTCAAAAGAGTGTGTGTTTTTTTTTTTAAGATTCAATTCCCAACAGTTATTAAAGCTACTACAAGGTCCCTTTGAGTATTTTATACTTTTTTTTCTTAAATAAGGCAAACATCATACAACCACAAGACACAGACCGAATATCAGTTGCATTTCCTGTGTGAAAATGCAAACACTATATAGAACACATTTTGTTTTCATTTTATCTTTTTGTATAAATGATGATTTCTTCACACACTTTGATACCTTACAAAGAATATACCCTGAATTGCTTCGCGTCATGATGAACAGAAGAAAACACACACACACCAACAAAAAATCCACCGATGAAACGACTGCTTTCATTCACCTTTTGTTTCTTCTTCTCATTAAGAATGTCCTGATTGGCTCAGACTGGTAATGACCTAAATTAACAACACGTCCTATGATTGGTCAAACCTTGGTGAAATGTCAGCAACAGCAGGCTTTTGCTTTATTTAATTATATTTTTCTGTATAAAAGCCAAGCCCAGTGCACAAGACCGGTTTGCCAAACACTTAATGCTCACTTTTTTTTTCTTTGCTACTTTTAATTTCCAAGCAGAAAAACCTCATCTGATTTAATACTTCATTAATGTACAATTTCATTCAAGGCCACCAAGTCTAAGCTGGCACAGATATCAAGTTCTGGAATAACTCCCTAAAAATAAAAATAAAAAAATCATTCAAGAGTGTGCTCACATCCCGATTTCAGGCAGAGAATAAAAAGTCAATGCCAATTTATGGCTATAAAGCACTCCATAACTTCCGTTGAATGAAAGACATGTTTATTTTCTAGTTTTTTAAAGTTTTTTTTTAATATATATTTTTTTAACCTCAGCGTTTAAGAGAACTTCCTACCTGAGAAGGAAAAATGATCCAAGGATTCTATGATTTTCTGTACATACTCCTACAACACCTCTTCATCCAAATACAAAATGTAAGCAAAATACACAGATAATTTCATAGTTTGTCGTTTTCACTCACGACAAACAAACTGATGTAGACGCCTTTAAACTTTCTCCAGGCAAATGCTTTTGGCATCATTTCACCCAGGACTAAATTTGTAACATCGTGACACATCTTTTAATTACTCCTCATCCAATCCATTAGATTCTATCAAACAACAATGATTATGATCATAACACATCGCCCGCTGTGTAATCTTCAAACTGCTTTGATCTTGAAACCCTGAAAAAAAAAATTAAAAATCACCACCACCACCACCTGCGGCCAAATTCACAGCATCGTAGACGATAACCCCAGAAAGCATGCACCTACAAGAAAGCGCAAGTGTAAAAACATACAAAGATGGTGTCTAGAGTGCAATGAGAAAACAGCCTTTGGGTGACAACCATTGGTATGAAACCTCTCCTTGGGGAGACTACTGGTGGTTCTGAGAAGAGCCGGAAATGGGATAGTATTGACGCTTTGAGAGCCACAACTTCTCCCAAAAGAGAGATTTTATCCACACAGTTATCAACTGCTAATTTCTCATAAAATTTGTCCATTGTCAACAACCGTTGATTATTTACTAACAAGGTTAGCTGATTATTCACAGAAATATTCGTGACGACATGCTGTGCTGTCTGCCTTTATAGCAGCTGCTTGGCATGAGTTTGAAGGTCCCCCCCCCCCTCATTCAGAAAAATTTAGGCTTTTGATTTCTTTCAAGACAAACTTCATGGAAAACTCATTTGACTTCTGAAACCTGATAAGGTTGACTTTCTAATGCCTAGGATCAACACTGCATGAACACAACTGAGAAATGATTGCATAGGTCCACCGACTCAGACTTAAGCCGGTGAGGGTTAGGGTCAATTTCTTTTCATTGTCAGTAAATGCTGACATGAGACCAAGTAAAAGAACTGAGAGCAACCACTTTGTGGCCATTTGCAATCTCAGCAGGACATGCTGATCATCGAGGTAGAAATAGTCTTTACAAAAACCACCATAATGCATTTCAGTTAAACTCAATCAACGTTCCCATCCCGAGGTCCAGGACACAGGGCTGCATCCACCATAATCATAATCATTGTTATTAAAATAAAACAAGAATAAAAAACCCTTTTTTTAAATATAATTGTACACCTCAAAAATATAAATTACTTAAATTTGTTTTTGTCTTTATCGAAATGAAGAAAAACTGTTCAACACCAGTTTGAAAGCCTCATATTTATGAATCAAAAAAAGCACTGGACTCAAAAAGACACCACGCTACACCTCAGCAAGGCTCAAATAACCACACCCCCCCTCCTATAGATTGACCTCATCCCTCCCTCCGATAAGATGGCTGCCGTCATGGTGACTTCTGAAGGCTACAGTACTGTCTGTGGGGGCAATACTGGTGACAGTCGAGGGATGATCTCAAGACGTTTAGGCTGTGGAGATTGCAAAGAGATGGAGACAAGTTGAAATTAATCTTTGGGGGTAAAAAAAGGTGGAACATGAGGCCAAAATAAAAATAATGAAGATTATGCGTACGAGTTCAAAACTTGTGTGAAAGATACCTTGCTAACACCGTGCTTGTATGGTACATTCGATGACATTTTGAAATCCAAACTGACTACAGCTTCCCAACATTGTTAAACACCAATCTGGAATATCTTAATCTACGTGAATGGCAAGCCTTTCACGTAATGTGACCAGGCTGATGACAAAACGGCCAAAACCAATGCGATTAATCAAATCCAATGATTATGAAAAGAATGACGTTCAAATGTATTAATGTATACAATGCATGAACCGTATTAGCAAAACAGAATCAGAAAATGATGATATTAGATAACTATATGGTGTTAAAATACCCATGGGTAAAAATTAGTTTCCCAAAAGCATTCCAAAAGAGGGCAGTTATGATGAACAAGAAAACAACAGTTTGAAAGTTCCAATATATTTTAAATGCTATGAAGAATGTACTTGTTTTCATGACCCTTCCATGTTTGAATTTCTCAATAGAAATTTCTTCTTTGTCCCTGTACTCTTCCTTGTGTTTTTCACTCAAATCCAAGACCCCTGCCCCCACTTCCACTGCTTTATCTAGACAGAATCTTTGTGCTTCCGAACAAACATTACTTGATTTGGTCTTAGAAACTATAGAGGCAGATATTTCTCTTGAAGTCTCATTGCCTATGGAGCTATTCCCGCAACTCATCATGAACCATTTGGGTCTGACAGTTTGCTCAATTAAAAAAAAGAAAAAGTCTGTTTATTTATTTGTTTTCATGTCTGGATTCGTTGTGAGATTCAATTGAAAAATGCACAATTAACAAGTTATGATAAAAAAATATATATATATAAAAAAAAACCAAATAATGAGGCAATCAATTCCAGCTCAGTGAGGCTGCGAGTGCAGGACAATGACACTATTGTTAGTAGGCTGAGATAAAATGAGTGTGAAAATTCAGCTTTCCCCTCAAAAGAGGGGAGGTGGGGGCCACACACCCAATCAAAGATTACAGAGCACCGAAGGCGCAAGATGGGGGAACTGGAGCTCCATCTCTTGTTGGAACATGAAGTATGCATGGGTGCCATTTCAGCAAGCAAATGTTTTGTTATATCATTGATAGCAGTGGTCATTGTCTCCACTAATCTGTTGTTGCATCAAAAGAGTTGCTTGCTGAAATGGCATCCAGAGCACATTTCAGCCCGAGTTCCCCTTCTTGTGCCTTTAGTACAATTTTTGAACCCAATCTATTCCCTTTTGTTCTGATATCATTCAAAGTTGAGAGTGTGAGGTTTATAATTCCACTTAAAAGTCAAACTTTTTTTTTGTAAATGGGTCTTGAAACTCACAGCTGGCAAATTGAACACTGTCACCATCTTTGGCAGAAATGGATTCAGAATTGATCCGAATGGAAGCCAGAGTTCTTCCCTGTCCATTCTTGATTTTGGTTTACAGTGATTAAAAAAAGAGGGGGGAAAACCCAGAAGAAGAAAAAAATCATGGCCGCACTGAGACAAAGTTTGAGAGGAGACAAACTGTTTATTTTCACACTCGACGGTTTTCATGCATTCCATCAATTCAACAAATTATCTACAAATTGAAGGTACAAGTCTAGGCATGGGATTCATGCAGAGAGGGGGGGGGGGGGGAAAGATTCTAAATCCAAATGCAAAATGCAATCAACGAGAAAAAGTTATCGAAAAGTTCTGTTGGAAAATCAGGGAAAAAAAGTTGCCTCCTTGAGGCAAGACTATGAACTCCATCTCATAAAGGATTCATGTAAATTTATAACTGAGGGTGCTTTAACTACTAGGTTAAAATATTATGGTCGGGGTTTGTGGTTTATGTAGATCAGGGGCGGGTGTGTAAATTTTAAAAGAGTCTATGATCATTTCCGAATTGGTGGCTGCGACTGCGGCTACATCTGCGGCTATGGCTGGATCACCACGTGAACATGCATTGAAGCATAGCTGTCCTTAGCAACAGCCGCAGCCTTCAGTTCGGACAGGGCCTAGGATTGTAATACTCCACTGGACTTTTTAACCAACAGATGATATGGCAGTTATAGTCTTGACATGCTCAACTTTTGGATTGACAAAAGTATTTCTCTTTTGTTGAACAGTTACTATTGAGGGTGCACCCTACGAAATGAGGAGAAAACAGAGCGTCCTCCTCATGAATATTTTGTAGGCCCTCAAAATATCCTCTATTAGACAGATTTGAGAGCCCAATAGAAGGGAAACAGTGTAGAATTTTTGCCCAGTTGTGACCTTGGGGTTGATGACTTCCAACTTGAGGTATTTTGGATGACATAGGCCCTGAAATAAATGGTCCTATTTGCTGAGAGGTGTAGGGACATTTTTCAAGATTGATGCTCAGACGTTTGGAAAATTACACCGGTGTAGGGGTGTTTTTGTTTGGAGGGGGAATAACTCGACGGGCCCAGGGACTCCCCATATTAAATTGAGCAGGGGATAAAAGTTCAAGAGTCAATGGATAATTTCCCCTTTATTGTAAAAAGCTGTGAGACTTCTGAGTATTTTTTGTGTATTTTTGAATATTGAGCATTTTGCACTGTATGCTACGGGAGTTTTTTAAGTGGGGTTAGTTGCCGGTTTGACTGGCTTGCCTCCGACTGTGACAAGGCGTCAATTGAGGAGGAATGATCTAACGGTGTTTATGTCTCCTCTTGAAGTCATCCATCCTTAGTATGTTAGTAAAAAGCAGAGCATGTTTTTCATTTGTTATTGCTTGTTAATGGGTAAATGCTTATCAGTGGGTGTCTGGTCAAACACCCTTGTTCCTCTGTCATTTACAATTGAACACACTGTGGGGTGACCAATTTGGACACCCCCCCCCCAAGGAAAATGTTTGCACTTCTCGGTATCCAAACCTTTGCGCAAACCCTGCCTTACAATGTATGGATAAACTACATGTACATCTACATAGAGTGGCAAACTACTACGTCATGCCTGCCTCCTTATTCACTATGCACACACAAACAAACTTCATGTCTAAGCCAAAGCCTGTTAAAGGAAATTCATGCAAAAATCATGATCATCAAATTTGTACAGTTTTATTTTCAGTTTTCACTGTTGACACAGATGCAGATCATGTGGGTGCATGTAACTGACCAATCGGACTTCAGCATCCCCCACAGTTGCGTGTAAGGCTCAGACGACAACAGTTTGACCAAACTGCTGCTGACCTATGACATGGAAACTTCTTTACTGTGACCCCCCCCCCCCCCGCCACGCCCCCATGCATAATGTTGGGGGAAGAAAGCAAAAGAGTGGGAAATTGTGAAGAAAGCAAATTGAGCGAGAGCAAAACCGCTGTTCCGTCAAGTTGAGGATTTTACATGAAAATGTCTCATGGTAGTGATGAAAAACAGAGATTAATGATCAAAATATACACCTAGTGCTAGTAGGAATGACTGAAGCAAAATACATCAAAAGTGGCATTCTTCTAGTGTCTACTTTCTACACAGCCACAAACCATGGCACCCGCTAGTGTTGAAAGGGAACTACCGTGATCAAGAAAAAATATATTTAAAAAAAATGACTAAACACCATGGAATTGATATTAAAAAAACAAAAAAACAAGGTGGCATTCTTTTTTAAGAAAGTAAGTAGCCACATGCCTTGATTCAGAACTGGAATATTGGGCTAGCTGCGGTTCGGTTGATGGGTGTGACTCCGATTTGGTGGTGTGCCGGTGACGGCGAGTAGATCAACCCACCGGCTGACCATTCTATGGTTTTCTGGTAAAGTTACAGGATGGAAATAAAAAGCTGGCTGAATGGTTGTATCACACCTCAAAACTCAAGACGAAACTCAGGCCAAATTTGACCGCAATATAATCAAACATTATAACACTGCTTTTAAAAATAGTGTTTGCATTAATGGCAGGGACTGAAAAATCTCTGAATTCTGAAGTGTTTGTAAAAAAGTAAGAAAATCAGGCAAGAAGGAAATAGCTTGAGGTTTTTGAGGAAACAGCATGGTATAGTTCCTATCAACATCCTCCACCAAACTCGGTCTTTGGTTGGATACAAGATTTCTGCTGCTACTACTTGAGTTTCCTTGTCGAGATCACAATATAGCTTGTAAGGCTGGGTCTAAATTGAGATTTTTTGCTGCATATACTTCATCAGTAAAAAATGCCACTGCGGCAGTCCAAGCCAGAGATGAAGGTTTCCATTTTGGACACTATCTAGTATTTACAAATAATACGAATAGTTTGCATGTGATTCTTACTTGATCTTTACATTCCAGTGCAAGTCAATCAAGACGTCACTTTTTTGAGGCCAAATTTGTTTTCCCCCTCTTTGTAAACCTCTTCCTTTTCTATAATTTTTAGCAATTTAAACCAATTGTATAACTTTTCTCTTCTTATATTGAAAACATGAAAAAAAAAAGAAAAAAAAAAATTTTTTCTTCACAACTTTAGAATTGTTCTTTACACCGAACAATTTTGTGAAAGTTTTTTTCCCAAGAGATGAGAGTCAAACAAATTTCTACAAGAACATTGTATAACGGTAGTATTGACGGCAGTATTGTTTTGGATTCAGAGAAAATCATACTACTTTAAAGACAAGTTTATACAAAGGTCTTTGTACTGTACCAGGGGGCTACGGCTTATGTTGTACCAAAGCAAGAAATACAAATCTCAAAGAATGCCATGCAATGTCTCAATTATACATTCGGCATAAAGTACAAATTGCAGGCTTGAAATCAACTCCATTTTTAATTTTTTTTTAAAAGTTTATATATAGAAGTCTTGCAGAACCGACCAGGCACACACAATATTTCCATAAGCAAAATCAAAGAAACATAAATCTTACAATATCAAAATAGTAATTTGAACTAAAAAAATGAGTTAGTCACATTCAGCATCTCATTAACGCAAATAATAGCAATAACTTTTGTTGTTTTATTTTTCCGGTTGCTCAGCATTTATTTAAAGCATCACCATGTATCCACTGTAATCTTACCTCTCCCATGTTAGCTTTTGCAAATTCTACTCGTAAGCCTCCACGGTCGCTGGACGGCAGCAGTACACCTTGAAGATGTGTCAGTGCTTGTGTAGCACAAGGAATATTCTAGAAACAAAACATCAAGATAGATACAATTTGTACAGGTAGTACTAGTGTATAGAGTAGAACCCCGCACTTCCGTCACAAGCAGTTACTGCCTACCATTTCGGGTGTTGATGAGCATGTAAATTCCCTGCGCTTCGCCTAAAATACTCACTTGCAGTTTGTACACATGAGAAAACCAAGACAGGTCAGAATTGGCGGCTATGTCTATGACTTTGACTGTTGCTGAGGGTGTTTGCCAAGGACAGCCTATATACTTCAACTGATGATGACGCAGTGATCTAGCTGTAGCCATCAATGCAGAAGCTCCCAAAATTGGCACAACCAAGATTTAGTGTGGTAAAAACACCAGGTGAATCGGGTCAATATTTGAAATGAACTTTTTTTTAACAGACAATTTTTGAATTTAATTACAAGCATAATCTTTATAAAGCTGGTATCAAGCAAGATTCCCCTTCCCCCTCGCAATTAACCTTCTGGAGGTGCAAAACTTTTCCACCAATGCCATTGTGCTGTAACATCTCATTTTCTCCAGCAATTAAAGTAAAGTAAACTTTGTTAGATTCCTTACTACATAACCAAACCCATCCTATGTTTAGCTTGACTTAGAGCAGGGCCCAATTTACATAGACCAGGGCCTAAAGCACAACAAAACTATGCTTAAAAAAGTAATGTTAGAAGCTGCAAAATACCATTCCATATGTACCATCCGTGATTGGTATCCTGCACATTTTTGCTTAGCAGAAAATTGTTAAGCACTTATTGCTGCTTAAGCAGCTGTATGAAATTGGGCCCTCCTTAAGCAGACAAAAATGTTTGATGATTTTACACTAAGCAAAAATAAACAGGAAACCAGTCACAAATTTCCAGGGAACCAGTTGCAAACAACACACAGAGCATGGTATTAATTGCGACTGATAAACTCTTGCTGCTGAGCAACACTTGTTTTTGCTCAGCAGATTTGAGTAAAGCTCCCTTAAATTAGCCACAGGCACAGTGTACTAACTTAATCCAATGTCACAGGTTTCAGGTGTTCTGGAGTGTCCTATAGGCTGAGGATTTTGATGGACTCATGGAGGCAGCGAGCAAAGAAAACTCAAAGGAAATGTAAACTTTCTTACCTGAAATTCCACAAAACAGCAGGGTGCTCCCCCCTTGTTGTGGACTCGTAGCCTAGTGAATCCCGGTAGGCTACTTGAGAAGAGGAGAAGAAAGACAACAGAGAAAAGATGTTTGGGGGCGGGGGAGAAAAGAGCCAAAGAACCCATATTAATTACAAGAAATCTTAAAGACAACTTTTCACTGATGAAATGTAACATTTGAATACAATGAGAATAACCATTTTTAAGTGTGAGATAGCAGCATTTCTCATTTCAATAAGAAAACAGCGAAAAAGGCCCCACGGAAGTCTGAGCTGTACATTGATTCACGGCTACGATAATTTTAATACCTTGATTAACTTTAACACCTAGATTTGATGGTATTAGTTAGACCTCTACCCGTGTATGGTTATCGAAATCAACAGTTTGAGAGCCAAGTTGGAGGGGCAACCCTAAATACTGAGTGATGCTACATCGTAAGTTAATGAGAATTACAGACAAGGTGGAATCTTCGGTGATCACCGGGAAAGAAAATGAAGATATTGTTCTGACAGCTAACTTGGTTTAAAGTGACTATCTGATACTGATCAGCCTTAGAAGTAGGGTTTTATCCAATTTTCATAACCTCGTTGTCACTGTTATTTGGCGTTTTCTCGTAAACGCATGCACCTTTAATCAATTCTTCATAGGTTGAAAACTAAAAGTTTTGAATGAATGTACTCTTAAAAAAAAAAGGGAAAAAAGAAAGATGAAACCAATTTTGAATTCTCTTACAGTCACCACATAGACCCAAGGCTCATTTGCAAAGTTGACAAAAGGGTGCTTGCTATACAGTGCCTGCCTAATGTGAAATGTTCTTCTGAAATTGCAAACAGTGTGAATTATTTCTATTGCTTTGTTGTGGGAAAAAAAAAACAAGCAGACCAGAAAGTTCAAAAGAAAAAAAAGGTCAATCACGTAGAAAATTCCATAACTCTACCCATGCAGATCACAGATCCTCCTATCAACTTTAAAATCAAATGAAAAAATCCAAGCAATTCTGTTAATTCCTATTTAACTAATTCTTTATCTGTAGCTGATGCCTTGGCTTTTAATCAGTTTTATTTTTATGTATTTTCTCTGTAAACTTGATTTTAGTGCAGAATAAAATAATAATAGAAATAAATAGCTGTTGTTGACCCTCAATTTCAAATATTTTGGCCTTCATACAAAACTAAGAAGCCAAAAATGCCAGCTCTTAACCAGATTTTGTATATATATTTTTTTATATACAAAAGGGACTGAAATTTATATTTTGAAATGTTTTGGTTTAACATCAAGTTGCAATTGAGACACTTCAAAATTATTTCGTACAATGTTGAGACGATTTTGTTTCGACAATTCCTCTCATACTTACGCCCCCACCCCATCTGACATCTGACAGAAAAATCTTGACCATCACTAAACAATCTCCCACACTGTAGTACTCTCAATTGAACCTTTGGTGCTTTATAGTGTTTTTGTTGTAATGGATCAGTAAGAAAGTTTCAAAGTTCCCTCGTACCCATGGAGAAAATAGAAACTTGAAGATAAGTGTGTTGATAATCCCATGGCTGAATTCAAACAGTGCAGTAAACATGCAGGCCCATATAGGCTGGTGGAATCCACAGTAAATCCCTAAATTATTAGAATGTCCAGTACCAAACATCACTCCTTTTGGGTTGATGCAACTGAAGCTGGCACCTAGACTCCCTCCACTGGTATATGCCCTTTATCATGGGCACAGAACCCTTTAGTTCCTCTTCATCCACCAGCCTATAATGATGTGCCTAACATGTGAGCCGCATCCGAATAACGCAACTTTGGCTACAGTTATGGTCAATTGCAGCACAGACACTGTTGGAGACTAAGGTCCTTTCTCCAATCTGGCAGCAATCTGTCCATAGCCATAGCTGAAGGCATTAATTCGAACACAGCTGTACAATCAATCAACAAACCATACCAGGGTTACAAGTGTGCATGTTCATGGATGTTCTCCTTTTTCAATACAAAGCCAATACTATTAACATGGCTAACAATTTATCATTTTCAATTTTCTACTTGGAGGTTTGGCTGTTCCTCTGTTGGATCTTAAATACTCTTGTAACCCTAATATGATATCACGCTTGATGTCCAATCACATTGATCGCTTGAGTTCAGTACAGAAGGGCTGTTGGCAGCAGTTTTTCTATTGCTCATATCTCTCTGAGCATGTGACCAGAATAAACGAATTGACAATGGCGAAAAATCACAAGTTACCATCTGATCAGTTTTAATTTGAAAGGGAGACACCAACAAAACTTTGTGCATCAAGTTAAAACAAGCAGCTGTTCATTGGAATACGACCGGTGAGTCTACCGTCAGAATCTTGGTGAAGTAAAACGGCATTCCTATAAGCTGTGGAGTGTGCTCACTGTTAGAGAGATTCCACTAAACCGAACGCGTGAAACACAAAGTGATTGGACGGCAGCGATACTTTTTTTCTTTGGCGGGTGTCCGACTCCTTTCTGTGGAGCGACCCTAGCCACTCACCTACTACACAAGTCCCTCAGCTCTTGCTCGGCATTGGCGCCGGTGCCCAGATTTGCAATAAAGAGAGTGGAGCACGGTGCTGACCCAGCAATGGCTGCCATTGTGGCCGCATTAGCCATGTTCATGGGCAGAGTCGGCTGGGGCAGAGACGTGTGTGGGTGGGGGTGGTGGGGGTGTGCAACAGCTGAGTGTGCATGGTGGGGCTGTGAAAAGAATACATGGAAAAAAACAAACAAAATAAATAAAAAAGGCAAAGAGTTTTTTGTTTTGTTTTTTTAAAAATGTGGCAAATGTCCCCAAAATACTTTTCCCAAATGAGCCCATGAAAAAAAAGGCGCTAATCATAAAATAATTAAAATCTAGTTGTCAAGACACCAGTGTCATAGAGCAGAAAATAGTGCTAAGCAACAAAGTCCCTATGTCATTTATGCTTAGCAACGTTTCCTGCTTAATAACATCTTTGTGAAAATAAAGACCATGGTTGTAACACATGCCGATTAAGAGGCATCATTCAAGTGGTCAGGGTGGTCTAAACTACTTTTTATAGGTCAGAAATATCTGGAGATTTTTAGGAAGTAGGAATAGCGCCAGGAACCAAGAGTGGCAACATGCACATCCAAAAAATGTCAGCAGTTATTATTTTGGTATTTTTTCACATTTTAAACAGATCATTTGCAATAACTTTTTACAAGAATATGATAACCTTTTTTATCCCCACAACTCCATAAAGTACAGATGAACAAAACCCCAAACTAAATATATAAAAAAATAACTCTTGCAGATGTAAGAAACCCCACCGGAACATGACAAGAGGTTTTGTGAATGCGCCTAGCTTCCATCCTCTCCTGTGAAGACCATAAGGCCACAACCTTGGGAGGAATGATTGCATTACCAGCCATTTTTTTTGCTTTTGCATCTTATTTTTACATTCCATCATGCGATGAAGAGGCCTTTTTAAACATGCTTCAGATGTCACAACTCATTGAAGGAGTTTCTTGAAGAGCAAAACAAACATTCAATGAAAAAGTTTACGTTTCTCAGTGGTCTAGCGATTAAAAGACATCTGCTCTAGAATGCAGGGGGTTTGAATCCCACTGAAGTACTCTGTCAACCCCCCCCCCCCCCAAAAAAAAAGCACTGAATATCAGACACACAAATGTATATAAATAAAAGAAGAGAGGAAAGTGGCTGAAGCACCCAAAACATTGTTTTTAAATTTTCTATGGCACTAAAAAAGTTGTTAAAAAGAAGAGGTAATCAGATCATAAGCTGACAATTTGCACGCACGCCCCCAGGTTTCAGTGCTTTATAAACACCAATGAAAAGGTTGATACAAATTACATTCAAAACCCCACACAACATAGATATGTATTCTCCATCCTCAATGCAATAAGTACAGAACGTCTCTAATTGCTCATAGTAAGTGAACTTTCAAACAGTAACTCAAGACACTCTTTCCTTGGGCTTCAATGTTTCCCTTTTTACGACAGGGTGAAGGGTTGTGCACATGTAAACAAGAATAGTTATCAACAAGAGCATGGATGACAAGAATGTAAACAAAAAATAGTTATCAACAAGAGCATGAATGATTTGCAGCCATTTTCCATGCCTACTTTACATGTTAGTTGTGTGCCGAAACATTTGGGGGAAAATTTTTAAAGGAAATTTGCGGACAGTTCATGTCACTTTACGTACATGCAAAAAGCCTTGGCAATCGGTCTCGTCCGTTCAAGTGTTATGAAAGACATTATTAACTCTTTTCCAGAAACATTGCACATTGGAACTTCTGCTATATTTATTTCAGTCACCCCTTACCAAGAGTGGCTCTTAGCCTTGTTGGGGACAAACTTGCAAAAGAAAAAACCCATACAAACAAACAACGTGGTACCCTCCTTTACTTCATTCGAGCACCAACATGCACTCAAGTCATTTTACGTTTACTTATTTGTTTCTATTCAGATGAAATATCTGGAGTGCAGGTTTATAAACGTCACAGCAAAAGTTGCAAGACTGAGGTTAATAGAAAAGGTCATCCAAAAAATGTGAACGAAGGACAGGATGAGGAAGAAGAGGATGTAGTTAACATTGACAAGAAGAAAGAAGCGTTTGTAGAGAGACAGGCACAGAGAGACAGAAAAAGAAGAAAAAAAGAGGAAAAAACAGAGAGACTAGTTTGTCTGAACCTTTTCTGCTTGATGGGAATAAAGAAGAGACGTAGTGAATCAAAACAGGACACAAGATCATTCAAAATCAGACCCTGCTGCGGTAACTTTACATCGTCAAAGAACATTCTTCAATTAACCGGGTGCAATTTAACAAAAATCACAAACAAAATAAGTAAACAAACAAAGACAAATAAATAAATAAATATAATGAAATGTTAAATCTTTTGAAATGAAAAAAGAAAATAAAGACTTTTTTTTATAGACAACAAGCATTTTTTGACTTAACAATTTTTGTGTTGCTTTGTTGTCCTTTAAAAGTTCAGAATTCCACATTTTAGGGGATGGTTACATGTGCATTATTGACTTGTAATGAATATTTATTCCAGTTCAAAAAAAAAATACAATTAAAGGCAAGTGTGTTTCTTGAAAACTAAGGGCAGTTGGTTTTTCGGGAAGGGTCATCCATTCTACATTTGTAAGGGAGATGGACCAAATGCAGAGACCAAAAAGTGTAAAAGATCAACAGATTTGGGAAGGCAGAGTAAAACTACTCCAAACCTTTTTTAACACACCAAAGAATTTTGTCATTCACTACAGAGATGTGTTCAAAATGTTAAGGTATATACCTTGAAACCCGGTCAAGTAGAAAGATTGTGTTCGTCCATAAAATAAAGCACCATCTTTCAAAAAACAGTCTAAATAACAATACCTGTTTATGTTCGTGCACTAGACAGTAGAAATTTGCACACAATAGAGCATCTTTTGTGTGCAGCCACCCCGACGATGTGTATTAACAGTGTGTGGCATTATCTCGTAAAAATAATTTATGTGCACCTTGTGGAAACTGTGGGGGAGGAAAGGGGGGGGGTGGTGATTAGTAATTATCATTTCAACCTACCAGTACATAGGTGACTCGAGCACCGTCTGCCGGTATTTGTGCATGTAAGGCAGGGTGTGCGGCAAATACTGGATGATGCATCGCTGGTGTGGCAGGAGTCAGGTCGGCGTACGCTGCAGCTAGACTGTGGAAGAGAATGCAAGAGATTCTCATTAGACCCTCAGGACTCTTTATCATGACTGATCATTCAAAATCACACAGCTACCTGGTTTTTTGAAGGGTGGAGTAAACATCGAGAGTGGAATTTCGTTTCTGAATGTGCGAAAGGTGAACTACCCATGAGTAGCGGAAACTTAAATTTAGAGGGCAGAATACATTCACAACAAGTTCCAACATTGCAGCATCGCAGGATCGTAATTTGTACCGTTGTAGCAAGCACTTTTGAATAATAATTTTGAATGATCAGGTACTGGTAAATTACAGAAAAAGTTCTCCAACCAACAAACTAAACTTACAACTCAACAACTGTATTCCTAGAAATGCTCCCCAAATCAAAGGTGAGTGTTTTAGAGAAGTGAAATAGGATAAGCAGTCTACAAAGTTTCCAAAGAATTATTGATACTTTTCCAAACCACTTCATTAAAGGTATTATACAGGATTGGTAAGGATTAAAAACATTAGCCTGAATGCTTTCTGATTATAAAGTTTATACTAAAACCATTTGTTTCTGTGAGATATTTTCGAGAAAACTGTACCCAACAACCTTATAATAAAAAAATTTAAATAATTTAAAAAAGGATAACACCTGATTTTGGTTGTTACAACCCAAATTAAGGACAATGTGTTTACACTCTGAAAATTGTGCATGGTTTTTCACTGTTTTCTATTGACTCCAACAATAGATTAGGCCCAAAGTTTCACAGGTTTGTCATTTAATGTATCACAAAAAACATGAACATTGTCAGCTACTATTTTGTCAGCTCTACCTGTCCTGTACGATACCTTTACTATTTCTCAAAACCACTCTGTTTCATCAAAATAAACTTCCTCCCCCAAAATAACAGCTGAGCATGGTTCACCAAGAAATACACATGAAAAATAAAAGTTACAAAACGATAAAATTCCCACCCTGAATAATAATTTAAAAAATTAATAATAATAATAAATAACGGGTTAAAGAAGAAAAAACAAAACAACCAAAACAACACAAATTAGAAACAAAAAGAGTTGAACAGAAAGTGTGAGAAGGCGTTTTGAGTTGGTGAAGCAGCCAAACTTACGGATGATGTGCCCATGCCTCGGCAGCGTGTGGCAAAAACACAGCAGTGCTAAGGTCATCTGAAACATGCAAAATAACAGAAAGGATGCATTAATGCACACTGTGATGATTGGTCTGATAGCAACGCCATAAGGTTCCAGTCAGCGCACCTACCTTGGCAATTGTAACAAATCAGAAAAAAAACCTCTGAAAAAAAAAAAAAAAATCTACCTTAGTTTCATGTTTGTTTGTTTGCTCACATTTTCTAACTGTTATTACTTGAAGGAAGGGTATACCCTTGGTAATTACTGCACAAATGAATGAACATTCAAACTCACTTGGTAAAGAGCACTGGAGAGCTGTTGATGTTATAAAACATCGTCAGAAAATACCCTCCTTTGAAAAAATGTAGTTTTAGAGAAGGAAGTAATTTTTCAGCCCAAAAATTGAATCTGAGAAAGGCCTCAGGCATGAAGCCTTTCTCAGGCGTCTGAAAGCACACAATTCTATGCAACAAGGGTGTTTCTGTTTTCTTTCACTATTTTCTTGCAACTTTGATGACCGATTGAGCCCAATTTTTTTCACGGGTTTGTTATTTTATGCATCTGATGGGATAAAGTGAGGATACTGGTCTTTGACAATTACCAAAAGTATACCCTGCCTTTAAGATGCTTGTGCATATGCTGCCATTGCTTCAGTCAAACAAGTGTGTAAAGGCAAGCTCAATTATCAGCAAATAGAGTGCTTTCATTTTAACCTCAGTGCATAAACTGCCACACGTCTATTTTTATCACTCTATTATTATCATCAGAACACAAGCCAACAATTTTAGACGAAATCTCAGACAGCCTGAAAATTCCAAATCCATTCGGATTGAATAGTGCCCTCTGGTGGTTTCAAAATGACAGTGCAAGAAAAGAAAGGATGATGAATTGGACACAAGATTCACCCGCTCTTAGAGATTTAATTAGCGTCCCTTCCTCTCGTGAGGAAGACTGTCCGTTTGTGTCAACTTATTTTGCAAAAACAGAGTCAGGAAACAAATTATGCAACAGCGCTCTTTGACTTAATACTTTCTGTATCTCTGGCTGGTTATTTCTGTCGTATTCCCTCATTTCGTCATCATGATGTCCATAACATCCTTGTATTCCAAAAGCAATTATTGCCAAACAAAACTAAAAATAACATGGGAAGAGAGTCTACGACTGCATAATGCTGTCCCTTTTCGAGGAACCTCATTTCAATCTCCTCGGGGGTTTCCTACTCTTGAAATGTCATTTTAGCCGGTAATTGCAATAACATATTACCTTGATAGACTGACTTCATCAAGCAGTGGACATCTTACTAATTTTGTTTTTGAAAATTGTGTTTTATACCAGACCTGCCAACATTTGCATCTCGCAATCAGGGAGATTATGTACAACAATTATTGTTATTTAGATATTTATTGGAGATATTTAGACTGGCATTCAAAATAATGGGGGGAAAAAATGTCCACAATCAGGGAGATTTGTAAATTTGTTTATCAGAACATGGAAAGATTGGTTATTTTCAGTGAACAAGTAGAGTTGGCAGTTCCGTTTTCCCTGACTTTTTTTTGTTAAATAAGGGGCTGCAGCTTCGAATTTGGCTCGGATAGCCATTCAGAAACTGGATGCTCTGAGCATTGGGGATTTCAAAATGGCAGACGCAGGGCAAGTCAAAGCCAGACTCTTTTTAAAAAAAACCTGTGATGATCCGTTTGGGGAGACATTTTGCCACTTTGAGTTTGTTGAGCTCAGTGCAAGATTAAATACAGGTATGATACATCATTGCTTTTGGGAAGAACAAATTAATTCCATTCCTCTTGTTTTCAACAAACACTTCGTCCATGCACCTGGTGGAAATGTCATCAAATTAGGTAGTGGCATTATTGTGAAATCACTGAATAATGGCTAGGGTTTTTTTCTTCAGGGATTGTGTGCCACTTATTTCTGCTTATTTTAGTTTCACAAAAACAAGTGCCCAGGGTAAATTTACTAACACACGGATGTATTTCAGACTTCTTATTTTTCAGGCCACATAGAGCTGGTATCAAAGTTTGGAAGTAAGTTCTCAGATTTAAAACATTGATGACAAGTACATTTTTTAGAAAAATCGCTCCCAACCATGTTTCATCCTTCAAACAAATGTATAAAGCCCAGCTTATAGTTCACAAAAAAACTGGAATGGCAAGCAAATATTCACGGTGCAAACCAATTTGCAAAACCAAATCAGTTTCCCAATTGTGACGCGAGAGAATTCGCTTTGCTTTCGCAGTTTGTGTAGGGTTGAAAGCATGCGAGTCTTGGATTGGTTCGAACAGTAATAAGTCCTTTTTAGAGAACCTTATGCTACTGGAAGAATTCTTGGTCTTGGAGTGGACCCCTGTTCACAATTAGTCCTATACTCTTTTGAGTTGCATTATTTCACCTTCGTCATGAGTTAATAATACAACTAGGGTTAATTCAGAGCGGAGGTTAGCTTCTTGTTTTGTCTCAGGGGTGTGTCGAGTGAAAACAAGTCAGAAATGATTATTGAGTCGTGTACTTTTTAGCAAATGCAAGGAGAGGTGGGAGTGTGTTCAAAAACATAAATGATTGTGCTTTGGAAAAAAAAAGGTAATGCAATAGGCATTAATAACAACTTGGGGGAATGGAGACCGTGACAGCGTCTTCACCGTCTTCACTCCCGAAGGTGCATGTTAGAGCGCCCTCGCATGGTCATGCATGAGAGGTATGATAAAGAGAACGGAGTAATGTAGCATAAGAACACATGTAGAATGAGATACAACTAGTGCAATAGAATTGTGTCGTCACATCACAGCACTACGCTCGGAAGAGGGTCCGCAGACCGAGCTGCAACTTGTCTCTGTTCGTATTCCTAGAAAAGCGACAAAACCCAGCAGTGATGTCTGAAGTCTGTTACACTAGCCTGTGATACCCCAATCTGCCTGGCATTGTGTGCTCGGTAATGCCCGCATGCAAGAAGAGCACGCCGGTAATGAGTTTGGCTGGCTTGCTGTAGGGGGTTCTGGGGAGGAGAAGCACTCCATGCTCATTCCACCACTAGACATGGCAGTCACATTAAAGGTATAGGGTCATAGATTGTTTTTTTTTGTCAAGGTAATGCTGATTTATAGGCATTATAATTTAAAAGAAATATACAACAAAAAACATGAGAAAGTTTCAGCTGAATACAGTGTGTCTATTTGCTGAATAACGGCAAAAAATGTACAGTATTTTCACCTGAACGTCAAATCCATCAATGTTTGGCCGCAGCATTCGCGAATGAACACCAACCCTTACAAATCTGAGAAATGGTTCATGCATGAAACGTTTCTGAGATTCAAATGTTTTGGGGTGAAAAACTTTCCATACCATATTCCAAGGGAATCTTTTTCTCAAAATAGTTTATACTATCAACAGCTGCAGTGCTTCTCACCAAGTTAGTTTTGATTGTAATTAATTTTTAGAGCACTTACGAATCTATGACCCTACCTACTCCATCCTATGCAACCACCTTTTAGTGAAGACTGGCACAAGTCTCCACAAGTTAATTTGACTAATTAATTCTATCTGAATTTGTTTTAGAGGTTGAATATTGTGATCAAACAAAAGGTTTATGTCTTTTGGCAAACCAGTTTTGATTTTGGACCACCTGCCTTATCTGTCATTTACATGAAAAGCAATTTAGTGAGCAATGTGAAAACAACGTATGTGATGCCAAAACCAGGCACTTCCGCCAATACTAAAAATCCCATTGATGTGCTCATCAAGTTGACAAGAACAAGCAATTAAAAAAAAAAAAACAGAGTTTAGGCCTTTATCAAATTGATATCACGGCTAATGTTTCGGTTGTTTTCACTTTTAAAGCAATTTCACTTTTACTGAGAAGTGAATGATTTTAGCACGGGGCATCACATTGCAATTTCCCAAATGCTACCAAAAACCCTACATCCGCACTTGGGCCAAAACAAATGAAACTTAAATTCGTCCTCCAATTGTGAGCCTGAAGAACTAAAATGGTACTTTAAGAATCAGAGCGATATCATTCTAGGGTGTTATAACATCAAAGAAGATTCTGAAATCATCCGACGACTGACAGTCTGGCCCCCCTCCTCTCCCTTCCTACCCTGATGACTACCAGGCATGGGAGTTTTGAGTGAGTGGGGTCAGCCTCTAGACCCCTCGCATCTGCTGCCATCACTGAGGACAAACAATGGAAATGCAAGCGTGTGCGCGCGGCTTGGATTTAGGGAGCGTCTCAAAAGCCGGAATGGTTGGAATTAACATTCTAATTTGATCAAATAATTATTCCAGTTCGTGCTCATTGACCGTTCCATTGGATCACCGGAATGTTCCACTGGAACGTTCAAAATATTAATGCTCATGTAGGATTGCTTCCAATACTTCAGCACATGATGCGGTCCAGTGGAACGCTCTGGTGGTCCAATGAGTTGCGCGAGTGTGCCAACGGGAACATGCTGTTGCGCCTAGAACATGCCCGATTCTAGAGACGCTCCCTCAATACCACCCAATGAGAGGGAGTCTCCCCTTGATCTCAGTTTGTGAAGTCATATGGAAAGGGTCCACTAGTATGTTGGGAGAGTGTTTACTCACAGGGGTCTCTTGGTGTTAGCTGTGCAGGATGTGGTCCCATCACAGGAAGGTTGGCTGGCTGTGGGGACGTCTGTTTAGGTTTGGTCACTTTGGTGTTGGACTTGGCGAATTCTAATCGAATGGTCTGCGGTTGGTCTGGATCGAAGCGTACACCCTACGGAGAAAGCCAGACAAAACAAACTCAACAATAATGCAGAAATCTCACGGATACCGAGACATTTGTGAAATACGTGCTATAAACATTTTTTTAAAAGTTATTTGGGCGAGAAATACGTTCATCAAGTTTTACCAGATGGTTTGTATAACATCAAAAGAAAATAAAGCAAAATGGTTCATGATTTTCAGTTCAAACAAGAACAAGCTTATCTTTACTACCAAATGTTTAAAGATAAAGAGAATATTTCCTTTTTAAGACCTTTTTCCTTTTAATTGCCTCTCTCTTACATATGGAACAAAGCCTTTCCCTTTTTCCAAAAAATCTGTACGACAAAAGTTCAGTTAAAGAATATAAATACTTTTTCTTTGTTCTCAACTTTCATAAACTTTCTCTCCCCAACAGAAACACACAAAAAATATATACATAACAAAAAACAAGTTTATTCGCCACTTATTGAATTAAGGAAGTAAGGAGCCTGTTTTTCAACCAATCCACAGTGGACTAGTCAAATATTTTCCTCCCTGTTAAGAGTTCCGTGTGGTCAATGCAAGAGTCAGAAAGCCAGTACAAATTATTCTGTGCATGCACCAACAACCCCGATTAAGAGCTGTTTGGTGTGTGAGCTTCGGGGAATCGAATGGGAAATGGTTCATGACCAGGAAGGATTAGGATCGCTTCATCCCTCCTGAATTCAGACATTACACTGAGAAGAGTTGGTACTCTGGGATACAGTCAAAGATACAGTATTGAATTACCAAACACCAGATGGTAGGGAGAAACTCTGAACATCTGGCTAAAAACAGTTTACAAAACCAAAAGAATAATGTAACAACTTCTACGGATGAGATTTTTAAGAATCAAATTTCCCAAGAGTTTTTGAAATCGAAATGAATTTCGCAATTAGATTGACTCACCAGGGATGATGATTCAGTTTAGCGAAATCGCTTTTTCTCAAAGGAACAACACACAATCCCCCCCCCCACTAATAAAGTATGGTTGTACGGCTTCTGATTGGCACCCCGAAAAAAGATAGTGACAAAATAGGAAGACCACCAACATAGGGCTAGATAGCTCAGTTGGTAGGGCACCGGCACGTTAAACTGGAGGTTGTTAGTTAAAATCCCGCTGTAGTAATTTTTCTTTGTTCAACCCCAGAAATATGGTAAGATAAAAAGAAAATCACAGCAAAAACTTTTCTCAAGGCGATTGTAAATTAAGCCAACTTTAAACCACATCAATTTTTTTGATTGAAAAATACCGTGTATTCTGATTTTAATTGCTGTTTCTCAAGAATGATGCAGAATGTAAGCGTGCCTCTTTTTTTTTTAGAGTAATGAGAGAGAGAGAAAAAAGAAAAGAAAACAAGATATTAATTTTCTTTTCAATGCAAACAATCACAGGCTCTTCAAACCGATTTTCTTTGAAAGGGACTGTCCAGCGAGGTCACCCACCCAATCCCCTGCATATAAGGGTACGACAATGATTTCAACGATTGCAGTTTTCATTGGTTGAAAATCCCACTTACTGATAACGCTTGCTTTGCCGACTCTGCACCTGCTCTGCTCTCAAATGTGACAAATCCAACCGGCTGTAGAAAAAAAGGGGGGAGAGAGGACAAAGAGGTCAAATCATGTTTCTCACAAAAAGTATTGTTTATAATGGTAACAATTATCCAGGTAGGTCATCGTGTCACACGCGTGTGTATGTCTGCACATCCAAAGTTTCCGATACTCCTGCCTCCAAGGACAGTGTCATAGGGGTTTTCCCCCTGGTGTGTGTGTGTGTCCCCCATAGGGTTAATTATTATGGGAGTTGAGCCAAAAGAGGGAGCTATCAGACGAAATTTCTACACAAGTCTTTAAAGAACGTATGTTAAAGCCCAGTCCAATTATAAAACTTTTCTTGCATAAATCCTCATACAAAAACTAGCTCAATGCAATTAATTCCTATGGGCCTCTGTTAATCAGTGGAGCCGGTTTGTGTGAAGTGGGCGTGGCTTACAGTGGAATTACGTCACTATTTATGAACAGGATAGACATTCAGTGAGCACCTTTAACATTAAGTATTTTATCTGTGGGTTTATGTTGAGCAGAAAATATTGGTTGTAAAAAATTGCAGCTCTAGAATACTGTGGCCTGGGAACCGGCGCTGTGGCAGTGACAGTCTCGGCAACACCTAATTCCTCACAAATATTGTTTTCATTGATACGTTTTATTAATAATTACTGCACTAAAATTGGGATGGATTTTTATGGTGGTTTTTGGGGGGTGGGGGAGCAGGAAAAAACACATCATATTTAAATCCTTGAAAAAGAAATACAGGTAAAAAAAAAAAAAAATGAGATTCTGGAATAGACTCACTTGCAATGCCACCCCTTCTGTAATCTAAATGCTTTTTGAAATCATGAGGTTCTGTTTTTGTGTTTTGAATGTGTCACGAAAGCATTGTGACATTAGGCCTAGAGGCAGAATCAATACTCAAAACATAAAACAAGCTGACATGTTTTGACCACATTGCTCAGCGAAGGCTTTGAGTGTACAAACATTAACATAAGCTTCTGAAGCCTCCATCAATAATACAAAAAAAAAATTTAAATTGCTACTGTAGAAATAAAAATGTCAACTGAAGCAAGAATGAAAGAGAGCGCCACTGACCAGTCTTCCCTCCAAGCGTTTGAAATCACTACAATACACAGTAAGTAAATAAATAAGGCGCGAAGGGAGAGAGAAAAAAGTGTCGATAACCGAGCCCAGGGTCTCGTCTTGACACAAAGGCAATCAGCGCATGCATGGGAGGGCCCATTAGACCAGTAACGATTTCCAATGGTAGAAGACGTTCCTTCCGTCGCCATGGTGGCACACGCCATCTTACTGCATCCGGAGGCCAGCTGATCTGAAATGCAATCCCACTACAGATCAATGGGGAATTCTTCCTCTGTAGCCATTTAGCTCGGCAGACATTTATGCGAGGATGAACGCCTCCAAAATGCGGTCTTTACGTGTATAAATTCAGCTGTACACAAGGTACTGCTACTTACCTCACTGCAAGCAAGCTTTTTATCGGAGTCAACACAACAAACTGCTCTAATTTTATGACAGAGTTTTAACAAAATCTAAAATGTCACTTACAACACAACTTCCCACGCAATTTATGGACTTAATACAAATATGAATTAGGGCTAGAAGTAGAAAATTCTTACCAGTGTTAAAAATAACAACAAGAATTTGAATCTTTGTTTTTATGTCTTTGTTTAGGGAGTAAGCATATTTTTTTTCAAAATAATAATTATTTTTTTTTTTTAGAAAAATGGGTCAGAAATATATCTGATATCAATCAATGGATTACACAATGAATAGCGGTTACTTTTGTGTTCTTATTATTTACTTTTAATTCGATGTCAAAATTGTTTTCAGAATTTTATTGCGGAAGACACATCTTTTGATGACAGTTTTTTTTTTTTTTACTTTTGTAGTTGCCTGGATGACTCCTGGTCAAGAATGTTTTTAGTGTACAGAGTTAAAAAAAAACCAAAAAAAACAAGAAGAAAAAAATGAGTTGGTCTAGTTATTGTACATAAGTGTCTTTAAATGACTTGTGGGAATAAAAAAATTAAAAAGTACTAACACGTAAATCGTATTCTTTAAAATTGTTCACATCTCATTTGCATAAGTTAAAAGTAGACTTTTTTGTTGTCCCATCACCCCTTCTTACAAAGTGTATACTCACAGAGGAACTTTTCCCAGGTTTACTTGTTAGCTTTAGCAGTGAGCCTTCATAACCCTGTAAAAAAAGAATAAACAACAATAAATTCACCTTAGGTTATCCATTTAGAAAATATTTCACACGATTTGCAACAGATTTGACAGATGGCAAGTACCTAGGTACCCGGCAAATCTGTCATCAACACTGAAATTCCACCCAAGTGGCATTTCCGACAGGAAGAAGTCACATAAATAGTCTCCACCTTGATAGGTGTAGCAACTTCACATAAAAATCTTCTGATTATTATCTTTAAAAAAAAACCCCTTAAAACGCATACACTAGAACCATGTTTCTAATTAAGTTGCCACACAAAACACAACAGAATGAATTTAAGGAGAAATCCCTAGACGCACCAGGACACGAAACAAACCCTTACCTCCGAAACCCAAATCCCAAAACAAAAACTCAGTAAATTGTTCAGCATCTGCTAATACCTGCAGGACTTCATGTAAATTCCAAACACATTCTGAAGTGACAAGCTCTCGATTGTCACTCGATACCCTTACCAAAGTAAATCTCTCTCACTCGTAGCCTACCCATTCTGTGTATGCATTTTGTCTCGATACAGACAGAACCCCTCCTTCACTGTACAGCATACTCAAAAAACCATCTCAGCGAGCTAAAAGCATCGCAAAAACAGGACGCCACCCGCATTCTTATTCTAACTATAAAAGATGGGGACGGTATCCAGGGCACATGCATCTTCGCGTTGACCTCAGGGATCTGGAGGGAGGCCGTGTGGGAGAAGTAGTGTCAACTTTGAAGGGGGGAAATATATTCCGATATTCAGGAAGACGAGTGAAGACGTAACGCTCACCTGTCCAATACTAACAACCCTGCTCCCACGTAATCTGTCTAGGTGTATTTAGAAAGTCAAATGAACTCCATTTTTATATTTTCCTATTTACAGGATATCAGATTTATCAAAACAAGTTGGAAAGGGTTCAATGTACGGTAGTCAACCTCACCTCGTTTTATCCATCCCTCCCCCAGCGCCCCACCCCCCCAAACCCCGCAAAATTGTATATTCTTGGAGAATGACTAGTTTCAATTTAACATGAACTTAAATTCGTCAGCAATTCTTTCACACATATGTTATACGTATTGACATGTTCTGTAAAGACATGTTCGGTGTGCACATGTTCTATGTACATATGTTTTACTTTCAAAATTACAGGCATTCTTGAATTAACAAGGGGCGGAGAAAGAAGAAGAAGCAAAAAAAAAATGGGGGGGAAAAGGAAATTTATAACGAAACCTGTTCAATGGCTCTGATTTGTAAGTATGTAACTATTAAGGGACAGCAAATATTGCTGCATATAGTCAATTTTACCTGAAGGTCATTATAAAGTTCATCAATAAGAACCAATGGATGATACAGAATCATTCTATATTAATGGTCGTCTACATGCACTTCAATTTAGTCCTTTTCCCCCACTGATATCAAAGTCTCAAACATGGTCAGCCATCACGGAAGTCAATTCTCATTCACGTTCCCTCAAAAATAATATCCACCGGCAAAATACATTCGGTATTCACACATCACAGAAATGCAGAGTTTTTTACATGGACATAAAAGTGCACAGACCCAGCATAACAAAATCAATACATCCATCCTCTATCCCTTTTTTTTCCTTCTTCCCGAGGATGTCAAAGTAGCAATAAAATGTACACACAATCCAACGGGTTGTGATTCTGCCAACAGGATGTGACGCTCACAATCCAAATATCACTCAAGAATTTACACTGGAAATACAGACTTTGCAATTAGTTAACTGCCTCGGGGCATTGGCCAATGAATAGCGATGAATTCCGTAAGATACGCCAAAAAACGAAGGAAGAGGAAGAAAAAAAAAGCCGACGTCAACGCTACTTTAGCCTTTGAGTTGTCAGGGCTGGGAACAGCATCCTGACGAAAAAAAGAAAGAGAGAGATAGAGAGAGAAAAAGGAAAAGATGTGTATACAATGCCGCCTTGCCGCAGACAAAATTCTCGAAGGCTTTTTCTATGGAGACGCATCTTTACGTTCCCTCCAATGGTTTCAAAAGGTAATGCAAGACTAAGCAGCTTTTAGATCGGAGCAAACCACAACGGGATAGGGTTGTATTTTAACACACGTCAGAAACTCGTTTTAAGTGAGTGGGATTTAAGGCTATAAGATATAAGTTATATTGCTTTTTTATTCTGACTGCGTTCAAAGACGGGCTTTTAAGGATCATTCAACGATCATTCAATGGGCGACTAATGGCACGGGTTATTTTTCTAGACAAGAGAAGATGAAGACAAAATATTAAGGATGGTTTGCTTTCTGGGATTTCCCGTCTCTTGGGAGAGAAGACTTGGGTGGAAATATTCATAAATTACATTTGAAATATAAGCCTTTTGTGTGTGTGTGTGTGGAGCACAACAAATAAAAATAGTCCTCTTTCTACAGAGAAAAACAATAAAATAAATCATGCATGTTTGAATTTCTTACCCGGAAACATTGTTCCTCTGTTGGGGATAATTTTATAAGTTGAACTTAAACAAATGTTGACTGCTTTCACCACCAAAAAGAGAAATAAAAATAAATAAATAAACAGCTAATGATTCTGATAAAATATGGAATAATGTGTTTAAAAACATGTTACCAAAAAGTGAAACCTCTCCCTTTGGTGTGTTGGGAAAAAGAAAAACAAGTATACACTATTAACAAATTTAATACATGACCATCAAATTTATTTAAGGCATCAATGATTTTCAATCCCAATTTATTTTTTTCAGTGTAATTGCTTTTTATTTCATCAGAATTTAATACTTTTTTATGCAATTTGTTTTAAACAACGTGACCACGCTTCTGTAGACAATAATATTACAGGCATGCAACTGCCCGATGAAAAAAAGAGAGGAAATTTTCAAAGGCACAACGCAAGCGCGGAGCGAGGCAGCCAAAACGCCAAGGGACATGAGATCCACAATGGTACCCTAGAAAATTTTGAGGTTTATTATGCTCTTAGGTGCATTCTTAGCATGTACTAGGCTTATTTCACATTATTGTGGTTGTACATTGTTGTTGCCAAGCATATATAAGGCTTTAAAAAAAAAAAATCAAAAAAAAAAAAAAAAAAAAAATATTTTTTTAAATTTTTTTAATTTTTTATTTTAGCGCTGATCATTTTAAAAAACGCGGAAATCCGCGGAAACGCAGAAGAGTTGCATGCCTGATATTATCTACATATAAAAAAGAACCTTGGTAGAATTATTTTTTTAAAACATACGAAGGAATTTGACAAGACACCGACTATTTTTCAAAAGGAAAGTTGTTAACTAGCTTTAAAAAAAAAAAACCCAAGATGCTCATTTGTTACGTGCTTACAATTCCACCATAATTTTTTTATGACAATTTTGTTGACATCCTTTGTAGATTAAGTGCTTTCACACCATCTTCCAGGAGCGGGCGAACTCCCAATACTGGTGTGATCCCCAAGCATTGAAATGCGGCAATGATGGCTGATTTTTGACAACTTCCCGCATAAAAACGGAGTTTGGACGGCAATCGCCACGGATTTGTCTGCCGGGTGCACCTGCTGCTGATGATTACAGTTTAAAAATGCATGCAGCACACAAGCTGCACCACTGAGCGCCATTGTAGATAGAATGGGGCCTTAGGTTTCAGATTTATACACGAGGTTTATATTTGAAACAGGTGTGACAGCCGAATAAGGAGGTGGATTAACAGAGGAATCGATGGATAGCGGAATATTTTTATTTTCACAGGTGAACTTATCCAGGAACAAGTCTTAAATATCAAGAAATATTAAAGGGATTAAAAGTGTGCAATGTCAAAAATAATGATCAAACCAGCACTGTCATTCCTGGGGGCCATTTCAAAAAGAGCTAAGATGCGTATCAAACTTAACTGCTTAAGCAAAGTGTGATGCCACAATATAAAGCACTATGGCATTA